>OX638395.1:5715909-5922936 GCA_951813805.1 Limnephilus auricula | reverse complement strand
TAAGAAATCTGACTACTGTACCAGTTAGAGGGTTAACTTTTATGTATAACTGCATACTAAACTCAATTTTCGATTTTTGGAGATGTCTACCTAATCAACTGGACGATCAATATATATTTTACCTAAGAGTAAGCTCTCTTATTCTGTCATGGTTTTAAAATTATATCGTTTCATGGATATATTATGCATGTTGCCTTATAAATATTTAATACTATTGATAAGTATCCACCGTAGATGAAAAATGAACAATTTAGGCGTATGTTACTTCTCAGCGCTCGCTCAATATAAAAGCTTAGTCATTTGTGCCTAAACCATGTTTAGATTTCATGGTATCGGTTGGATTCATGATTTTAAAGAATTAAAGGAAATTCGCAAATGAAATCTTAATCTTGTTACTATGCTTTTAAAGGTAAACATAAAATGATTTATAATCTGCTCTTTCATAGATGGTGACAATTTATTTAATTTAGGGAAAAACACTTTGCAAGTTATGCTTTAAAATATTAAGGTGAATTATTATTTGTTTGTGCCTTTACACATGCAATATGATGAATATTATTAAATAGTAAATAAACAATAAAATAGCGCCAATAAACAGAGCGACTCAACTGCTTAACGATTCTGAATTGACCATCGACATTTTCAATGTCACTTACAGACAGTTCAGCAACTATCTTTTAGCAGATGTCACTAAGTAGTAAAACTGCCCTTGTGTACTTTGTAATTTATAATCTTCTCCATTGGTGTATAATAAGATAATAACTGTTTTATGGAGAACATGAGAAAATAAATAAATAATAAATAGTTTTCTAGGTATACACACTCAATCTTGATTTGATTTAATATTGTATTTTTATACCTTTCTCGAAAGAATTGAGTTTATGTACTAACAAAACTCTTTATATTTTTTTTCATATTGCGTTTGTTAGGGCGCAAACAAATAATTCATTGTAATATTTTATAAATAATTTTTTTTTTTAATTTAATTTAATTTGTGCCATCTGTGAACGCGCAGTTTATCTCATATGTGTTCTGTTCAACCTTAATGGAAAACCAATTTTATAATTACGCCTATATCAGCCAGCAATTGCTTAATATATGTCTGCTGAAAATTAGTAACATAAATTGCATACGCTTTTAAATGTTGAGAACAAAGGAGAGTTTCACATGTACGCATAATGTATTGTGTACAATTAGTAACCATTTTGAAAAATGTATTGTTATTTTGTATGTATTAAATTTACCGCATTTGTAATAAAGTAATGTGCATTAAATTTGTATTCAACTATGTTTACCTTAACTTACTTTATTTAACATAAAATTATGTAAATATTTCTGATAAGATTAGAAGTTTGTTCCTAACATTGTTATTTACAAAATGATTAATAAATCTATTAAAGAGAAATTTATTGTTTCCTTTCTATCATTATTATCCTGAAGAATACCATTGTTCTAAGATAGTAAGTTTCTGAGAGACAAAAGTGTTCAAAAGAGATGTTTTTACAAAAAAAAAATTAAATTGTATTTATAGTATGTATTAATTTTGTTAAAAAAATACCGATATAATTACAAAATAACTGAATTAATCCAATATTAATAACAACATAAAGATACTTATTATTATTGAAATTAATATTATTACTAGAAGAATTTCTACTAACACCGCCGCACCGTTGGCGTCCATTCTCCTTTTCTCATTTTTTTTTTGGACTAACCTGGACCTAAAGGTTAAATACTTTATTATAAAAAATACTATTCTATATTTCATTTTCACAGCACCTTAATTAGTTAGGAAGTGTCTGTTCATCGGAGCGCCCCGATATATTAACACACTTCAAGCGGGCAAAACATGTAACCCTTTCGAGAAAATGGAATTTGTTTTAAACCGATGTATCTTAATGTACATTTGAATTTTTTTTAAATAGGTCTGACCTATAAAGGCATTGTCCAAAATTATAGCCTACTTTGTAATAGGACTCCATAAACAGAAGAGTCAGTGTTCGGTTATTTAATGACTTTTTACTTTTGGGAAGAACTGAATTGCATATGTATATGGTGACCGGATAATTCAGAATGAATTCAACTCAACACCTCCTTTGAAAAGTCATTAAATGTAATGAAAAAAAAAAAAATGGTTAATTAGGTTAGGTTATAAGAGCTATTTTTCTTTCCTTTTTTCATAGAGATGTTGAGTTGAGTTGATTCTGAGTTATCATGGAATATATATATTTATATGTTTTATACATGAACATATATTTGGGACCCTCACGAAGAGATTCATTTACAATATTCATATTTTAAAAAATGACGGCAGTGCCTTTCCAGGCATTCAAGTAGGAACATAAAAAGTAGAATTACCCTTTCCGCACCACAGAAATAATATTGTGAAATATGAATATTATTCCTCTGTTAATTTATCAGGGCGCTCTGATGAATAGACACTTTGAATTATTTTTGTTCTAATTCCTTCTTCGTAGGATACAACACAATAAAAATAATTCTTGGACAACCATAATATAAAAGTAAAATGAGGAGGACCAAGGGAATAAAATAAATGTTGCTTTCAGTTTCTCATTTTATCAGAAATTTTTTTTATACAATCCCAAAATAAATAAATAAAAGTCTTCAAGCAAGCCTGACCAGTCTTTGAATTCAAAAGTCAGATTTTATAAAGTTTAGATGTGAAGATTCTTTACTCGCTGAAAGCAGCGACATCTATAGTTTGAAACTTTAAATAAATGGAAGCTGTAGTAGGATAAGTCATGATTCATGATAAACCTGAGTACAACTTGTCATGCAATGGCAAGTAGTCTGCAGATGGCGCTGGTGTGGTTGGAAGTCATTAACTTGCAGGATATTATAACAAGATATTATAATGTATTTAATTTATTAGTCAAACAACGCTATTGTAAAAAAAACATATAAATAATTTGAGGGCTTTAAATTACTATAGTCATGATGCAAACCAGAACCCCACACCGCAGAATAAAAAACAAAGTTAAATTTAAAGACACTTATAACTTCGAAGTGTTCGAAGAGTTTTCCTACCTGGGCTCCATCATAACGCAGGACAACGAAGACCCAGTAGAAGTAAGAAAGCGCATCACAGCCGCTAACAACACTTACTTTGCGTTGCTGCCAGTGTTCAAATCCTGAAACGGCCATAAGAAAACCAAAATAAGCTTATACAACACAATTATTAGAACAGTCTTAGCCTATGGATGTGAGGCGGGAACACTGACAGCAAAGTTTGCGGAACAGCTGGACACCTTCGAAAAATGGTACTTTGAAGAATTTATTTTTTAAAGAATCTTAGGAGCGGTGCGAGAGGCATGGATCCAATCCGCAATCCACCACGATAATGAGTTCTATGAGCTCTCAGGCTCTCTACCCATTTAAGGCTCCAAAGACTAAGTGGACATGTGCACTGAATGCCAAGTACACGAGTACCGAAGAAGGTTCTAGCAGGACACCCAGGAGGTAAACTAAAAGCGGGCAGACCTAGACTGAGATGGGACGATGATGTCAGGAAGGATGCAAGAGGATTACTCCTTGTTGCAGATTGGAAGACGACGGCCGAGGACAGAGGGCGGTGAAAGCTCATGTTGAAGGAGGCCAAGGCTCGAAATGGGCTGTTGCATCATTGAAGAAAAATAAATGACTGCAGTAAACAAATTGTAATAAGTAAAAAAAATACCAATACTAATAATTAATAATTATTAGTATGTCTTTTTGTAGATAACGTTATTTGACTTTAAACCCTTGAATTATTGGCACGTTTTATTATAGATAATGTTATTTGACTTTAAGGTATAGAATTATTTTTATATTTTTTGTACTTAACATTGTTTGACTAAAACCCTCAATGTAAAACCATCCCTTAGTTATTTATTTTAGAATGTTATTTATGACAACTTAAAAAATCAGTTTTGTAAACCATCTATGTCTTGAGAGTCGACATAGCAACAACAGATTAACTTGTGTAGTGTATATGAATATGTATGTAGCTTCAATGTCTTTTAACAGATGATGTTGTTAGTGTAGAGTGTTATGTGCAGTTCGAGATGTCTCAATAGTGGTCAGTACTATATGAGAGAGTCAACATATATAGCTGATGACAACAGCTCGACAGCTGGGCACTGACCAGTTTCTTAACTAACTAACTAACTGACTAACCATCACGCCGTTTCCCCGCAGGGGTAGGCAGAGAGGACGGACCGCCAAACACCTCAGTCTTGGCACACACTCTTTGCCTCATTCACATTCATACGTCGTCTCATAGATACTCTTCTATTTTTCTGACTCTTGACATGGCCCAACTCAAGTATATTTCACCAGTTTCTTTGCCCCTGATAATCACATTGCATCCATTATAACGGACGTTAAGTCCATTCATTGTAAATAAGATGATAATAAACCGAGTATCATTGAAACTTCCGATCATTCGAGAAGTATTGTTCCTTAAAAGAAACAACACAACTTATTTATTGGATTACGATTTGCGAAAGTTACCAATTTAATATTTTTTCAAGCATGACAAAAAATTGCTCTAAATGTCTTTTCGCCTGACTCACTAGTTTTGTGAGATTGAACATGGCATAGCAAGTCACTGACGTGGATGTAGTATGAAAAAAACAGCATTTCATTTATTTTTATGCTGGAGCAGGAATTGAATCTGAAACATCCTCACTTAAAGGCAAATGTTATGATTATTATGCTACCGGGGACATTTATAGGGGAAAGCAGATATATTAATAAGTCAAAAGTCTCATCCTCGTTCCTCGGGAGATACAAAAATAAGTAAAAGTGAAATATATAAATTTTATTCAATAAAGAAGGTATACAAAACTACACCGGGTAATAAAATACAAATAAAATCACCTTAATCTTAACTTAATCTAATAATATTTGTTTTGGATCATATGGTGGGAAATCATGGCAATGATGATGCGTGGAAGAGAAAGGAACTTAATTATTTACTTTGTGGCAAGAACTAACACAGGTAGTCATTGTAATTTGTACAATATTGCTGTTACACATTTTAGGGAACGTACCCATACTACGTGACCCACTTTTTGCAATTTTTAACCCCCCTATCCCCTCGGTGACCACATGTAGTATATTCCAAGACTCCCCCTACATCCCTCATTGTGACCAAGCGTGGTATTTTGAAGATCCCTCCCCCCCCCCCCCTGAACGGGTCTCGTAGTATGGGTATGTTCCCTCATTATAAACATGAACAGACTGAATGCTAATTAAATAGTAATTTATTGAGTAAGCGAGCAAGAAATTTAACACATACTCAGGACTTTCAGCTGACAATTGAAACATTTCCCAAGGTGTCAAATGTGAAGACACTTCAAACATTTTCTTGCTCTGTATATGAATCATTCTTAAGCCTAGTACGCACATTCATTCTTAATCAATCGAGTATAAACGAAGGCCCGAGGCTATGTCCACTCGACAAGATTGCCTCGAAGTTTATATGTTGAACAGTTTGAACCTCAGCATCAACGTGAAAGAATCAGTGGCTTTTTTCAGCGAGTCTCTTAGCCACCACTAACTTACTCATGGATATGTACACACTATACATAGAGCCTGGCTCGATGCAAGAAAGTATGGAAGAAATGATGAGTTCCTAATCGCTGCGAGCCATCGAACCATGAGTTTTGCGATCACCACGGAGATAATTATTGGATATCGAGTAAAACCATTGAGTAAGAATGAAAGTGCATACTAGGCATTACAAATATATTAATGAATAAATAACTTAACCATCAACCTATAAAGTAAAAACTATCAAATAATAAGTTAATTATTGAGTATTGCTTACGCTTCTGTAAAATAAATGCAACAAGAATTCCAGAACTGTGCACCTGCACTAAACCTGGGTATATTATACTCGTTAAAAAAAAATAATAAACACAGTGTTTATGCTAAGTTTGAAACTGCACTAACTCAAGCCAACAAATTTACCGATAACAAATTATCAGTTATAAACACAAAATATATCAGCTCTCCTTACATTTGAGTAAATTAAGTTAGCAGAGTTTATTTCCGAGCAGTTACAATCATGTACAAAAGCACACCCATCAAAATAAATTGTAAGTTAATTTGTAATTGAATAAATGCAGAAATCATTCTAACAATATAATCATACGAATTAATGCCGATTTTTATTTACACAAATAGCCTCACGGAGCTCCTAAATGAGATACGGTTATAGTATATTATAGATATTGTAATAGTTTCCGAATTGATGAGGGAACCAGTTTGAAAAATAACTATTGTAAAAAAAAATACAACCCTTGACACAAAAATTTGTAATTATAATAATAATCTCTTCTTATAATATGAACAAAAAACACTATGTATAAATCATTTCATGTAAATTGATTGCAAAAACTATCATTAATGAATCTGATAGGAATGTATTGACGGTGAAAAACATAAATGTCAAAAGCGCCATACTGCTAAGAGCCATTTATTCCTATCGGCATCGATATTATAATAATGTCCCAGTGAGTCTAACAAATACTGATGAATATTATGTTCATTTCTTGACAGGAACAATTGTTTCTACAAGAACAAAAATAAAAGAAGGCAGTTGAATCTTTAAAACTTGTATGACATGCGCTTAATGTCGGCCAGATGGCCCATCATCTAATTTCCGCCAAACAACATTACACATCTCCCTCACAAGGGCCTTTTCGCTGTCATCCATGTCTGCCGAACTGTTGTCATCGACGGTATGTGCCCCAGAAGGCAGTGCCAGCGCCCCCGTGGGGTCTTCCAGCACCTGCAGGGCCCTCACAACAGCTTCCGGGCGGGAAAACTCCAAAGCATCTATGGTTGGGCATTGAGTAGTTAATTTGTTTTGTAAACCTTTCTTATCTTCCTCCAGTTGTTTGATCTTCAATTCCAAATTTCTCATGTACTGCATCGTTTGGTCGTTAAATGTACTTCTCTGGCGGGAAAGGTTTTCATGGAGAATTCTCTCCCTACTTGCGGAGCGGCGAGGTGCGTTGGCCGGGGGCTCCGCAAACTGAGTCGGGATTCTCGGCTCGTCAGCGTTGGTGCTGGAACTACTTCCGTCTCCGTCGTCTCGAAGACTTCCTCCAGTGTTGGCGCCGCATGAAGTGCATAATCCGTTTCCACCGCGTTCTTCGTCTAAATATAAACAGAGTTCTTTCAATTCTAAGTTATCCTTGATCAATTCTTGTTGTTTATTATCCAGTTCGCGGAGTTTATTTTGGTACGCCGATACTTCCTGTCGCATAACACTAGCCGTGTACCGGCCAAACCGCTGCCACTCTCGGGCTAACTTCCTTCCTTTCTGTCGATCGTCATCCAAGAAACAACACAAGTCTCGTAGTTCTTGGTTGTCATCGCTCAGTCTCTGATTTGATTCTTTGAGCGACCTCACTTCGGTGATGAGGGTCTGCATGTGTTTATTTTGTTCCGAGGCATATCTCGACGAATCTGCCTCGGTTTTCTTGACAAATTTCAGCATTTCGACAGGTCCCAAGCGTAAGAAATCTTCATCTGATATACGCACTTTATTTTGAACTTGGGAAAGAAATCGCATTTGATCGTCTTCCGATAATTTTAAATGATGTTGCGGTCCAGATAATCTGTTGGCGGGATCGTGATGGACCGTCTGTGCAGGCAGCTTAGATATATTCTCATCACTGTGCCGCTGGACCAGCCTCTGCTGAGAGGGAGGAGCTTGTACCCCCACATAAGGGAACTGTTGGTGTGTAGACAGCGGGTACAGCTTGAGGTTGGGAACTACGGGGTTCTGTGGCTGCTGTGGATAAGGCTGTTGCTTCACTGTTGGATCTCCCGCATTGCTTAACCTGGTGTCTTTAGATAGCTGGTTTGGGTTGTAAGGTTTGAGAATTCCCTGACTGGTGGCGGGTGGTTGAGGGGGAGGTTGGTAGCGAGGAGGGGCCGCTGCCCCATCCAACTGTTGTTGCTTTAAGTACTGAACTTGTTTTTGCTTATTTGACATGTTAATTCAATATTCAATCGTTTCAATGAGTAGGAATGCCTTCTAGAGCATAACATCTCAGTTATTTGAAGCGCAGCATATCATGCCTCCTGATAAAACCGAAAATTTTCTGACACATAATAACAAATGTGGGTCAGTCATCGTAGCTAGTTATAGTGTCTGTAGAGCTTTTGTTCGGGATCAAGAAGCTTTTTATTCAATGGGCATTAATTGTTTTTTTGAGATATTATCATACAATTGGATTTATTATCATCAACATAGAAGATATCTCGGGTAAAGTTCGGTTCTTGGGAAAAATTCCGAAAAAATAAGTTGAATTATTTTTATACTAACTTTGGGCTGGAAAATCCGAATCTGAAGGAATTAGGTTGGGGAGGTCAATATCAACTGAGTTACAGGACTTTAAAGTTTCGTACACAGGAACAAATCCGCAATGCATTTTTGACATATTATACTGAAGAGGTCAAAGTAATTCAATGATGCCAACCTCAGAAAATTGCAAAGTGTTGCCATTAAGCAATAATATCAATGTTATTATGTGAATAGAATGTGTCAAAACACGAGAAAAAGAAATAAAAGATAAAAATAAATCTGGATGTATTAGGTAAACACTAATTTAGGTACCGGAGTTTTGGAAATAAAATGACGTAAAAAATCATGCTTTTTTTCTAGTGTTAGGTTAGGTTAGGTTAGGTTAGGTTAGGTTAGGTTAGGTTAGGTTAGGTTAGGTTAGGTTAGGTTAGGTTAGGTTAGGTTAGGTTAGGTTAGGTTAGGTTAGGTTAGGTTAGGTTAGGTTAGGTTAGGTTAGGTTAGGTTAGGTTAGGTTAGGTTAGGTTAGGTTAGGTTAGGTTAGGTTAGGTTTGGTTAGGTTAGGTTAGGTTAGGTTAGGTTAGGTTAGGTTAGGTTAGGTTAGGTTAGGTTAGGTTAGGTTAGGTTAGGTTAGGTTAGGTTAGGTTAGGTTAGGTTAGGTTAGGTTAGGTTAGGTTAGGTTAGGTTAGGTTAGGTTAGGTTTTTAAGAACGCCAGAAGGATCCTACTCTGGAGTTTTACCGTTTAGCGGGGCTCTTATATGACCCGCGTATTCAACGGGAACCCTTGGAGGCGCATGAGTCTGACAAGGATTCAACGGACGAAGAAGACTTGTCCGATTTATAAGGTAATTCTACTGTTATCTTATGTTTTGACACATTCACATAATAACATTGATATTATTGCTTAATGGCAACACTTTGCAATTTTCTGAGGTTGGCATCATTGAATTACTTTGACCTCTTCAGTATAATATGTCAAAAATGCATTGCGGATTTGTTCCTGTGTACGAAACTTTAAAGTCCTGTAACTCAGTTGATATTGACCTCCCCAACCTAATTCCTTCAGATTCGGATTTTCCAGCCCAAAGTTAGTATAAAAATAATTCAACTTATTTTTTCGGAATTTTTCCCAAGTACCGAATTTTTTCCGATATCTCTAGAAATGTGATGTTCCATCAATATGGGATCAGATCTGTCATTGTACCGATCGATAAAAATCGAAGAACACACGAGAGACAAAAAGGAAAAATCTCACACCAAAATCAAAGACCACTTAACCATTTAGCAACATGGTTTAAGATTGTTTTTTAAAGATTTATAAATAATAAAAAAAAACTAAATAGGAAATCACAGAACCAACAACAATGAATCGTACGTCGCACGTCGTCGATATCAACGAAATTCCTGGAGTGAACGAGACACAATGCGAGGCATTGATAGGTTTCGTGCTTAGCTTCTCTGACTCATTGAAATCTCCGGAAGGCTTAGATTCATGACGTCACATAAGAGAGAAAAGGTCGAAATCACACAATCATTCGCAGGTGCAGGTGTGACTGTCTCCACAATGTTTCACTCCTGCATTGAACTAATTCCCTTTTGGTTGTTTGCGTTTTTTGTGTAACCATTGCGGAAGCGAATAAAGAGAAGCAAATAATACTTTTAAAGGGGGGTATTTTTCAAACATCGCACCGGAATGAATAAATACATTTTTTTTATAAAAGATGACATTATTCACAAATATTTTGCTAATTTTCATTAAAAAATTATGTCCGACGCGGAGATGTTCTGAGAACAGCAAAAATACGTCTTCCAGTTTTGGAACCTGCCTTCAACGACGAAAAATTATTTCGCCCTCTTTACGTATTAATATTTGATCTCGTAAGCTTTTTAATGATTACAAAGATAATAATAATTCAATTGAATACCGCGGTTGCATTCAAATTCGGAAATATTCGCAAATATTTTGTACAAAGTGTTTTTTTAATGGAAGCATTGCGTTAAAACTTTACATTGTTGATTACCCGCAACCTGCGTTGAAGTATTACACTACGGATTAAGTAAATTAGAACAATAGATTATAATAATGTAAATTAAAAATACATTTATAATACCATAATATTAGGAATGTTGCACAATTAACTTTGACTCCTTTAATCCAATGACGTTACAATACATCTGCAACGTCATTGCTCCGTTAAATAATTTTAAAAAAATACTTTTAAGTAAGTATCACGAAAAAGTAGCGATCGAGTAGGTTGATCACCATTTCAGCTGACCTTAAATAAAATGGATTTTGCACATAAAAGATAACATACACAATACAAATATCCCCAAGTTTTGAAATGTAAATGTAACATAACGAAAATCTTACATTTTTGCTTACGCAATGATGGAGAATTTGGCAATATCTTAGATACTGTATTTTTTGCAACTAAACCTACTACGCAAAAGCAGTATATTGTATATTTATTATTTCTAAATATGTATTAGTTAAAATAATAGATTAGCTCCCCAGTTAGGCCCGAGATTATTTCTGTGCTAACTGGGTAATTAAATCGGCTTATGGATGTTATAAAACATTTATTATTATTCTGTATATTATTTACTTTTTAATTTCGAATAAAAAACAATTAAAGTAATAATTTAACCACCTGCCCCGATTACTTGTTCTGCCATTATCCGGTATCTAAATTTATGATTGGTTGAAATAATATTATAATAGAGTTCGTCTAGCCAATCACGCTTTTAAGATTTCGCTGTATTTATTATCATGGCAAACTTAAATGAAATGTCATCAAAACCTTTGCGTGTGTAAACACCAGATTATTTGGGAATCGAGAATCAAGTTTCCGGGTCAAGGATTTCCAAAGCATACAGCCGGAGCCGGAGTAATAATTTCTCACATTCTCTTGAAATCCGCCGGACTGCCGGTCGGGTGTCATTTTTCTTGATAAACTGTTTTTAAAATCGGTGCCATGGATGATTTTTGTGGTTCTCAATTCTGGGTGAGTTTATTCGATTCAAGATTATTACCGTTATCAAATCTTAACCTGAAGCAACCCCGGGGAAAGTTAGTTTCTGTTATGATATTGTGATAAGTTATTTGCAGTATTTCAAACTGTCGGCGATGCTACCATTTCATTTATGCTTTCCTTTATTGACCTACGCGTTTGCAGTCTTCCGAATAAAATCCTCAAGTTTTGTGACGATACTATAACTTTTAACACAGTTCTGTAAATACATAGGATTGAGCTGTCATTTGCCTGTGTTTAGCAATATTTTTTTTTGCTGTAGGATAAACGTCAAAGTTACACAATATTGCGCAAGTGAGGCCCGTGCTAATTAAAGTGCCGCCGTGTAGTTAAATTATAATTGTAGAATTACGTTATTGATGAATCAAAGTAATTTTTGTATCTATTAAAAAACTTTTAAAAGTCGTTGATCGATCATAAACCACACATCATATTCAAAATATTAGCTGTAATACATTCAATTTGTGTATCCATAAATAACATTATCGATTGGATAGTGAAATATTAAGTTAAAACGTTATTCTATAAGTTGCCATGCCTATATATTTTATTCAAATCTGTGAAGTAACCGGTGTGTCTTGTCAATTGATAAGCTGTTTGCTAAATTAATATTGCTAATGTTTGAGAGGTTTTCCCCTTTTGCTGTGAAAAAGTGCATTGTGAAGTTCTTTGAGTGTATAACCGTTAAATAAATAAATTACGTGTGAATCACTAATAAGGTGAAAACATATGAAAATTCTACTCGTATTTATAAGAAATTTGCTCAAAAGCATCCATATAACAAACACCTACTAGGTATATATCAGGGGTGTTACGAATATTTGCATCCGCGAATGCTGTTTATTCGCATTAATTCAGACATCTTCATCCGCATCAATTGATGCGGAGCTTTTACGGCTGCGGATTCATATCCGCGCATATTCGCTAGTTGCTATCTTTGTTCAACGAATATTAAATTACGAAGTTTGTTCCCTAACTGACCAATAGGAAGGCAAATATTGGTGACAAGATCCTACAGGTTTTGTTTTAGTTTATCAATGTGATTCCCATTGTGAATCAATTACAGTGTTTGTTCACTGTGTTTATCCAATTTTGTTGCGTGGTTGATGAATATTTCAATGTAAAATTAAGTGAAAAAGTAAATAAAAATACCGCCGATAAAAAAAGGAGTATCTGGACTTATGTTGTATTACTGTTTATTAAATATAATTCATCAATTTTTAAATTTAATTATTAAATATATTTTTTCATTATAAAGCTTTAGACTTAAAATGCTAATAAGTAAGACTAAAAACTGTATATTTATATAAACTATATTTATATTACTAATAATAAATCGTAAAAAAAGTAAGGTAACCCCGCAACTAACAAAGTGTATTGATTTATTCATAATGAAATTGATAATTAAAAATGTTTATGAATAAAAGATATTTCTCCACAGTAGGTAATAATTTAATTGTTTACACATCAATAATTCATTTATGAATAGTGCAGAGTGACGGGGTGGTGTTGTTAATATTTAGTTCATTAGTTTATTATCAACAAAATCTACCAAATGTGGGCTTTTCCCATCTTAAAATAAAGTTTTCTTAGGACCTTATGTGATACATTTTTTGTTTGCTGAAAAAATTTGTGATGTTATCTTATATGTCTATTTAATATTTACCGCAAAATACTTCAGTGTTTTATTAGTTTAGTAGCATGTGCCAAGTGGATAAAAGATAAATCTGTATCTTCAATCTAACTATTGCAAGTCATTGCCTGCTATGACAATGACCGCTGAACATACATATTTATCTTTAACATTTCACCACATTTATTGTATTTTCAAGTAATTATGCTGGGGACATTTATTATACTGGTCCCAGCGAGAGTTTGTATGTGAAATCATGGTTGTAGTATCTTCTGTCTTTTTCGTTACCGTCCGTACCAGCTCTCGCTGGGACTAGTTTAGTTACAATACAGCATATTTCTCCAAATTCTAACTTTTTAAAATACTTAATTGTTCATCAAATGGGTAATTCTGCCCCTTCCAACCCCTTGAATATTAATTTCTCCTTTTGTCACCAAAAAACAATTTAGCTAGGCTGGAAAATAATTTACTGTGATCTTCGGTTAAAAATAGCAAACGTACCTATTTCATAATTCAAATTAATAAAATACTCAGTTTTTACCACTTTTATTGTTTATAAAAACCAACATGTTTCGTGAGCAACGGAGGAACAATCACTTCTTCAGGGTTTTAATAATAATGTTAGTTGAAACCAGTGACAGCTCCAGCACTTCTTTGATGGTGGTGACCGACATTTTTTTACATATACCTACTACATATTGTATTGTAATCTCACTACCCTAAGAATATAATATAAAATTTCTCGAACAAAAATTTTCATACACGTTTTTAGATTTTCACGGCCAAAAGCATTTTCGTTGTTTGTTTTTGGAGTGTTATGCCGTGTAGCGCTACCTCCTTCTTTAGCCGACGTTTCGGACAGCGTTGCAGTGTCCATCATCAGGGCAGATCCGGCAGATCTGCCCTGATCCCACATCGTCGGATCTGCCCTGATGATGGACACTGCAACGCTGTCCGAAACGTCAGCTAAAGAAGGAGGTAGCGCTACACGGCATAACACCCCAAAAACAAACAACGAAAAAAAAATAAAAAATTTCATGGTCATATCATGCTAATCAGATGTCTTAACACAAAATAAATTAAAATGTCTACAGATATACAATTTAAAATAACACTTTATTTGCTAGATTATCATCGAAGTTAATTTGAACGCGAGCAATTCCCGCCCAAAACTACGCAACTTTTGTTACTAGGGGATTTATCGGACTGTCCCCACAGTATTTGAAATTCACATACTAGCGCACATGGGCTGGGTCTCTGATTCCGTACAATCGCGAACGAAACGCAAGGAATGAACGAAAATGCTTAAAGGGACAATACGAATGGTCCCCCAAGTGTGCAGTAGGTTCTGCACAGTGAGAAATGCACTCTTCATATGGTTAGTGTGCTGATCGGCCGTCCGCTGGTCAGCGTGGGTGGTCGCCGGTTCTCTTTATTTTGTTGTATTTTATTTCTGCAAAATGTTAATTGCTATTATGTTTAAAGATTTCTTTGATTTCGGTGAAGACTGTTATTTCTTTTAGGTTTCGATTATAACTGGTGGGGACTGTCCCCCTGTGAAAAACCGCCACTGATTGAAATATATTGGTTTTTATAAACAATAAAAGTGGTAAAAACTAAGTATTTTATTAATTTGAATTAAAACGGTGCCACAAAATAAGTTTTCTGTGTTAGAAGAGATATTTCATAATTCATTTTGTAAAAATTAATATTGCTCGGTAGTTTGTAACACATCTGTTCAATAGCCTTTCCGAATTAAACTTTTAGAAAAATAACACTGGTTTTAATCATTCATCATGGAATAATATGTGCAATCAATGGTATTTTAATTGAACACAATATTCCTTATAAACTATAAACAACTACTGGTGTGTAAGGCTTGTGGAATTAGTACAGAGTAATTTCTTTATCTCTCTTATTTTTTAACTATTTATAATCAAATAGATTGTTTTTTGATAGATACATTTTTTTAATAATAATGTGTTTTCAGGTAATTATCAGAACCAATAGAACTTACACTTGATAAGACAAAATAATGTCATTCACTCTTACATATTTCTAGAATAACAATGATGATCTCTGGACAGAATATTATCATTGATATCATCTTTATCAGACCATGTGTGGTATATTCTAGATTAGCCTGTTGCTGATGCATACATTTAATTAATCTTATTGTCAGGGCTCCATCTCTATAGAAGATTGTTTACAATGATTTTTTATCGTCAATGTTTGGCATTAAAAAATCTTGCCTTAACTTGATTTTTGCCACATGTTTAGTTGCTCTGTTGTGTCACAGCGGCTTGTCCGCACGGCTACTCCATTTTCACACAATTAATATCACGTTCGTTTTTTATGTGAAACCATTTTCACATAGTTCCATTTTGCTTAAAAATTGGGGCGAGTGGTCGCCTGCAACTGACCATTTTCATGGCCTTTTTTTGTCAACCGCTTCATGGTATCTATCTATCTAGTTCTAAAAGTTCTACAAAAGTTGAAAGCTACCGATTTTAGTCACCTGCAACCTGTCGAAACAACTATTTACATGGTCGATTTCTGCCAACCATTGTCAATCCCGCATTATTCTTTAAAAAACTACTTTGTTTTCATCCATTTTTATCTGAGATTATTTATAATTTCTTTATAACTAAGTATGTATTTTCAAAGCATACGTCTAACTTTACTTCTGAAGAAATATTTATTTTATTTTATAGTTTATCTTACAATAGAATCGATTCAAAACATAATCTACTTTCAATGAGGTATAACAATGTAATAAAATGCAGTATAGAATCAGTTGATCCATTTTCTAATTGTTAGGGCTTGATGTACTTTTAAGTGGTAGTTCAATCAATTTTAATTATACGGCATTGCATTCTGAACTCCAATTCCTATATTGTTGTATTCGCCATTTGCTACACAACCTTTCCATTGCAGAAGTAAAGAAGATAAACTCCTATATAGTTTTTCTAAAATCATGACTTGTTAATTTTTTGATTGAAATAGAAAACATTTTCAGAGTCGTTTGCGGCAATGACACTAATAAGTGTCATTGCCGCATTAATTTGCGAGGTTAGTTGTTGAAACTATTAATTTAAGTTTATTAAATGCTCAATAGGTTTGCTGCCACAAATTTTTTATAATGTAAATTAACTAAATCTAACATCGAGCTAATCAACATGCATGTCTTGTATAGTTAATTTCTTAGCAGTGTTGTTTAGTGAACACTATTGATTTATCAACTTGTAGATTGTTCTATTTTTGCATGTCCACATGTCGAGATTAGGAACTATCTCGACCCAAGAAAATTATTTTCTAAGCACTTTTAATTATTTTATTTAATTAAATTTGACTTAATTTGAATATCTAGGGCAATGGATCAATCACATTTTTCTGTTTTCCAGCTCTAAGTAAAATAACACTGCTTCGTCCTCCGATCCAAAATCCAGTTAATAATATTTCCTTCTTTCTGATGAAACATTAATATAATTTACTGCCGCATGGTAACAGTACAGTAGATTTAATTTATTTTTTAAACGCCCTGGAGAGGTACCCTCTTATGTAGGTCTGATTTATCAAATTCAAATCACAATGACTTGCTAAATATTTGTAATGTCACCCTAAAATTTAGGTTCTTTATAATGATATAACATACATATCATGGTTTTTATAATCTCAACCGTACGTAGACTAGATTAGGTTTGATAAGATAAAGGGACATATTAATGTATTTGTATGGATCCTATCCCCTTTTTTCAAAAATCTCAAAAACCTGTTTTGAGACATAATATTATTCTATTAATAAAATTGTGGTCTTTTTATAAACCCAGAAAAAAGTAAAGTAAAGACCTATATAAAAGGCTTTACAGTTCAAAATCTACTTACAAACCCCTTTTTGGTTATGGTTTTATTGTATATGGTGGAAAATTAAATTCTTTGGAAAATGATTGTAAAAAATTCAAATATTTGTTCCTTAACTTCACAAAATAAAATAAAACACGCCATCAAAACAGGTGGCTGATGTTAAACAGGAATTTAAACCTTGTCGCCATCTACATAAGGAGTGGTATTCTTAGCGGCCTGATATGGTAATCTTTGTGTAATTTGCTATAACTAAATACTTGAATATTTCACTCAACCTAATGGTTCTCGTGTGCATTGTCGGAAACAATTCGTTGGTTACATAATATTTATTCCCGGTTGCCGTAGACACCCAAATTTAGTTGCCAATTCCTGGAAGATAGAAAGCCTCGTGATCTAGACATAAAATCAAAGTAACAGAATTGGGAACAATGCATTAAAAAAAAGTATATTCTGAAGATAACTTGTGGGAATATTTATAAGACGAAGTGTAGCTTCTTTATCTGCTCCTTGTTATTTATTTAATTTCTCCACAGCTTTCTATTCGTAATCCATGTTTACTTTATTTTTATTCTAGTACTTCTAGAAATTGCAGCACATTTATTCACAAATAACTCATGGGATCCAATTGAATTCTGATTATAACTACCATTCTTCATGTTACTTGCTTTCTTGTCTCGAATTTCGACAGTGAAATTTATACATTCCAGAATGAAAGAAGAACTAAAAAGGATGTGTTAACATTAAGTACCCAAAATTTATCACCGTTTTAGTTAATTTGTGGACAAAATTAGAATCCTATAATATTATTATATAAATACATATTATATAGCAAGCCTTTCTCAATCTTCCTTCATTTTTTTTCCATTTCTTTTTTTGCACATAACTTTTCCCAATTTTGGAAGTAGTATCAATAACTTATGGTCTTCACTCACAATTTACAAAATTTAGGTTTTAATCGGCATATGGGATTAACATAAAGCGGATTTGAAATGAAATAACACACTCAAAGTCTGTTTGAGAACAATTTTGTTAGTGCAGGGAGGGTGTTGGAAGGGGAGGATATGTCACACACCTTCTACACAAAAATTAACTGTCATAATCGACTTAAAATTTTTAAATTTTATGATGTAAAGTCGGCTATCTTGGATTACAAATTATTGATAGAGGCTCCATCATTGTGCTGCACACATCACCAGGAGGGTGTTGAGAGGGGGGGATATGACACACACTCTACACAAAAAAACAACTGTAATAATCGACTTAAAAAATTTAAATTTTATGATGTGAAGTCGGCCATCTTGGATTACAAATTGTTGATAGAGGCTTCCATCATTGTGCTGCAATTGTACAGTTATATAATCGAAGTTCTTGGTGTATGATTGCTGGGCTATTAAGTCATTCCCCCTCACAAAGACATCAATTATTTAACCATTAGTTTCAGAGGGTAAAAGTTAGTCACTTTCACAGAACTCATTTCATGCATTCTTTATGTTGCTTATCAGTGATGGAACATTCTTGTAGATTTCCAGTATTTGCCTGTAATCATTCCAGTGTAATCAAATTTTAATACGTGCGAACTGTCAAACGTGCGAAGTTAAGACAGTCGTTAAGTTTTCTGAAATTATCAAATTTTCTGCGCAATTTTCTTAATTTTTCTTTCCGTAAGAACCTTCTACAAAGTATTAGAGAACTTAAAAAAAAGAAGATTAATGAAGTAGGTAAAGTTGTTCTGAAGTTATGGCGTGACCAAGGCAAACAGAGATTCATTTCGGATTCATTTTTTTTTTAACATTAACTCCACACAGGAGGCCCTGAGGAAAAAAAAATCCTCAGGCTCTATGTCATCTAAGATGCTGTGTGGAGGGTCTTTTTGAGGAGAGGAAGGAGTGAACATGGATCTTGAAGAGACAGAGGCCGGCAAATCATTCCACAGCCGAGCTGTCGAACACATGAACGAGGCGTAGAAACGACCCGTTCTCATGTGCCAAATGTCAACCGCGTACATATGTTAAGCCCGCGTTTGGCGTGTTTCCCGACTATGCACCGGCTCCGAGGGGATCAATGATGCTAGTTCCTCGGAGCACCTTCCATTGAAATACCGGTAGAATAAGGACAGCATTCCACCCAACGCCTGTGCTCTATAGATTCCAATCCTATCAAACGAAACAATACCTACCTATGCTTTTGAAAAAAAAAATAGATATTTAACAAAAATGCACATAATATTAGCAATACTGTAGGGTAACTTCTTAAGTTATTTATAAAAAAAATCAATTACAACGCGACTGTGATTTTTAGTAGAGGGGGCCCCATCCAATGAATTTGCCACGGGCCCCCGATGGTATAGTTTCGCCACTGATAGGCATTGAAGATACTCTCCATGTCACCCTGGTGAAATACCACCATTTAGAATTCAAATGGCATTAAGCGCGATTGACCAGCGGCTGAGAATAAAAGTTTAAAAATGCTTGCAACTGTACACAGGGAGGTTCCAATGAGAAAGATCAATCATTCCCCGTATCAAATTTTTTAAATTTAAAATCAATTTATATCATTCAAAACTTGCTTTAATAAATACCTACATTCAAGTAAGCAATAAAAATTCTCAAAACGCACGATGATAAATTATTAAATATAGTGTACGTCTTGTAAGTATTTTTTGATCATAAGTATTTATGATTTTTCAATAATGTCTAAACAAAATCAGTGTGTAAAAAAAAATTGGAGTATTTTAGTTTGTAAGACCATACCTTACATAAATAGAAAAACTGGGGTATTTTTGTCGCAAAACACGTTCTTGGATTTATTTTTTAATGATTTTAATTGAACTAAAATTAAAATTCTGAAAACTGTGTTGACTAGATTATGTATTGATTTATTTTTTGTATGATTATATAATTTGAAATTTGTATAGTTTAATAGAATCTTCTTTAATTTAATGAAAATTGAACAAATCTGCCAACGACCAACGGTATAACCTTAGTTTATTAGTATAAACTTAGTTTTTCAAAATTTTAAAACTGCGTGTACCAGATAAAATAACAATCTTTCCAAATCAATTTATGTTTTTTTGTAAAAAAGAGTCAATATGTCTAGAATTTGATTTAAGAAGGACTAATTTCCGGTATTCTCTGGTAATACTCTCTTAATTGTGTTTGGTGACCAGAATGTATTTGTGTCATTGATAGGATCGAAAATTTAAAAAAATAATTTTAAACTGGTTTGAAACACCGGCATACAGTCCCCTCAGTAAATATTTGCAAAATAGTGGCACGCTTACCAATTCAATTTTTATTTCAAAAACACTTTACAGTAAATGTTATTTTGTTAAGATTAAAATCAATTGTTTACCTGGCGGCCATTGTTATCGATTCAATGTTTTAAGGTCAGTGTTTTTTATTTTCTTTTATTCAATTAAAATATTAACCTATGTTCCTAAAATAGATTCTTTGGGTACCTATAATTAAAAAGTAAATAAAATAATAACTAGCCTGAAAAAACTATTTTAATATTATTATGTCAAAACATAACGTAAAGAAAAGACGTCAAATTATCGTTTTATTTTTTTATTTTAATGAAATACATAGCTCGAAAACTGACGTACTTACTTCACATTATTGTATAATTGTGAGGCGATCCGCTCATTGAAGAAACTGAAACCAAACTAAGACTTGCTGGTTGTTTTGGTTTCCAACCAAACTTCCTACTCAATTTTACGATTTCAATAATTATCTCAGCTTGTTTTACCATAGACGAAGAACCTAAGAGTATGGATATTGGAGAGACGGCATGTGAAGTGTGCCCGCGCGCTCCAAGTGTGCCTTTTCGAGAATTTTACCCAAACAGCTTACATTGGCTGCTGGTTTTTGGCCGTTTAATACCTTCCGACAGCAGCCATTTTACATGGTGACAGCCAATGTCAGCCGTGTGGGTAGAATTCTCGAAAAGGCACACTTGGAGCGCGCGGGCACACTTCACATGCCGTCTCTCTAATATCCATACTCTTAGCGAAGAACAATCGGCTGTCATCGTAGCAACTAGCAGCGTAGTGCGAGTCGCGAGTCACTGCTTGTGTTACCATTGACAACGGGTTTTGGAAGAGGAAGGTGGGGAAGTACCTGACTATTTAGATCTAGTCACTAAACACGGCTAAAGCCATTTTAAGCAACGTTTCAATTCTGAATGGTGGTCTTTCACCAGGGCAATACTGAGAGTATCTTCCACTCTGGAACGTGCCGCAAATATTCCTTATATATATATATTTTTTAAATGATTATTTTGTAAAAATTAAATCAATCAAATAAAATGTATCTGCACACACTGGGATTTGAACCCGCGACCTCCGGATCTCTAATCAAGATTATTATTATTAATTTTTTTTTGGATTAATCCAGCATTCACTTCATAAAGAAGAATCTCATTAAAATGATTTACATGTACTAGCTATGTGTCTAAAGCAATTGGTACTTGATGCTAAATATAGAATGATTAATTGTATCAATTTTTCTATTGAAATATCAGTGTATGTAAATAGAAAGGTACATATCTGTGGGTTAATGCTCTAAAAGAAAGAAAGTGCTCTAAAATCTCCCTCATTTGAATGCTCTGAATTCCTCTGTCAGGCTAAATTGATGAAAAAAGTAGAAGTCAAAATTTTGATTCCGAGTTTTTTGTGCCAGGAAATTGATAAACCATCCCATAAATCATCCCCTGGAGATTCAGAAATTTGACATAGGCACTTCTATTTTTTTTATTTTTATAGTGAATACCTCACAAGAGTCCCAACTGCTCCCATCTGGAGCCAGTGAGACTATAGCATCCCCAATTGGGGTATTTTGTGAGGCTGAAGGTAAGTGGGGAAGGGAAGGAGATGAGGAAGAGGAAGGTGGGGAAGTACCTGGCTATTCAGATCTAGTCGGCCGGCGTAGTCCAGCGGTAGAACGTTTGATTGCCGTTCCGAAGGTCGCGTGTTCGAACCCGGCGTGCGCAAATAAATTTTATTTAGTTGATTTGTGTTATTTCACAATTAATTATTTAAAATAATATATAGTATATTTGCGGCACGTTCCAGAGTGGGAGATACTCTTAGTATCGCCCTAGTGTAAGACCACCATTCAAAATTGAAACGTTGCTTGAAATGGCTTTAGCCGTGTTTAGTGACTAGATCTGAATAGCCAGGTACTTTCCCGCCTTCCTCTTCCTCGTCTCCTTCCGTTTCCCACTGACCTTCAGCCTCATAACATACCCCAATTGGGGATGCCATAGTCTCACTGGCTCCAGACGGGAGCAGTTGGGACTCTTGTGAGGTATTCACTATAAAAAAAAAAAAACAAGCAACGTTTCAATTCAGAATGGTGGTCTTACACCAGGGCGATACTAAGAGTATCTTCCACTCTGCTTTAGGCCACAGATATTACGTAATAATCAGCGAATCATTGGTCCCCTATGCCCACATGAATAGAATATTCCCTTTTCTGCCCTAGTTTCAATACATTTTTTTTTTTAAATAGGCAATTCACCCTAAAAAGAGTGCTTTGTTGAACACATTTTTAATAATTTGTTTTATAAAAATATGTTTATTATTAAAGCATGAAACCCTTGGATGTGAACCCGAAGCATTTGTCTACACAGCTATTATATTGATGGTCGAGGATTGATTCCTATGTTCTCATAATCTTTTTTAAAATCTCTGTATGCCGCCTTGTATTATAATATTCCAATCGCTCTGTAAATTTGTACCCAACCCATGGTCAATGATAACTCACTCTTATCTTAACCTTCAAAAAAAAATTCTGTGTAGTATCTTGGCGTAAGTGTGCTGAGATGACTTTTTATATAATCGTAAATGCTACTTTTTTGAGTAAGTTGAAAATTTCTTACATATTTATAAGCAGTGGAGGTTGTCTCTAAAGTGCATTTGTGCAGTGAACTCCTATAAAAAAAATGATACGAAAATAAGACAAATTTGTTTTAGATATAATTTGCCCAACTTTTATACACAGTTGACATTTAATTTGTCACATGATTTTTTCGTTTCTATGACGCATTCTTAAGTTCAACAGCTCGGCTGTGGAACGATTTGCCGACTTCTGTGTTTCCTCCTACATCATGGGTCTCTTCAAGACTTGCTTGTACTAATAAAAATGATATTTTCATGACGTGTGTAGCGCCGATTTTGTGAAAAATCACATCAAGGATGCTAAGCGAATACGGAACGCTGTTTGAGATGACCTACTGCCGAAATTGTTCTTTCTTCTATGTGTTGCTACGTTCGCTATCTCATCTTGTATTATTTTGACCGTTTTCAGATAGGGTAAGAGCCTTGTGATTAATGTTATTTATTGATATGATAAGTTTTTTGTGTGTATTCACGAATTGAAAGAAAGTGCATGAGATTTGTTTTTGCTTATGAATCATTTTTGAACCTCTCAAAAGCATAAGAATACATTTTTTTCTCTAAAAAAGACTATAGCGACGTTGTTGTGGCAGCTGGTGACATTTTGTCTGTCAAACGAATTTATGTAAGATAGACGCAGGAAATCTCAAGTGTGTCCACTGCACCCAGTTCAGTGAGACCATTTTGACCTGAGTTGTCTCAGTAACCTCTATCTCCACTTTTCAATTCTTCTAAGGGTGAAATACACAATTGTTATTTACAAAAATAAAAAATTCTATTCCGTCTTTATGTCTTTATGACAGAATCATCACGTTGGAATTCTTCAAATGTGCTTAACTTCTACCTGCTGCTGATGGATGATTACATAACACAAGGATGACTAGGGTTTGTTAGGTAATCATAATCACGCTTGGTTTAGTGATAGACTGATACTCATGTATTGCTTAGGAATAGGGTTCCCACTAAATAATTATTTAATTATACATTATATATTGCGAAATTTTATCCAACAGTGCAACATTCTTTGTAGCTAGTGCTTACTTAAATGCTTTAATGAAGATTGCATTTATAATAATAGCAATTATTATTTTTTACCCAAGGTAAAAATACTTTTAGTAGTACTCTGAAAGACCACCATTCGTAATCAGAATTTATTTATTAATGTTTCTTACGGCAGCTGAGAATGTTTTTTTTTGTAAAGACAATTAAAATCACTAATGCCCATATGTTAGGTATATAATAATTGTAAATCCGTATGTTAAAATTGTGTGGAGAATTGAACATTCAACCTATTGACTCAAATTCAGAAGCATAGATCATTTTATCCTCACCTTTCAAGTCTAGTGGTCTATGCTTTTGAATTATATATATATATATATTTTTCTTTTTTTTTTAAATGTTGTCGATTTTATGGTTCCTGGTTAGATCGCCTGAAAGCTTTTGATGGTGGGAGCATAGGCATTTTTAGTGACTAGATCTGAATAGCTAGGTTTTCCTCCATTCTTTCTTCTTGTTCAGTGCATTCTCCAATATTGTGACTGCTATAATCCCACTGGCCTGATGCAACAAGAATTCTAAATCATTTAAAATTATTGTCAGGAAATTTGGACTCATTTTTGGCTTAATTTTTAAAATCTTTTTGCTGAACAGTGTCATTTTTATAAGTCGGTTTACATGATTTTATTATGATAGATGTATTGTATTGACCTCTCAGATAATGATGTAATACCGCAATGCTGATAAAAATTTTCATTCTGATGACATTTTCTTTGCAATTTATAAATGTGCTTTTCAATTTATGTGATGCAGTACAACTTGATTAACATACATTAATTTTAGCTAGCTTATTAAATCTTAATTAAATGTTAAGGTAATTTTTTTTTAATGAATTTGGCAACCCTGTTTTAAATATTCATGTTAGATGGAACTAACCGTGAGTGACCTTGGCATTTAAGAATTGACACTGTTTCTTCATTATTTAATATGAAATATTAATATTCTAATAGTGTTTATGTTTAATAACCATGCTCATTAACTTTTTCCTTCATTTTATGTACAAATATTTTTGTATATAATTCAATTAAATGTTGTGTCTTATAGGGAAAGAGCAAATTTATGGCTAGAAAATCTAATCCAGACATTGCAATTTCATTGATAAGCATTAATAATACCGTGAATGCGAATTTTCGAAGTTTTATGACTAGCATTATTAATTTGTAGTATTTTGCAACATTTTTATTACACATTAGAATTAGTGAATGAATTGATTTAATATCCTTTAAATATAACTCAGCGCCCTTGAGGTGATTTCTCCCATAAAAGGCGCTCTAAAAATTATCCAATTATTATTATTATTAACTAAAATGAATACTTGAGTCGGGTCATGTTAGAGTCGAAATAACAGAATGGTGTGTATGAAAGTGGATAATGCAAGGAATGTATGCGGAGATAGAGTTGTGTTACACTCCATTATTTCTGACTACCCTTGTGGAGAAATAGTTAAAAAGTCACACAGTAAGTAATGTCCTCTCTTGTGTTGAAAATACTAGTTTGCACAGGGATCTTTCAAACTTCGGCCTCTCGTGTGTTAAGATATATGATTTGACCCAACACAAAAAATTTGTGAACACACGTTTAATGTGACACATGTTTTACAAATGTCTATTGATATTTGCACAACATTATGTTTACAATCGGTCCTTTGAATAAATTGTAATCTCAATATGTAATCATGCAAAAAAATAGGTTTTACCCTCGGATTCTATTATTTAATAATTTGAAATTTTAATCCCCATTCTTTCTATTGAATAATAATCCGGAACTTTCTGTTCAAAGCTCTTGTTATAATCTACATGTGTGAATTTCACCGGCCAAATTCGACACAGTCACCACCATTCCTTCAAATTTCAATAGCAGTTTTTAAATTAGATTTTTGCCTATGTCAGATGACTTGCATAAAATATTCTAGAAAGAGTTCATTTAGGATGCCGACACACACACACACACACACACACACACTCACCTACACACACACATACACACACACACCACTGTAGCAATGTGTACACTTCCTTACACACCCATGAATACTAATACCACCATCCCACACATATACTGTATACCAGACATCCTAATAGTTGATGGTTTAACGGATACTTCAGTTTTTATGACACATAAACAATGACCACTGGATTCTGTTGATTCTCATCTAAGTTACTATTCAAGTATCTAGACACTAGACACTTGTGCTTATGAAATCGCAGAGAAGTTTTTAATTGCCGAAGTTTAATATTTAAACTGCCTTTCAAAACAATATTACTCACCTTCCACATTTTTTTCAAAAGCTATCATTAATTTAAATATTCAGGTACGTGCATCTACCATCCCTTTTCATTATAATTTTACTGAGACAAGTTTTAATTTTGTATCACATGCAATGAATGGACAGCCATTCGAATTTATAGTTCCTACCTGTCAATTAATTTATTATTGATAAAGAAATATTGATTGGTTGCTTTGTTATGCGCTGGGGAATCATTTTGTGAGGGCATTTTTGGAGACACTGTCATTGTTAAGCTAAATGGTAGATAATAGAGAAAATTTTATTGGAACATTCGTCCCCGTTCCCCTCCGGCATCCCCTTCCCCTCCAGGCGCGGCCGGTGCCTTAAATTTTTTTTGTAGTTCACCGATTTTTTTTCAAAAACGTAATGTATACCTATAATTTATAAAACGTATACGTATATTTAAAAATAATAAACGTATGAGTTTCAATTTGCGACGTGGAATACAAGCGGCAACAGACCTAATGGTGTGAAGTTTGCCACAATCCATAAAAAAAGCACACAAATAAAAGGTTACTTTTTAACTTAACCGCTTGGGCACATAAGCTTGTTTTCACGACAATTTAACGTAGGTAGACATAGGAATGACGTATGCCCCTGACCTGAGTTATTAAAGCAAACAAATAATAATGTCAATATCAAATAGGTATATCTGTCATAAGTCAAAAGATAATAATATCTCACGCGTAGCTGACCCGTTGACCCGTGGTTGCATTTTACAAGACAAATATTATGATTATTCGTTCAAACCCTACTTCGGTCTAGTGCTTCGTTCAGAATCCTTCGGATATCTGCGGTCCTCCCCGCTGTCCCATGCCGCTCAGACAGCGATATATCTCTCGATACGTTTTGTGCGTAACGACGGTTCAGAGCTGTTTACTAGGCACTCCATACAAAATGTGTATCCCCGGGGAATATAAAATGTGTATCGGTACGTATCTCGGGTCATAGTTCCTAGCCGGTGTAACTGGCGCACGGGATGCAATTTGCTCGCAACTTTTTGCCGTAATTATTATTCTCTACCAAATTCTTATATTTATTATGTGATTAATTTTCGATATTATGTGATTAATTTTTAAGTAGGTTTACGATGAGCTGTAAAATGTTGTTCAATTTTCTTAGCAGTTCAGTGCACGAGTGAACGTTAGCGCGAGCCGCCACTGTTCCCCTCCGAATTTGCCTTGTGATAGTTATTTTCTAGTACTACAGGGTGGGGCAAAAGGTAGCCCGGGTTTTGGGGAGCAATAAAACAAAAACTACTTTACTTACAGACATGTTTTTTTTATTAGATTCGTTAGTTCAAAGTTAGTTCCTCGATAATTTGAGTCTTCAGTTCTTGCATGGTATGGGGGTGGTGCTTGGAAACTTTTTCTTTGAGGTACCCCCACAGGAAAGTCACACATGCTGAAATCAAGCGAGCGTGCGGGCCACCAAACATCACCTCTCAGAGAGACGAGATGAAGAGGGAACATGTGTCTCAATTTTGCCATAGAAATGCGGGCTGTATGCGCTGTATCGCCGTCTTATAGGGGTGGAATGACAAATCATTATGCAAAATCCTCTTTACACAATGATTACACATTCCCAATGTAACTGCATGCCTCCGAGCAGAGTGACCGTTCCACTGCTGCCCTCACCAACGCCACATTTCCGGGTGTTGTTGGAGTTCTGGGTCTTCCAACTACACGAGGCATTGATGTGGATCCAGTTTCTTCCATACCACGAACCCAACGTCTGATTGTCTTTCCACCAATAACCGAAACGTTGCGCGGAATGTTGAAACGCAAGCGCATGGCTCTCTGCGTCGCGATGACAGGACGGCCGTTTTGTAAAAAAGTTGCGGCGCGAAACCACGATGCTCTCCGGTCCAAACCATGATGTGTACTTTTAAAAAAAAAAATTTATAGTGAATACCTCACAAGAGTCCCAACTGCTCCCGTCTGGAGCCAGTGAGACTATGGCATCCCCAATTAGGTTATGTTATGAGGCTGAAGTTAAGTGGGAAAGGGAAGGAGACGAGGAAGAGGAAGGTGGTGAGGTACCTGGCTATTCAGATTTAGTCACTAAACACGGCTAAAGTCATTACACCATTTCAAGTAACGTCTCAATTCTGAATAGTGGTCTTACACCAGGGCGATACTAAGAGTATCTTCCACTCTGGAACGTGCCGCAAATATACTATATATATTATTTTAAATAATTAATTGTGAATTGTGATTCCCACAACACGGGCATTAGCCTAGTATGGTAGTTAAAAAAATGTCAAAAACTGTAACTTGTAAAAATTTATTAAATAAAAAAAATAAAAACACATATCAATTAAATAAAATTTATTTGCGCACGCCGGGTTCGAACCCGCGACCTTCGGAATGGCAGTCCAACGCCCTACCGCTGGACTACACCGGCCTGAAAACTGTAAAATGGTACTGAAAACGGTAGAGCATTGAGTAACCAACGTAGTCACAATGAGACCCCGCTCAAAGCCCTACCCCCTCCACCGGCCGCGCAATGGTTTTTTAAAACCCAGGCATACCTTTTGCCCCACCCTGTATTTTCCTTTATATTTATGAGTCTATTTTTAAATTGTAATAATAATAAATTAATCAAACAAGTAAGTTTGTTTTGACAGCTGGATTATTCGTGGGAAAAATAGTTTAAGAAGAAAACTGGTTGTGTTAGAGCAACGTTTTGTAAACCGAGATGAAAGATTGTACCTATAGTTAGTCATTTCCTCAAAATAATATTTCGTACTCTTTGGAATTTAACTACCTATGCTAACATAACCAATGTTTAGTACGTAAACAAAACAACATAATATGTATTTCACTTCCTTTGACATAATATGAAACCACCTCTTGATGGGAACATTCGATTTTATGTTTTCCTTGTGAAATGAATGCGCCGTTATTATTAACACATTCAGATATTTGATTTATCTATTCTCCGGTTCGGTTCTTTTTATTATTATTATTTAATAATAAACTGATAGTTATGCATTTATGCAAATGCACGTTATTTCATGACTTAAATCACAATTATTATTACTTGTACCCACATGATTCCCGCTTCTCTTTATGATTACTTTTGCATCAATTACGACTGCATTTGCATTAGTTTATGATAATTTTTTTTTTTTTATCTAACAGAAAACTATGATTCTTTCAACAGTCTCCTCATATTGAACATTATTTTTACAGTACTCTCAGTAATCCTCTACTTGATTCCCACAATACTATAATCTGCTGGTATTTTTACTAGTTGAAAATATAAAATCAAGCTCTATAAGTCGCTGCGTGTTATATTTGTATTTCATATTTATTAGTCTGCCACATGTCTAGACCATTCTTCGTGGTTCTTGCAAGAACATCAGCAGCATTCGCCGATTTATGCTGACATTTTACGCCAAAAAGAACTGTCCTTTTATGAGAAAATTTATTTTTAAAAAGATTTACGAGCCAGTGGAGGGTGACTTAGTGTAATAGTTATTGATAAACATAGTTTAATATTATGTGATATTGAGTATAAATAATAAAGTTGTAAATTTCTTAATAATTTTTTTTTTTTACAAAATATCTGTTTTCATTTTTAGCATATATTTTGTATGTACCACCGCTTTCACTAATTGGACACTTGCTTGGTTTTATGGGGTGGCGGATTAGTGAGAGTGCACCGTATTAGGGGTTTCTCATTTTACTGTGAAGAATTTGTTTTGAATACATTCTCAAACTCAACACGTGTTTGTAGATGACAATGGAAGACACACCGTTATGGACTCGAAATCCTATGTCATTTACATCACCTAACTTTTCCAATGTATGTGAAGAAGCATTATATCCAATTACAGTAGGTACTGTAAATGTATTAAAAAGAGAAATTCAACCTGTGGACATGCCTTAGATTCAGTACCTGCCTCTGTTTCTGCGGGTAGTCAACCAGAAATACAGGTATTGGAAAGTAGATATGTACCCATAGATGCGGTGCAATTATATTCTGATTATATTGTATATCAGTCAACTGGTGTAAAAACAACGGTGACAATGTTATCTAGTCTTCGTAATAACATACTGACAACCATTTCTTATAAATGAACTAAATTTTATTTAAAATTATTTTCTCCGAGGACAGTAGTGTTTTTGATAGGGATTTGCTTTTCGTTTTGCATTAGATTACCAAAGCCAAAGTTCACAGATTTTTAAAACAATGTTTCATATTACTCTTTTTTTTTTGAATATTTATACTGACTCAAGTTCAAGGAAGAATCCATTGAAATAAAGATATATTAAAACAAGAAAAATTATTTGCTACTAACGCTGTAACGGTGGGAATTAAAATAAAATCCACAATTTAATACAAATACAACAGTCTTTATTTTTGGGAAGCAGGTACAATCAATTTACATAGAGCCTACAAAGTATACATTTGTTCCTGATGATGATTGTGTATAAATAAAAGTGATGTAAACAAAGTTATTTTGTCTTTTAATTAAAATAAATAATGACATCACAAAGTGAAGACCTTTTCGAAGAAGTTTTCTTCGAAAAATTAAAATAGAACAGTTCAATAATCGTAAATCAGTACTACTCATCGAGTACTTTTAACAACAAAGGAACCTAATCGCTCCTTCAACTGCCCGTTAATCCTTTTAACAAAAGGGTTACGGGTTCTATTCAACCTGGGTTATTCTAAACACGGTTTTTACGCACACGTCTGTCGTTCAGACCTGCCAGGTTATTTTCTCGAAGACTGCCATACGAAACGGGGCACCAAACTCTTACTTTCTTCGTCCAAACATGGTATTATATATCCCGCCTCAGCTGTGAACTCCCTCCCTGGGAACAGATCTATATAACAGAGCGATCCCGCACTCCCCGCCATCCCCTGCCCCTAGTTAGTAAGGGACGACACAATGCGGGAATGGGAAAGTATTGGAGGTTACATACTCATTAATTACGCTCAATATTTATTAATTATTGCTATACTACTTTATTGTAGAATATAAACTAAAGTAACATATTCTTATGATGAGCAAGTAATTATTAGTTATTTAAAGCCCGCAGAATGGCTACAAATCACAAATAATTCGGCAGCTGTAGAGTGCTTAAGTGTACTTGCTCCACATTCATGGAGTGATAAAGGGATATTTACTTCTTTACAATGTAATATTTATTTATATTTCCTCACTAATTTTATGGGTAACTCAATCATACCAGATATTACAACATGTAGGGCTATGATAAGAGTGCTTGAATTTGACCCTATGATTTGTGGTTCGAATTACAATGAATTGCATAAATTTTTTATGTGCTAAGTGGCTATTTCTGTATGTAGGTTTCCTAAATTTTGTAACCACACAAAAGTGGTTTATTGCTTTTGTTGGATATGCTAAATAAACATTGATATGAAAAGGTGTTATCTAATTCACAATCATTTTAATAAAACAGTGATTCTTGTATGAGAGACAAATCCGCTACATGAAGGCTGCCATTTCTTAAATTAAACAGGCCTAAAAAGACAGGTGCAGAATTCAATAAGGGGGCAAATGAGGCACTGATCCCAGATAATCAATAAATTTTTTTTAAACATTACAAAATTGTACAATTTAGTGCTTTTTTCTTTGTTTGCCCCTTGTGCGCCTATACCATTCATCAGATTGCGCTGAAACTTTGGTGAGTCGTTGTGCGTACGCCTGCGAAGGTTTCTATATACAATGGTGATCTTTGGCATTATGAAATTCGTATAATAAAGTTTACAGTAGGTAACGTATGAGTTGTTTGAAAAAAGAGGGAGAAGGGAAACAAAAAAAAAATTGTAGCCAAAAGCATTCCATAAATAAAGTTAAAACACAAACACTTTCTTTTAGTGGCATTCAACGCATGCCGGGTACTCACTAGTTTGATATAAAATCCCATCCTTGAATTATCAATAGTGGATTATTTCCTGTGTCCATTGTTCCTTGAGTTCTATTATCATCTCCAATTGATATTTGACAGCAGCCAGCGGTGGTGGTACATGAGCATTGCTGTCCTCAATCCCAACAATGGAGTGTAATTCCATTGGATTCAATTGAGTGCTCCGGCGGCGATGACGGCTATATCATTTGTTGTCATTCTTGTATTTTTATTACCGTTGAAGGAATAATGGCTGCTTTCACAATCATTTATTATTTCATGCAATATTTTACTCTGACGCGGCCTACGTAAATATTAACTCAACTGACGGGTTAACAATCTCAAATATAATGAGATAATATTTTAACATAATTTTGTAAATAAATAAGGCTCTATGTGCCAAAAGATTAACTGAGCAATAGGGTAAGGAAAATTATACATTTTTTACACCTTTTTCCCAGAGAAATTTACAGAAAATTTCCGTTGCTTTCGTAATTTAGATTATTTTATTAGCATCACAACACTCAACACAAATAGATTTTTTTTTTCTATTCTTGGTCCCTTATCAACTATTTTATTTCTGAACGATTTTCATTAACTTTTACAGTACCTATTTGTTCTCTCACAAATTCCTCTACCTTAAAAACTGGGCAAGAGTTCAATTAGTGAGAGCGGCGGATTATAATGCATACATACAAAATATGCTAAAAATTCCAACAGGTATTTCATAAAAACAAACAAACACCGCTGTCAATCTAATGAAACGAACAGAAACACATGACAGTTACTAGAATGCACAAAGAATTGACTAATCTGTCCTTAAACAACTAATGAACCCTGGTGACTAGACATAGGCAGATTTATCACAGTAGTGAATCGATTCAGTCTAATTCCCTTGGCCTCTTGGTGAATTGATTCTCTTTATTCGATTCTTTAATTCATGTAATTCCCAAAAAAACTTTAATCATAACTACATCAACTGAATAGACAATAAATATATTAATTCCTTGCATAAGTGAAAGAGACGCATCGCTCGGAACTCGTAAATGTTTCGGCCGCTTTTCGCTTGGGCCAGGAACTACGATGATCTATGAGTTTTTTTTTATCATTTACGGCGCGGGAGCTTGATAAAGACAAGGCTTTGGACTCCCATTCCGAAGGTCGCGGGTTTGAACCCGGCGTGCGCAAATAATTTTTTTTTATATTAAATTGTGTTATTTCACAATTAATTAATTAAAAATAATATATACTATTTTAGCGACACATTCCAGAGTGGAAAATACTCTCAGTATCGCCCTGGTGTAAGACCACCATTCAGAATTGAAAAGTTGCTTGAAATGGCTTTAGCCGTGTTTAGTGACTGGATCTGAATAGCCAGGTACTTCCCCATCTTCCTCTTCCCCATCTCCTTCCCTTACCTTCTTACCTTCAGCCTCACAACATACCCCAATTGGGGATGCTGTAGTTTCACTTGCTCCAGACGGGAGCAGTTGGGACCCTTGTGAGGTGTTTACTATAATATATATATTTTTTTTAATAATTATTGTTTACGGTGTAAGGAATGAAGAATCAATTATTTTCGAAATTGGGAATCTGATCAAGTGTGTCGCACAAATGAATTTATTCATTTAATTCAGTTTTGCCCATGTCTACTGGTGACTGGTAAAATGGTCAGCGAGAGCAAGCTATACAAGTGTCTTAGAATAAGATAACAAATAACCCAATCCAATGGTGTACAGAGCTTGGCATTCGAGTCTAGGCACGTGCCGGACTATTGAAACGGTACTGTAAATAAAATATACATTTTATTATGTACTGTAAATCAAAAAAATTGTTTTTTTTAAATTATCGGTATTTAAATTATCGTATTTAAATTTTTGGTATTTAAATTCAATGTTTGGGGGATAGACCCTGATAGGGAAGTATACAATGTAGTCTCTTAATTGACTGTATTTTATACATAATATGTACTTTAATAACTGATGCAGCTTGGTTATCAACTTGACTTAATATAAGATTTGTTGTAATTTATTAACGAAACATAATATCAACCTTGGACCATGAACATCTTAATAGAGAAGTACTATGTCAATAGCTCAACATGCCACGTGTTTATTTCCTGTATTAGTTAGCAAAATATTGTATATTTCTGTTGATTCTTGCTTTGAAGGGTTCTAAAACTTTTCAAAGCAAGTTACAACATTCTTAACCTTTGCATACCCATCACACGAAGGGGGTTACTAGGGTCCCCCATATATCCCGGAGCGATTGTGTCTTTCAATATTCCTTTAGCCCTTTCCAGTAAAACTCAGATATTATTTACTATTTTTTTTTTGTTTTAACCAAACATCGCCTATCTTCACCCAGCAGCCAATCATTAAGTAATGCAAAACGGTAAAAAACATAAAAAATCTAGCATAACTTAAATACATAATATTGTAACCCTTTCCAGTAAAATGCACTTTTTCCATCTATACTCGCAGCTTGTTTATTATTATTAATTTAAAAAATAGTAATAGCGATCCGGGTGAGGAGGGAAGGGAGAGTAATTTCATCGAAATTGGATAAGTATAATTTAATATCTTAAAAAAATAGTAACAGGATATATTTTTTTAATGCAGATCAATTACCAAATAGTTTTTTAGAATTACCTAAATTATAGAATAAATATGTGATGTAAAAAACAGCTTAGATATCACACAAAACTTTCGTTTTGGGGAGGTGTTTTACCCCCTCCAGTGCGGGAGGGTTAAATTGAAATATATAGCAAAAGCTCTCAAAACTCTGCTAGCGAAGTAATTTCATCACATGCTTCGATCTTTGAAATATTAATTTATCTGTTGAAAAATCACTCATGAAATCATCTAATATAACACTTTTTAACATTATCGATTTAAATAATAAATAATTTAAAAATGGAAAAAAAACACATTTTTACCACATAAATACTAACATTGCGCGCTGCCACCAGATTTGCAGACATTGGGAGATAGGGGGGAGTGGTACGTCATTTGAATCATCCCAGCTTTCTTTTATCTCACTTCCGCATACTATAAATCATATTTATTTTCACCCGATTATATCCCGGGAGTGGTCTTTCCTGCAGGTAAAGTTTGCTCAAGTTATGTCGGATGTGGGAATCTTCCCAAGTAATAGCTGCCCGAGTATACTTGGGCGTAGTTCTTGATGGGTTAAAGCGCCAAAGTAATCGACGTTCTTCCGGAGTGCCATACATGGACAGCTATTTGAAAGTTTTCAAAAATATTTTGACGTATAAATTCACATCAGTATCGCAAGTACCTTGCATATAATACGTTATAATTTATATGCCTTTTTTATATTATAATTGAAATAAATTTGCTGTGGAAGTGTAAAAGATAGTTAAATTAATAATAATAGATGGTTAAATTAGACCATCGTTTCACATTGTGTTTTTTCATCCCAGAGTAAAATACATCTATGGACATTGCTGTCCGCCCATAACGCGCCGCTTTCAATTATTAGTCAGAGCATTATATGCAAAAGTAAATTCTTAACTCCCCAGAAAAGAAAAGTTAAACAACCGCCTATTTATTTTGCTGGAAAATGTCTTGAAACGTCAATCAAGTAAATATAAGAAAAACATGTTTATGTTATTATCTTAAAAAAATCTCAGAGGTTATGATTAAATAATTGAACGATTATCTTTTCAGTACATTCATAGAATTAATGTTCTATCACTTATCTCCCAGTCAGTATTCCATTGAATTTCGGTTCAGCCTTGGTTTGTTTTGATTGTACCTACTTGAGTCTTTGTTGTTAGTTTTTTCATGTTCGTAAATAATAGTAAATAGGATGTCAGAAAAACTGAATCCATTGTATTTTCTATTTCTTTTATACATCTTCTGCAGTAACAATTTAAGCTATCCAAAATAGTAATTATTTTCTGAGTGTTAAGAGGGCTGTCTTCCAATATAGTTTTTTGGTAACGGCAATGAGTTTGTATATTTGGGAAGTATGTTTACGAGAGATGGGAAGGCTGATAGGGATATCGAAAGAAGGGTGAATGCAGGTAACTCCATTAATGGAGGATTGAACGCCGTTGGAGCCAACAAAAAGTTGTCCACAGAAGCGAAGCTAGCAGTCCACAATGGAGTACTGGTACCTACCCTGATGTATGGCAGTGAAGCGTGGAAATGGCAGAGAAAGGATGAAAATAGACTGAATGCTGTAGAAATGAGATCCCTGAGGCGTATGTGTGGTAAAACCATGTATGATCGTGTGAGGAATGTGGAGATCCGAAAAGAATGCAAGGCTGATGTGAGCGTAGTAAGTAAGATTAAGAAAGGGACGCTTAGATGGTTTGGGCATGTTGAGCGAATGAATGAAGAAAGGAGTGTAAAGAGAATTTATGACGCGAATGTGAACGGTATAAGAAGCCGAGGACGCCCAAGGAAGACGTGGCACGATCAAGTAAATCAGATACTTGAGTCGGGCCATGTCAAGAGTCAGAAAAATAGAAGAGTATGTATGAGAAGATGTATGAATGTGAATGAGGCAAGGAGCGTGTGCCAAGACCGAGTTGTTTGGCGGTCCGTCCTCTCTGCCTACCCCTGCGGAGAAAAGGCGTGATGGTTAGTCAGTTAGTTTAGTTAGTTAGTTAACTAAATTTTTTTAGGTATTGTTTTAAAAACTTAATAAAAACATTAATACGCTATCATTTGGATTGGGTATCTTAAAATATTAATATTTATTAGTTAATTATTTTAACCAAATAGTTATAATTTTTTGCCACACAAAATTCAATTTCAAACAATGACAAGAAATTTTAATTAAATAGAAGTTAGGCTATTTTTTCTATAATGTTTAAAAATATAGAGTGTCTCCTCCATCATAAAAATACATAATTTAAATATAGGGTCTAAAAAACACCCTTTAAATGATAAACAACCATTTCCATACGTAAATGGTTATTTATCAAATGAAAACAAAACACTTTTTATACACCAATTATGCACTTCCATAAATAAGTGGTATACAAAGTGATTTGTTTTCATTTAATTAAAATGACGCAACAGAGTGCATTTGCAATTATTGAAGAAGAGGTTATTTATCAGTTGTGTAAAATTTAAAATACATTTATTAGTAAGGTTAAAAATTAGTTTTATGCATGGTATTATTTTATAATAAAATTTAATTCCTAACTCTAACCGATTAGTTTATTAGTATTTTATGTGCTTATCATATACAGCCGAGTCATGAATTTTTTTTATTAACGGTTAAAATTAACTTGGTTAATTAATTTTCAAGCAAAATTATCATAACATTAAATAATAATACGATTAAAATATTCATCACACTAAAAATGAACGGCCATTGCCTTTATAGTATTCGTAATTTACGCAACCGATCGGCCGTTGGCTTTATGGAATTATATAATGGTAGTGACAGACATGCTCATTAGCAGCAAGAGAGCATGCTACTAATGAGCAAATGCTATTTAGTAGCATGTGTGCCAGTGATGTTGCTAGTATTGAGCACGCTCAAATGGGCATGCTCATTGATTCACGGAAGGGGAAGTGCTCTAACTAAGCATGTGTGAACAGGCTTGTATATGAGCACCCTCATTTCGATCCGATATCAGTTTGCGCCTGCGCATTCTTTGCAAAAATATCAAACATGATTGTACACACTTGCTTTTGTGATTTATTATAGGAATCACAAATGTATTTGGAACACAGAATCGCTAAAATATTCACAATAGATGTTTAAATTCCCCAAAAGTTCCGTTACCTCCAAAATTAAACCAAATTCTATTGAAATTAGCGTGACATCTTGTACCCAAATGAACCGTTTTGTTTTCTTTTCTCAAAAGATTCTTAAATATTTGCTTTGCAAGCAATAAGATTTTGTTTGGTTCTGGGCGAATGGCACTGACTCTATTTGTTGACATTTATTTGACAAGAGTATTAATGTTTAATTGTTGGCATTGAGCGTGCTCATTCATGAGTGTGCTCAAACCAAGCATGCTCATTTATGAGCAAATGTGTACAGTTAATAAGCATTTATGTCAGTTCCATAACTTGCGCAACTGAGTGGGATGTACATACTGGAAATGGATGTGTCAAGTTTGCTCTGAAGTTTATTGCTCTCTCTAATACGAATTGCCTAATTATACGATGAACTTGAAACCACCGCTCATCCCGACCTTCTATGATTTCCTAGCAACTTTTCTACAATGTTGCAATCATAATATGTTGGAAAAAAAAATGAATATATTTATGGCTGATAAACTCGCTGCTCTGCCTGACAGGTTTTTGAAAGATACCTGCCAAGAGGAAGGATCAAGGGTCAACATCAGTATGAGCAATTTTAATAGTATCGGTTAGTTTGTTTTTATGTAGACGATTTGCTGATTTTTTTTTTGTAATTTTAAATTGTCTAGATTATTTTTGTTAAATGTTGGTTGAATAATAATTATTATCAAATTTTAAGCATTAGAAACTTTGACTCACCGTGATTATTACCCCACTATTTATATAATAAACAAGAGTGTGGCGGGCGGCATGGATTTGGTTTTTAGATAAATCTACAAATTTATTCTGAGATTGTTTTGTTTTTTAATGTGAAAACCGCACAAGAGTCCCAACTGCTCCCAACCATCTGGAGCCAGTGAGACTATGGCATCCCTAATTGCGGTATGTTGTGAGGCTGAAGGTAGTGGGGAGGGGAAGGAGTTGGGGAAGATGAAGGTGGGGAAGTACCTGACTATTCAGATCTGGTCACCAAACATGGCTTCTTTTCGTGGCATTTCAAGCGACGATTCAATTCTGAATAGTGGTCTTACACCAGGGCGATACTGAGAGTATCTCTGGAACGAGCCACAAATATATTATTTATTTTTAAAATGAATAAGTAATGATAAAGTTTAAATAAATAATGAATGTTGTGAAATAATTAAGTAAGTACCTGGCTATTCAGATCTGGTCACAAAACATGGCTAAAGCCATTTCAAGCGATGATTCAATTCTGAATAGTGGTCTTACACCAGGGCGATACTGAGAGTATCTCTGGAACGAGCCACAAATATACTATTTATTTTTTAAAATGAATAAGTAGTGATAAAGTTTAAATAAATAATTAATCAAATTTAATTGTGCACGCTGTTATTCGAACCCGTGACCTTGGATTGCTAATCGAGAGCCTTGCCCCTCAACCACAGAGGCCATCAAATGAAATTCGATCAAATTATGCATACTCGACCTTCTAAATAAGAGTAAGGTCATAAAACTCTTTAAAACATTAAATTGCAAAAAACTTTATTTGATAATAATTATTTAGTAATATCTACATTGCTTAAAGTTTTTCTCGAGGGATTTTTAAAAACATTAGGAAATTAGTTCAGTTTGACTGAAGTTTTGCTTTTGTATATGTATTATGTACGACGTAAAGTATTTGACAGTTCTCACCTTGCTTACAAATTCGATTTTTATAACATTTCTTTTGTGATATAATATAAAAATTACATTGAAATAATGTAGATAAAACAAACTTCCTAATAATCACTGAAATCTATGCTTTCCACAATGGATTTATATAAAATACAATTAATAAATATAGACTTCGAATATGGCAGCGTTCATATTATCAAGTGGCAGCCATTTTGTCTATCCAGTAATTCGTAATGTCAAGAACGAGAATGGCCCAAGCGATTCTGACCTTGTTCTTCATACAATTTCTTTATACATAAGGGGCAAAATCGCTTCAAACATCCGGACCCCCTGGGGGGACTGCGGCCTACAAGCGGTTAATCCTTTGTTTAACCTTTTACCAAAACGGTTTCAATGAGTATATTCATTCTGGGTTAGCAGAAATCCAAAGCCGACGGTTTACAATGCGTCTCTTGAGTCAGTCCTGCCAGAGATTTACCTGAAGATTTAGAACCGTACGGCAACTTACTCTCTCTTCTTACACATGAACTTATATCGGTCATCCCAGCTTTGACATTCCTTCCAGGGATCACATCTGTGAGCCTGAGCGACTTGGTGAAAATTAACCAATTGCATCCCTCGCCCTAATTAGTAAGAGACGAAGCGATGCAGGAATGAGAAAGTATTTGAGATCGAAGAACTAATAGGCTCGTAAATTACATATTTTAATTTTAACCAATACCTTTATTTCCTCGTACATGTGTACCATAAACATATGATATATACATATGTGTATGTTGTGGCATACATGGGCCAGGAAAAAATTAAGGTATGTTTTTGTGTGTAACTTGAAAAAGCTGATTTCAGAGTTACCTATTTTTAATATGAATCTAATTTTGAAAGTGAATACTAACTACAACTGTCATATTTCCTAATCCGTTTCTCTTAAAAAAATATATATTTAAAACCATTATTAACTATATTTTTTGTCATTTTGTTACAGGATATTGACCTCACATGGAACACTACCAACCCAGACCTGACACCATGTTTTCAAAAGACCGTATTAGTCTGGACTCCGTGCGCGTTCTTGTGGTTCTTCGCCCTCATAGAAGTGTCGTACATCCTCCATAGCAAGGACCGAAACGTTCCGTGGAACATCCTTAGCATAAGCAAATTGTTTGGAACGTGTTTACTAATAGTGTTAACGTTTGTGGATTTGGGAGTTGCCATTCACAAATCATCAACGGAGGATGTGTACGATGTGGAATATTACACACCCGTCATCAAAATATTAACTTTTGTAAGTACCTATTTACTCATTTATTTTTTATTACACTATGGTCCAGCCTCTGAGAGATATTCTTCTTCTTCAATGATTAATTATGTAAAAGTCAATGTCATCAGTCACTAAACAAAATATCTAAGAGAAGGACTTGGCGTACTCCAAATGCATACTGAATATTCTATCCAAACGGTTATACAAAAATGGTGTTACATGGTTATTATTCAGTTTATATGAAAAGTAATAAACATTCGTTCCATCTTAGACCATTATTTGGACAGAATATTTTATTGGTATGCCAAGCCTAGGGTATTTTATTTAGTCATTCAATAAAATGCATTTCTTTACAATGTTTAAAATATGCGGCACAAAAGCCAAACAATTCTAACTTTTTCCAATACTAGAGGTATTTAAAGCGGTCTACACACCGTGCTGCGAACAGCCCGACATATCGGGCTGTTAGCAGCTGTCTTTTGTCTCCTGTCTCCTTTTTCCTCGTACGAACCCGTAACATTCTATTTCACGTTGCCTTCTGTCTCTTTTATTACACAGCAAATTCAATATCACCATCTCTTTTCACCGTGGCGCATCGGTTAGTACTAGCGGCAGACGGTTTCTTCCAATTTGCAGTCAACGTGAAACAGAGTGTTACGGGTTCGCATGAGGAAAAAAGAGACAGGAGACAACCTCCAACCTTCGATTTTTAGCCAGCTGCTAACAGTTGCTGTTTGCAGCATGGTGTGCAGACCGCTTAAATGGCATTATTTGTTGGACTAGTTGGAAGAATATCCTTCAAATTATAATGTTACATTGTTTTACTATTTAAATTATTTATTAAATAATATTGTTGCATTTTAATGTCTTGTTTATAAGCAAGGATTTGATTAAAAGATTTGCATGAAATAAGTGTGTCATCAACAGACTTTGTGATTCACATAAATATTATCTGACTGTGTTTTTACTAAATTGCAATATTAATGTGAAACGTGAAAATTCAATTTTAAGGCTATTCAAATTAGTCCAAAACATATTTAGAATTTACAATATTACTTTCTTATTTTAAAATACCAGAAAATCACATGGAAAATGGTCAATTTCGAATATTTTTTTTTGAACAATGAAAATGTTAAAAAAATACAATAAAAATGCATGCAACAGTAATATGCCAGTAAGCCACATATACCAAAATATATAGGAGGGCAAAAAAACAGCGGAGCTTCACAAATAATGTGGCTTTTGGGATATAATCTTAAAAAATTTTGAGGAAAATCTGAAGAAGCATTGAAGTAATATTTCGTATCGTAAATAATGTCGCTTATGCTGATTGCAACTAAGTGATTTTAATCCAATAAGTCATGTATATTGATCGTAAAAAACAGAGATCAAACGATTTTTCTAGGTTATGATATTTTGCCACCATCACTGGAAAAATAATAAAACAGCATTTTTGCATATGTGGTGGCTTACGACATATTACGGTTGCACGGACGATACATTAAAAGAAATTTATCAAGTGTGTTTTAACAACTTGTTGTTTTTAAATACAACCATTATAATGTGCTTATTTTATTTTTCTGGCATATTCATTATAACCCTATTTCAGTAAGGATGGGTTGTTTCACAGAACTTGAAGAATTCATCAAATTTGAAAGTTAAAATCTGTGAAAGTTCTTTTGTAATACATATCATTACGCGCCAGTTGCTTCACATTTCTGAAATAATTACAGACCTTGAATAGAACTTTCACAGAACTTGATAGTTAAACTTCGAAATTTGATGATTTGTTCGAATTCTGTGAAACAACTGGCCCTAAATATCTTTATTTCTTCAAACTTCGCAAAATCACTTTGTGGCGTCATTTTGAATTAAATTAAAACAAATAACTTTGTTTAAACCACTAATATAATCACAATTACCTACATGTTTCAAAACCGATGGTTTCTTCGTCAGACGAGTCTGACTTTCCGTCAGACTTTCCCTGACGAAGAAACCATCGGTTTTGAAACATGTAGGTAATTGTGATTATATTAGTGGTTTAAACAAAGTTATTTGTTTTAATTTAACTAAATATCTTTATTATGGTCTCTTGAAAATTTTATTTAATTTCTTCTTCAATCTTCGCAAATTCACTTTGTGGCTTATTTTTTAATTAAATGAAAACAAATCAATTCCTTATACACCACTTACATATCATTTGAAGAAGAAGATAACAATAATAATTAAAATTAAAATATGAAAATGAACAAGACACAAAAAAATAATAAAAGATAACGGTTGCAACTGGGACTGGAACCCAGATCTCTCATCTTACCAAGATATGCTCTCTATTTACAATTATGTATTTATATAATAATAATTATCTACATGCTTCGAAACCTAAGGTATCTTTGCCAGAATAATATGAACATGAATAAAAGAATTTAAAAAATTTCATTTACCATTTACCAAGTACTTACCGGTAACTCTGTTTAGTTTTATAGCCCATAACAAAATAAAATATAAAATGAATTACAGCCTACGTAAATGCATACTACCGCTCTATGGCTAGTTTCACCATATTTCCTAGCACAATTCACTTTTTAATTGAATGATTATTGTTTGCTGATTGAACAGGAAAACTGATAACACTTCTATAATAAAGTTATACAATAATACTTAGCCGTGGATACTTCAACTTTATCATTTAAAATCATCACAGGAACTTAAATGACCAGTGACCAATGGAATTCAATTGACTTATCGTTCACAGTACAAGCGTCAAGAGCTGTTTAAGATCTGCCGAATGAAAAAGTTTTTTTAAGTTTTGAGTGTTTATGTTAAAAATAGCAAAACCAGTTTAAGTATTAAATTATTATGTATACTCAATTTTAATCTGTTGATGATGTTGCTATGAGATTATTATTGAATAGATCAATAATGTTATATTATTTTTTGATGTCTAATATAATATCATCTCTATTTTTGATGTCTAATATAATATCATATAAGCAAAACCAGTTTAAGTATTAAATAGATCAATAATGTTATATTATTTTTTGATGTCTAATATAATATCATCTCTATTTTTGATGTCTAATATAATATCATATAAGCAAAACCAGTTTAAGTATTAAATTATTATGTATACTCAATTTTAATCTGTTGATGATGTTGCTATGAGATTATTATTGAATAGATCAATAATGTTATATTATTTTTTGATGTCTAATATAATATCATCTCTATTTTTGATGTCTAATATAATATCATATCTATTTTTGATGTCTAATATAATATCATATTTATTTTTGATGTCTAATATAATATCATGTCTATTTTTGATGTCTAATATCATATCATATCTATTTTTGATGTCTAATATAATATCATATCTATTTTTGATGTCTAATATAATATCATCTCTATTTTTGATGTCTAATATAATATCATCTCTATTTTTGATGTCTAATATAATATCATCTCTATTTTTGATGTCTAATATAATATCATCCCTATTTTTGATGTCTAATATACTATCATGTCTATTAGAATAAAAAAATTGTTCATTTGCAATTGTGCAACTGCATTCAACAACACTCACAAAGATTAAGCAACATCAGAAAAAGTGAATGCTTGGAGAATAGTTGACCACTTTTATGAAGAGTGTACTTAATGTTTGCAATCAATAATTTTGCAATTCTCAAGAGAAATGGATAATATATTCAACTAAATATATTGGCGAAATACCGCCATTCAGCGTTGAAACTTGGCCAATTTAAATAGGCAACTTCTGCCAACCTGTCGCTATCCTTTCTTTCCCCTGTTTGCCTACGCCACATAGCATTCCCAATATTTGGGCTGCCATAGTCCTACCAAAAACCCGCACTAATGATGATTGTTTTGTTCTTTGTTTCAGTGTTTATGTGCCGCATTTCTGTACTACAACAGAAAGTACGGTCTCAGAACATCGGGTCTACTGTTTCTGTTCTGGTTCCTGCTGTTAGTATGCAGCATCCCCCGCTTCAGATCCGAGATAGTGAAGGAGATTGATCGAACAGACCCCGATGCTGATCTGTTTCCATTAATCAGCTTTATGATCTTCTTCCCTGTTGTATTCATGATGCTGATATTGAATGCCTTCGCCGATATGGTACCAAAGGAGTCTCCGTACCCTCAGACTTCCGTAAGTTATTTTATTTTTATAGAATTGTGGTTAGAGACAATGAGAGATGTTATATATGTTATATGTGTCTTGATTACGTAGACAGCTGTGCGTATGTATCTCAGTGGGATACATAAAACGTAGGTCACATCACGGCCGGATATGGATTAGTGCTTGACGCGAGGTGGGCGGAGTTGATGTTGTGCGGACAACTGACGGTGAAGATCTTGGATCTTCCTGGCCCTCCAGTAAGATGCTCGACACATTGGATAGTGGAGATAAACGGTGGTGGAAGATAGTAATTTTCCTCAGGGCCTGTGTCATCTTTGGGGTTGATGTGTGGACGGTCTTTTTTGAGGAGAGGAAGGAGTGAACGTGGGTCTTGAAGAGATCCATGTTATAAGAAGGAGGAAACACAGAGGTCAGCAAATCGTTCTCACAGCTTAGCTGTTGAACACAGGAACGAGTTGCAGAAACGATTTTCCCGACTATGCACCGGCGCCGAAGGGATCAATGACACTATTTCCATTGACACACCCATAGAAAAGAACAGCATTCCCTCCTGACACTATTTCCTAAAGATTGCAATCCAATTGTTAAAATATTGCAATCTATCGAATGGACCGCCCGTTTCTGCACACGGGTTTTCCAAGTATTTTGGTGCTTCAAGATCAGTGGCTGCGAAATTCTGAAGCGCACTTGTGATTTGTATATGGTCAGGGTGCGTAATTAACTGAATGCGCTCCTAATGAGTTAGAACAGGGACATTCTGGCATTTATTTAACATATTTTTATAATACATACATCTATTTATTATTATCTTATATTACTCATTACTCTAACAATTCATTACTCTACTTCTCTTCAATACACTCCCAATGGGTTCAAACAAACTCATTCTGTATTCTAGTTTTCTGTTAATTCTTTATCAATTTTTATTTCTGTTTACATTTTTAACCGGTCAGGCTAATTTGTACGATATATCGTACCGAAATAAAATTGACATAAAGTCAATTTGTACGATATATCGACCAGCATGAGCACCATATGAATGGTCTCATAAAAACCATCTTATCTCCCTTAATCTCGTAATGAGAAATTTGATTTAAACAGCGTTAGAAAGAGACAAGATGACATTACGTATTTACATATTCAAATTTATCACGAAAAAATTTAAATGTACGACTTTTTGAAACCAAACTTGCGCCGCGAAATCGATGCGCCATTATTGGTAATGCGCTTTACGACCGCAATGTGTCATCGGAAAATTATCAAGTTTTCTGAGTTAATTCGAAAAAAATGGAAAGCTAACTATTTGATTATTGTAAAACAACATATTGCCTACTCATTTGTATTATTTTTTCTTTGTTTATATGGTTTATCTCTCGTAAATCTTACATTTCACATACGAGTGTCGTGCTATCGAGCGTCATTGTCAATTTAGAAAGACATTTTGCCCCACAAAATTGTATAATTTGAATGTGTTTTAATGAAAAATCATTAACACATACATTCTAATTCTCTATTCAGTAAAAACATGTAGCAATTCCATAAAAAAAATGTGATTTCTTTACGTTTTATCTAATTCTGGTAATCAGTCAAAAAGATGTGCGAATTAGAACAATAGAGATGTGTACTTCCGACTTCCGAGTTTCGACTTCCGGCTTCCGAAAATCGAAACATTGTCATTTGATTATATATGGAGAGTTTTGGCGAGTGGCGGTCTAATGCGGTATATTTAACTTATGCCGCCGCGTGACAATCGTGCACCCAATGTTTAAAAATATATTATTGTAATAGGTATAAATTATTCATTTATTTTTGTTTACTTTTTGTTATTTTATAATAAATAAGTAAATAAAAACTATCATGGGATTTTATTTTTGGGTTCCTTAAAACCTTTTCCACTACCACCATTTTTTCACAGAACCAATTTGCTACTCTGGTTTAAATTTTTTTAACTGTTTAAGATAATATTTTTATTTAAAAATGAAATTTTCGATACTTTCGATAATTTTCGGAGCACCTTATCTGATAATTCGTATGACCATTAAGATGTTTGATACATTTGGTACATATTTTGCATAAAGTACTTGCTAAATCATACATATGTGCTATTAATGTGTTTTATTTGCATAATTCCTTCTGCTGCGTAGCATTAATTTGTATAATATAGGAGAAATACACAAACAAACTAATGTAAATCCTGGTATTCATTCCTTTCTAATTGTCCTGTACCGCACTGGGGGTGTCTACCTGAACTCGTGAACGAATGATTGGCTTAGGTTTTATGGCCAGTAAACGGGATCTTATTTTGCATTGGTCACTTTACTTTAAGTTTCGACCTTCATACAGGAAACAAAAGATAGACCAGCCCACAAGACATGCAATAAATAACAAGTTTCGATAACATTCTACACGGCGTTTACAAGGTGTGCAAAACTGTGTACATATGAATGTAACTTTCTGAGTATTTTTATCACAATAAAATAAGCTGACGGTTCGGTCCAATGTTATTAAAAATGTATGTCTTACTTACGTATCGTATAATCACTTATATTTTTTAGAGTATGATATTTTTCAAAGCATTCTCCCACATGAAGTGCCGGTTTGTTATCACAACTTTTGAGTGATACATTGTTCGTTTTCTTTGCCTTCCTTCTCTATCAGAACCGCAAACGACGCAATCCCTATACATTTTCTTCGCATTAGGCGTTATGACATGATTTAACCGCTGTTCTGGGTCTACCGAATGTCTTCTTTTCTTGTCTTTACACCTTCTCTATGATTTCCAACCATCTGAATAATTAGCCTATCCACAAATTGAAGATTACCCATTGGGTTTTCATTGTTTTTTTTTAATCTTATTTTCCTTGCACAAAATATATGAATTTACAACCGAAACTTCTAAACCCCCTAAAAAAAGCTCGCGCCACCATTTTATGCAGCTCCAGTGAGGAATATTACCCCACAACACATATAAATTCGCACATGCACCGACCGAACAAATAAATCAGAAATGGCGGCTGGCCGGCAAGCACAACGAGACGGCTTGAACTATGTAATCGAACAATATAACGACAATTGTGCTACAAAGCGGGGGTTTTAGTTAACACACAGTTGAAGATGGGCTTCTGAAATATTTCAAAGTAATTATTTCGGCACATACCTTGTATTTTTTAATTTTTTTACAATAAATCCTTCTATTTACACAATGACAACTACAACACGCTTGCTATGATGGACGACTGACAAGTTGCAATGACTCGTGGAGCCATTTCTGTATTGGTATCGAAATTAGAAGGATAACATCTAAGTGCGGTATATTACCCATGGTGTCACCCACTTTACCTCATATTGAATACTTTACGAAAAAATTCGAATAATTTATTATAAAGGTAAATAAATATAATTTAAAATTGAGTTTATGTTATTTTTTAATTCTTATACATATTTATAAACACGTAATATTTTATATTTATTTCAATTAAATCTCAATATTTTTACGATAAATAACAAACTCGTAATAAGTACGTACTTCGAATCATTATCGTAAATTCGCGATCCCATCACTAATGCGAATTGACATTTTAACCGGGAATCCCTAAAGTCCATACATTTGCAAATGTTTATATTGCAGAATGGTCGCGAAATTCGCTCAATTCGGCTGCTTTATATTTGTTATAATAGTATTGAATATTGTGATAACTCGCCGGTTTTTAGTGAATACACATAAAATTATGTATGCATTATAGTGTTTCATAAATAAAACATTGTTATATAGTGGTTTAGCGTGTGTTTCTAGGTGATTCTTGTAGGCCTCGTGCAGCAATAGTTTGAGGTTATGTGACAGTTTTTAACGAAAATATGGTTCACGGTTTCGTAAATTGTCATATAAATGATGTGCTTTGATCATATAAAACCATAATGAATCGATTTATATCAATTTTCACAGTAATTTCGTAAAAAAATCATTAAAAATCGTGTGTTGAAATTTTCTACAAAAAATATACAAACACTCACGAACAAGAAAAACTTTTAAGATTTTGTGAATTTTTTACTAATTATTTTCGTATAAAACGATAAAAAAGTGAGGTGATGATAATGTTCATAATACATTCGACTATTAAAAAATGTGCTTGTTTGGTCGTTATCAGTTAATTTCGTTCAGTTTTTAAAGAAAAGTATGTCAGGTGAGCAATTTTAAAAACTTTTTTATGTTTGCATTAAAAAATTTAATATTTCTAAAATAAGATGTTTACTTGTAATAATAAAATTTAAAAGCGTATTTAATCGCCTTCCGAAAACAGTTTTTAGTTTTTGGATACGTTTAGAAATATTCGATTTATTTAGATTTTATTGTGATGTGGAAATACTCGAGAATTCTCCGGCATTTGACAGAGTAATTAAGAGATATAATAGTCAAATATCGAGGCTTGGAGGGTTAAGTATGATTTGCATATTATTTTATTAGATAAGACTGATAACTTTTGGTTGATATTATTTTTTTAAATGCCTAAACACTTGATAACTTTACTGATAAATAATTATGGTTTAATCTTAATAGTGCCAATTTTACAAGATCATATCAAGGTGATTGCTGTATTACAGAGATATATCATAATTCAAAAAAAAAAAAATATATATATATATATATATTTCACTAGCTTTAAATTACTTATCTAATGACATCAATTAAATGGGGGATGTCGGGGTGTGAAAGGGTTTAATTTTATTATGATCTTATTGCCTGATTACGTTTAAAAGGGATCGAAATAAAAGACTCCTTCAACGGAGCAATCTTCTCAACAGGCCCTTCAGTCATACGTGTAACTCTAAGTGACCAGTTCAGGCACGGGGGCTTCATCGAAGCCAGAGTTAAGTGAACAGGGGTACTGTACAGGGCTCGCAGATGCTTAAATAGTACACAACTGCAAACCGTGTACAAATCGCAAGTTCGCCCCACGGTTGATTTGGCAGCCACCTCTGGTTTAGAGCCCCAATATAGCCCAAAATACCTGAAAAAAACTCTTGACTCTGTGCAGAAACGGGCGGTCCGTTTGATAGATTTTCCCATCTTAATAAATGGATTGCAATCTTTAGAGCACAGGTGTCGGGTGGGAATGCTGCCCTTGTTTTAGCGGTATTTTAATAAAAGATTCTCCGAGGAACTAGCTTCATTGATTCCTTCGGCACCAAAGTTGACAATTGTCACATGAGAACGGGTCGTTTTTATGGGTCTAATAAAATATGTGTATATTATTTTTAATAAAAACATTTGAAATCTTATTTTGTCATCTTTCAAAAGTTTTTAGTTTTCAGATACATTTAAAAATTTAATCAAAAATAATCCCATTTATTTGGATTTTATTGTAAAGTTTAAACTTTCTCACCTTCTGACAGAATATGCCCGAGATCTGAGGGGTTAAACTTTATTAATTTATTGAAATAATGTATACATTATTTCATATATGCTTATCCACGACCACCAAACCACGCACATGTCTACATTAACCGTTAGAGTGCGGCCCTACGCCATCGCGCTGCAAGCTTTAGTTGTGTAAAGTGCGATGCAGCGCTATGGCGCTGCAACTTTCCGTGCGCGTTTTTTTTGATGAGGAAAGTGAAGGCAGTGTTGACGAAAGTGACATTCTTGTACATTGGGAGTAGAAAGTGAATCTCCGGATTCATTTTCTTCTTCTTCAGATGACTGTGCAAAACAAGTTTTTTCATATTATTTCTCCAATTTCAAAAAGATCAATTATGCCCGCAATTTACGCCAGCGTATATATAGTGTGCAGCAAAGCAAATAAGATAAGGAGATCCAATCTTTGCGCAGGAAAACACAATAGTGAAGTGAACTAATCTTATATTTTTATATTTTTTTTGTAGTTGTAAATGTGTAGTTTTTTATTAGCACTAATATTCATTCTTTACTTGTATAATTTTAAAAAAATCATTAAAATTGATCAATATTTGTCAAAGTTAATGCCTTTTTTTGTATGAAGCAATTACTTTGTTTATTAGCAATGTAGCAATTTACATACAAATGAGCATAGCACTAAAACGGTTAAGGTTGTTGATTAATATGAATTAAAATAACAATCCTATTCCAGAAATCGTGTCCGGAGCGAGGAAGCAGTTTCCTGTCCCGTTTGCTGTTTGCCTGGTTTGATCCCCTGGCCTGGGTCGGCTACAGAAGACCTCTGGTGGTGGATGATCTCTGGGAGATGAACCCTGATGACACGGCTCAAGAAGTTGTCCCACTATTCGAAAAATACTGGAGCCAAACTCTTAAAAAATATCATGGGTGGGTATTTTTAATTAAAGTGATGCTTCTTGGCACGTAACATTCGGAATCTGGCAAAATCACACACTCTTTACAGAGACAAAGCTGAAATATCTGCTTCATCAGCCTCAGCCATTTATGCAAAAAAAAAAAATCTCCAAAATGTATGTTTTATTTTATTTTCATTCGCTATTCGTCGCCTTGGTTGGATAGGGTTCTAATTCGCCTTACCATGGTAAGGACTGTGTTAATGTTCTTGTTATTGTTCATGTTAATGTTAATGTTCTTGCCATGGTAATGCAAAGTTAGAACCCTACCCAACCAAGGTGACGTGATATTAAAATGTTTTCTGATCAATTAAGAACTTATTTTGCCACATTATACAATTAAACCGTATCCGAAAAAAGGTTCGTAATTAGGAGATTTTGCACTTCATAGCATTTTTATAGGCCCGAAACTTTATTTTTTCTTGGCTTATAAAAAGAATTGTCAAAAAAATGCTCAATCATAATGAAGACCAAGATGTGTTCTAATCACAGTACTTAATTAAATCGTCAATAATATTTCTAAGTGATCAAGTTTTCAAACCAAAAACACTTGATTTTGCATTATTTCTCACTTCATCCATCGCGCCTTAAATATTCAATATCGAATAGGTGGGCACCATAAATTTAAAAGAACAATAATGTCTCTGAGGTTTAACGAATTTATTTCCTTGGGGCATGAACAGTTTTATGGCCTATTTTTATGATTATAACACTACTGTGCTGTGAGGCACGAGATTATTTATTATACTAGTTTATCAAACTAAAATCTGAATGTAGAAATAATATTATTCTATTTTAGTAAAAATTGTTACATATAATCTTATCTTTTTTCCATTTGTTTTTGTTATTATATTTATTGCTTCTTCACAAGTATTTATTATAAGTATATAATTGATTTCAGAAATCCTAGCATTTTTAACCTACCTAGTACTGATTTGTTTTAAAATGGGTCATTTAAAAAAATATGTACTTATTAGTAGTAACCATTTATGTATAAAGTTTAATTTAATCATTGTCCAATAATGTAAGAAAAGTGTCTATTTTTTTATATATTATTATTATTTAGATGACAATCAAAGGAATATTGTTAATTATGAAGTGAAATAAATTACCACCTAATTTATAACGACGCTATAACCACTGGAGCGACAGAGCAATTAAAATATTTTTTCTCGGATTGCTAAAGGAAATTTTTCCGCCCACATTAAAAAAATCATACCTCCGAATTTGAATATGGAGACATACAAACTGATTATAGGTCTATGTAGCCAATTAATTCCCCTATCTTTTGTCTATTATCACATTTTTGTAGGTTTTATAAAAAAAATATAATTAAATCTTTAACCTTAAAACATTTTAAAGAATATAGAGAATATTTAATTTGTTATATTCTGAATCTACAATAGAAACTATAGAAAAAAACTATAGAACACATTATATCCGGAAACTATAGAACACATTATATCAGGATGTTCTATATTAGCGCCGTCTGAGTATACATTTAGGCACAATCAGGTTTTAAAAATAATTCACCAAAGTTTGGTAATTAAACATAACTTGATTGACTGTCATAATATAGTACCATATTATGAATACGAACCAAATTCATTTTTAGAAAATAATTTCTTTAAAATTTACTATGATAAAACTATACTAACAGACAGACCAATTGGTCATAATAGACCTGATATAGTTTTACATGACAAAATTAAAAAAATAACTTATATTATTGATGTAGCTATTCCAAATTCCTGTAATATTCAAAAATCTGTTTCTGAAAAAATAAGAAAGTATACAGATTTAGGAAATGAAATTAAAAGAATTTGGCATTCTCAGACTATAAAAATATTACCTTTTGTTATTTCGGCTACTGGCATTATACCTAGCTCTCTTATTAAAAATTTAGGCATATTAGATTTGTCAAAGAATTTGTATATAAAAATGCAAAAATCAGTCATTTTAAATACATGTAGAATTACGAAAGATTTTTTAAATATTTATATTGAGGGATCAGTAGGATTTATCGGTCAAATTAGGAATTCCACAGAGCCGAACCCTCTGATATGAAAATATCTGGAGACGGTGAATTATATTCCCATTTAATAGTTTGGTAGATTAACGTGTTGTTCTTGTATTGTTTTGTATTAATTATACTTATATAATACACTTGCATAACGTGGATTTACTAGATGATCATTTATATGGAAAAGTGTATGAAAGGGTTTAGTTTTTCCTATGGGAAAAACTAAACCCGTTCCTGTAAATCTGGTGAATAAAAATATGGTCGTTTTAATAAAAAAAATTTTTTTGAAAATTTGCCACTTTTTGGCAAAAAAGCAATCCGAGGTTTTGTAAATAGTGCCATAGTGTAGCAAAAAGCGCTCGAGTGGATAAAGGAAAAATGGCTAAAGAATACAGCTGTGACATTAGAGATGAGCCTACACAATAAGTTATATTGTTTATTTGTGCTTGTTTATCAAATCAAGTTTACTACAAATTCTTGGAACATCTGGAAAACTTGATTTGATGAACACAAGCAAAAAGATATAATATATAGTTTATTGTGAGGTTCATCTTTAATATCGCACCTGTATGGCGCTTTAGTCATTTTTCTTTTCCATCTTCGATATTATATATACTTATATATAGTTTATAATTGAATATCCATTAAAAAAGATGCAGCAGAGCCCAGACCTCTACCAGCATGAAATAAGTGAATACACAAAGCACTCATTTAAGGGTGAATTGCCCATTTAAAAATATTTTTTAAATTTAAATTCATATTAATTTAGCACGGCCATAATGAATTATTATTATTATTTACTGAAAAAATGACTGTCTTTGTATTTTTAAATGTTGTTAATAATTTTTTTTATTATTTCTCTTCTAGAGCAAACCCTTCTACAGCAAAGGCGTCATTCAGAAAAGCATCTGGAAGTGTGGATTTTGGAAGCACTAAACCAAAAAAGAATGCCTCAATTTTACCAGCTTTGTGCAAGGCTTTTGGCCCCACTTTTGTTTTTGGCTCGTGTCTTAAACTGACTCAAGATATTATGACATTCGTTTCTCCCCAGATTTTAAGGTAAGAAACATGCATTTATTTACTTTAGCACCTTTACCAATTATACTGAAAACCTGCCAAATTAAAACTTTTCTCAAATGTTCAACCATATCTCAATGATGTCATTGAAAGTGACTGAGCGTAATGTTCACTCAGAAGCCCTATACCTCTGCAAAGAAAGCATTATTAAACTGTTAATTTGGCATCCAGATCCTTTCTCGAATATGTAAGTTTTACATGTATATACCTTTATTTGCAAATGCGCAATTAACATAAAGTGTAATAAACCCCCTACAGAAGATTTAATTTGGTTGATTCAACCGTTGTGTATCAACAGTTAAGTGTTGCTTATAGGCAACACTGGTTGGTTCAGTTTTGTCAGTTGCCACGCTGGGGACACACGCAGCATGCCTCCTACTTCATAAAAAAAAAAAAATTGCGATCGCTCTAGCACCATTGTTAAGAGTAGGTTATAGGGCAAACAGGTGATTTGCTGCAAAACGGCCCTCTAAAACAGCTGAATTACTACCTTTCGTATGTCATTGTCAGACTTGATATTTTTTGGTAACAAATAATGGACTATTATTTTTTAAACTGCTGAATTTTTTTTGTAATTGATGTAAGCATTCGACCATAAAAAATAAAATCATTGATACACCATACAACCCACTTTTCAAACTTCGATTTATGACTATCCCTATAAATAATGATTTTACACAATATCTTTAATTTAAAATATGTACGTAATACACATATCTGTCGAAGTACAGGTTCATATTGTCGTTATGATATCTGTTGATATTAAAAATTAAATAAATACTTCATTTTGGATCACATTATCTCATACTTGAGGGTTTTTGTTCATTACGGGCTGGAACCTCCCGAGGTCGAGAGTGAGGTTACGGGCTCCGTCTTTGACAGCACATATACTTCGAAAATGCCGTCAAAACGTTTTATAAATGGGTCCAAAAGAAGGATACCAACTCACTTAAAGCATTGGAATAATTTATAAAAGCTACAAAAACAATGAGTATAACAAATTATGTTATTTCATATAAATATTTCACTCGCATCTTTTCAAATGTCACAATACGCAATACGCATGCGTCTGTTCAGAACAGTCTGTTACTCAGTTCATGTTTCTTGAAAGCGCCCAAGCGAGAGTTCATTAAGTGTACGCGGTGTCTGGTAGTAAATCATTTATTTCTTCAATCTTTGCAAATTCACTTATATAATAATAATATTGTTAAATGAAACAAATTATTTTGTGTAAACCACTATAATCACATGTTGCGATAATTATATGGTATTTTTACGAGTTTACTTCGAATGTTTGAATTGGAAGGACGGCTGAGACGGAAATCGGTCGCCAAATTTCGATTTAGGCTATGAAATATAACATGAATACCAATATTCTTCTAATATATCAATTTGAAAGGCTGGCTGCGAAGATTTCGACCGCAAAATTTCGATTTATGCGGAAAAATATCGTATTTTTGCGAATTTATTTCGAATATCTGAATATGAAGGGCCGGAAATCGGCAGCGAAGATTTTATTTACGCGGAAAAATTACGTATTGGGAAGTATTTTTTCAAATATACGGCCGACCGTTGCAGTAAGCGGCTGCGAAAATTCGATTTTCACGGGAATAACGCCATCCGCTCACTGAGGCAACTGAAAACAGTCAACTGGCAACCGTCTTTGTATGACAATATGAAGGCCCGCACACTACACAATCACTCAAAAACTCGTTGTCAATGGTAACGCAAGCGGTGACTCATGACTCGCACTGCTGATTGCCTTGGCCGGCCATTGCTAGTTGCCAGCCGTCAGCTGATTGTTCTTCGTCTATGGTTAAACAAGCTTTTTGACCAATCAAGACATGGAAACCAGCCGGTTTTAGTTTGGTTTCAGTTGCCTCGTCAGCGGAGCGCCTAAGTCGTATTATTACGAATTTACTCCGAAGAACGTACCCGAATTTGAATTTTCGGACGAAGAACTCGATTTTCGGCGACTTTATGATTTTTTTTTCATAAAATTTTGATTTACGTGGGAATTTGTTAAATCGAAATTTGATTTTCGATGTCCCATGGATTTCGAATTAACTAGCTTCTACTGTAGTAATCATAATGATGAGTTCTAGAAAATATAGTTTAAAAGACAATAAAAGGCTGAATATTTAGAAGTGAAATAAAAAAAAAACATTAAATCGACTTTGAATGTGAAGCACGAGTTTCCAAACGACGTTTATAAAATCAAACCAATGGCAATTTCCACTGGCAGTGCAATAACACATGTCGAATGTAGAGAAGGGACAAACGTGAGAAGGGACGGTTACTGCCACCTAGCGATGTAAAAATAAAGACATTTTGACAGAAAATGGATTGTTCCAAGGCTATAACATGCGCTTAACTATTAACACAAAAAGAAAAAGAGACAAAAATTAGCAAAAAAAAATTGCTCTCGAAATGATAAAAATTCAGTCATAGGATTCTACTAAAAGAATTAAATATGATCGTAGCACCCCATAAGCAAGTTGAATCCTTAAAGCATCTCCACACGGTTCAACTTTACGTTAAACTTAACTAGATTGGTACAACCGCTTAACCAAGTTGAGTCGTCTGTAGGACCCATTATGCATTTCAGGTTATAAAAATATAGCACAAGTTCACCAAATATATTGGTTTACGAAAACATTTATAAAAAAGAAAGTGCACTATATCACAGTCAAAAGATCACACGAAGCATTGGATAGTTATACACATAACCTTTTTTTGGTCTGCGTGGAGCAAATTTGTTTTTCAGTAAGTTTGCGGCAACGGAATGACTAGCTTTGTGAAGATCATTTAGAAATATTAAAGGTATGGGTATAAATATTATATTCGAGGCAGCGTATCAAGAAAAGTAACATTTGATAAAAATGTTTAATTTCTTCCTAGCAAAACAACTACGTCACTCAAGAGATGCGACGGAAATCGATGAGTAGTTTGTATTAAGAAATTATTCTTAGGTGGTGTTACTTTTGGATTGAAATAAGGTACGGGAGGGCTAATCTTATTGAGAGGGGGGCTAATCGAGAGTTATTATATCGATGGGTTATACTCTCCAAAAATAAAATACCACTTTTTATTTATTACGCAACTGACACACACATTTGGTAGATTTTTAGCAGATGTTAATCTTCTAACCACTTAACAAATAACACTGCGTGACAGTAGTGGCAATAACCGCCATTGTTTGGCGGTTCTTATCTTATTTGTTTAACGGCAAGCTGGAGACATGGATTTCTGTTGGGTTGACACTTTTTATCGTAATTTTTACATAACTTTCAGGGATAAATCAAATTTGATAATATTGGATACAGAATCTATAAAAGATATTTATGGAAAATAATACAACTGCCAAATAAAAAACTGTCCTAGCTATAATTTTTTTTTTTAAGTATCATGACATATAGCAAAAAATATGAGCTGTTTGAAATTCAAAATCCAAATCCTAAGGTTGGGTTGTCGAACTCAACTCATTTGATGATCGTCAAATCGTCACCTTTACATCATGTCAAGCATAACGGTGCATTATAAATGTCCAATTCGGTGGAAAACACTCGAATAGATTATTCAAATGCGACGAAAACTTGGGGAAGGGTAAAGGGAACCAAGAGGGAGTAGAGAGGAGAGCTGGGAGCTACCTCTGTGGACTATTTGCTCTCAGGGCCTTCGGATAGACTTCTTATGGGAAAACCCTTACCGCTACAGGATTCTCCAGGGGATCCATATAAAGGAAAACAGGAACCCTCGCGAGATAGAACAATGGTCCGATGGTCTGAGTGCTCACGGGATCTATATGTGTACCATCTCCGCTCTAACAATAATAAAAAACAAAGTCTTTGTTTGAACTCAAACTAAGCAATTCATATCTGAATAAAATCACCGAGAAGATTAAGATATTGGAATGGTAAAGAAGAATTTGAACAATTCTTCAAGTTCTGTAAAACAACAACCAATGAAACAACAACCCTTGAGATCAAATTTCAAAAATTCAAAATGGCGCTGATCGACGATTTAACCTTTAGGAAAAATATATTTTTTCATTACCACGTAAGAAATTTGACATTTCTTGCGAATCTAATATTTATAACATTTCTTTTGTGATATATTACAAAAATTACATGAAAATAATGAAGATAAAACGATCTTTCTGATAATATCTGAAATCTATTCTCTCCACAATGAATTTATATAAAAAAACAATGAAAGAATATACAGTTTCTAAACCAACTCCGTCCATATTTTGACATGGCGGCCATTTTGTCGGCCATCTTTCTTGCCCGCCGCATCATAGACAATTTATTAAAATTATTCTGAGAGGCTAGACGCTATGCAGTATTTCGTTACATCAAGAACATGGCCCAAGCGATTCTGACCTTGTTCTTGATACAATTTCTTTATACATAAGGGACAAAATCACTTCCAAAATCGATGGTACACCGGAGTACGTACGGCCAATGACAGGTTTTAATGGTCATTAGTTTGAAACAATCTAACCTGCGTTTCATTATTCAAAATTGTTTCAAATAAAGCATTCATTATTATTTTTAGTGCGCTCATCTCCTTTGTGGAGAGCGGCGAGTCCTACTGGAAGGGCTACCTATACGCCTTCCTCCTGTTCATCGTGGCGGTGATCCAGACCCTGGTGCTGTCGCAATACTTCCACCGCATGTTCCTGGTGGGGCTTCGCATCCGCACGGCGCTCATCAGCACCATCTACCGCAAGGCGCTGCGCCTGTCCAACAGCGCGCGCAAGGAGTCAACCGTCGGGGAGATCGTCAACCTCATGTCTGTGGATGCTCAAAGGTAAATTTCTAACAATCTAAATGAACAAAAAATAATATTCTCATTTCTGAAATCTTTTGCGAACCTTTTATAAATTTTCTATATATATATTTTTTAATTCAATTTGTTGCTACCAAATTTTTTTTTTACAATCGCTCCACACGAGAGGCTTTGAAGAAAAATAATTCCTCTCAGGGTGTATGTCATCTTTGGGGATACTGTGTGCAGGGTTATTTTTAGGAAAGGAAGAAGAGGATGTGTTGGGAAGGAAAAAGATATGAGGGGGTAGTGTGGGTAGGGTGGGTAGGAATCTGGGCATCAGTGTGTCCAGGAGTGATGGACGAACGAATCCATCGGTCAAGAGTCCGGCTGGAGAGCTCTAGGATAGGTCTCCCTCAACCAGTCTCTCCCGATCTGGCCTGCCACGCAATTGGAGGGCAGACGCGTCTGCCGCCAAGACCGGGACAAACAGAACCGGACCATGAACTCGGGCACCCAAATGCATCATTAACGATAAAATAAGTTGTCTGCCAATTAAAAATAATCAAAAATTACAATGGTGGGAGTTCGTATACTACTGGAGATAGATTCTGCAGCCAGGAAAATCGCTGGACGAACCGCAACCCTTTGAACTTTTAAAAATGATTTTCTCATCCAAAGTAACCCATGCACGCCTTGTGATATGTGATATAATTATAATGTGATATTCTTTTCAGTATTTACTAGACTTTCCTTATGTACATAGCGTTGCTACATTGACGGGAATCCACACTATACCACTACAATATTAGGAAAGTTATCCTGCATTCATCAGTTTCTTTCTCTAGAATTGACTTGTGGTTGATAGGGTTTTGTTAGTTTACTGAATTGATTTGATGATAAATGCTATGTGTCCTGTCTAATACAAAAGGGAAAATATTTGTTAACAGTCCATATTTCAATATTTAAAACATTATTTCTAGATTCATGGACCTCACGGCCTACCTCAATATGATCTGGTCGGCCCCGATCCAGATAGCTCTGGCCCTCTACTTCCTGTGGATCATCCTGGGTCCCTCCGTGTTGGCCGGCCTTGCAGTCATGATTGTGCTGATCCCAGTGAATGGAGTCATCGCCAACAGGGTCAAGACGCTGCAGATCAAGCAGATGAAGAACAAGGATGAGAGGGTGAAGCTCATGAATGAAGTGCTCAGCGGAATTAAGGTTATTATTAAGTTATTTATTTTTATTTAATTTATCAATTTATCTTTTCAATGTGAAATTTACACATTTGTTTCATCAAGTCGAAGGTGACTGAATTTGCAACCGTCAAAGTCGACTAGCTTTCGACTCTTGCTATGCGGCGACAGATCGCATGCGGCACATGTCAAAAATTGACCAAGAAAACGTGCAGTCGCAGACGACCACTCGCCGTAATTTTTAAACAAGATAAAACTACATAGTATCGTGTGATATTAATCAACTGTGAAAATGGAGTGGCTAAGTCGTTACGACATGTCAAGGCAACTAGCCGCGTGTAAAAAATCGATGGTGTGAATTCCTTCATAACTGTCACTTTTGACGTAATGGTTACCGAAAGTAGAGAACCATTTTGAGAAATGTTTAGTGGTATTGTGTTGATAATACCTTGGCTTGTTCTAAAGTAATGATAAACACTTGATGGTTAATTACGGGTTTGTTTATTTAAATAAAAATACAACATAATTAGCGCGTAAACATATAACGGACTGTTATGAATAGGCTAAACTAGTAGGTTTACTGGTTGGTTACTGACTGTCTTGCACTGGACCGCCGACGCCTTATATAGCCAACATGTTTAGTAGCTACTGGAAAGGCAAGCAAAATTCACACGAGATCCTTCGCGAACGTTCGGCGTGATACTGTGATTTATTGATTGCGTGACCTTTCCACGGGTAGGTAGATAGAAGAAGTGCAGTTCGAGGTACTAATACGGTATACTAATACAGCGCAATGATAATTTTGATGGCGAAATAATAGTGTAATAAATTTAAATTTGTTCTGGTCGCCACATATGTATTGCAGTTTTTTTTTACATTAGCTCCACACAGGGCCTAATATTATCTTTGGGGATGTTGTGTGGTCTTTTTAGGGAAATGAAGGTGAGGAAGTTCTGGAAAGGAAAAATGTATGAGGGATGGGTAGGAATCCAGGGTCAATGTTTCCAGAAGTAACGGACGTATGAATCAATCTCTCCCACTGCGGTACAAGGCGACGGGTGGAGACTCCGGCAGGAGAGGTAAAAAGGTCCCCTCTACCAGTCTCTCCCGATCTGGCCAGCCACGCTGGCCAGATGCCATGTGCCACCGAGACCTAGACAAACCTCAACCATGTCCCGGGCACCAAACATAGCGAACCACTTGGGGTGAGCTATGACAGGGGTGTTGGTTATCCAATAAATGGTTCCCAGGGCGACAATACGCACACCCGCCTCCCCAATAGCTTTAACCTTTTGAAAGCCAGCATAGGAAAAATATTTTTTTTCAATACGACGTAAAATATTTGACAGTTCTCAATTCTCTCAAGTTCTCTCAGACAGAGAACTCAATTTTTATAACATTTCTTTTGTGATATATTACAAAAATTACAAGAATATAATGTAGATAAAACGATCTTCCTAATAATCACTGAAATCTATGCTTTCCACAATGGATTTATATAAAAAACAATGAAAAAATATAGAATCCAACTACGACTCCGTCCATATTATCACGCGGTGGCAATTTTTGATGCCCAGCGTGTCATAGTGAATTAATTCGAATTATTCTGAGAGGCTAGATGCTACGCAGTATTTCGTTACGTCGAGAACGAGAATGGCCCAAGCGATTCTGACCTTGCTCTTGATACAAATTCTTATACATAAGGACAAAATCGATGGTACACCGGAGTACATACGGCCAATGACAGGTTAAATAATAATCTAATAGCCTTGATGGTTCTTAAAATTCAAACTTGCTTTAACGGGCCGCTCTGCCAATTTCTACCGATTTCTGACACGTTTTCCTTAAACGTTTGAAGTTTTTAAGCTCTTAAAATATATTTTATTCTTTAAGATAGTATCTATACATTCCCCACGCCGAAACGGTAATTATTTAAAATTCCCTCCATAGAAATAAATCGCAAAGTATGCTCCAAAAATTATTATAAACACTTTTTTTCTGTTATTTTACAAGTTATATGTATGAAAAAATTCATAATGTTTCTTTAAATGCTACTTGACACATCCTCCATGAGATTTTTGCTCTTTTTCAAACGAGTCATCTTTTATTAAACATTTTTCACAATTTTCGCATGAATTTTATGGTTTTTAATGTTAGCGCGCTCGCTCTAACGTTCGTATTGTCGTATCTCTCCATCTTCTTCTTTTTGAGCGGCGTATCGCGCCCTTAACTACTTTTCTCAAATTTGCAAAGATTATTTATATTTTTTGTTGTTTTATTTCTAGCAATAATATTCTAAAATTTCTTCAATAATTATCCAACACCCGTTTTGACATTGACATTGCCAATATTATCAGAATGCAAGTTGAATTGCTAAGCAATATAAGACCAAGCTACAACTCATGTTTTCAAATTTATCTTATATAGAATTTGATGTTTTATCTGCATATTTAGAACTAACTTGTATTTAAAAATGTTCTTCCATATTATTCTCCAGGTGCTCAAACTTTACGCATGGGAGCCCAGCTTTGAAGAACAAATATTGAAGATTAGGAACAAGGAATTGAAAGTGTTGAAACAGTCGGCATATCTGAATGCCGCCACATCATTCATTTGGTCCTGTGCCCCCTTCTTGGTAAGTGTTCATACTGGCTAAGATTGTACTTAAACAGTTCTCTTTATTTAAAAAACTTTTTTAAAAGTGAATAAATTCCGCACAAGATTTGAATAGTACTGAAGATATAAGCTGTTAAAATGTTGATATTTGCGACCGACCGATAAAGATGTCACGGTACATACAATGACTGGCGCGGCAGTACTGCAGCACTGCCATTAGAATTATGAATTGTGTTTTGTGCGACGTCACAAGACAATTGTATACGTTTTAACCAAATTCTCTTTGGAAGCTCATAACTTCGTCATTTTTGGAGATATTGGAAAACTAATTTTACTATCATTATTATCTCTTAAATATTATACATTTTCATCAAGATGTAAAAAAAATAGGAGACATCCTCATTTAGAATAACTTTTTTAATAAATTCCTAACATTGGATGCACTTCACTAGTCCCTGTTGCTGCTCTGGAGCCAGTGAGACTATGGCATTCTCAATTGGGGTTTATTGTCAAGTTGATGGTAATGGGAAGGGAAAGGAGATGGGAAGATAAAAGTGGGAAAGTACCTCGCTATTCAGATATGGTCACCAAACATGGCTAAATTTAAATATTTCAATTTAAATTCAATTCTAAAAATTCTTCATTAGTGCGATGCTGAGAGTATCATCCACTCTGGAACTTGCCGCAAATACACTTCATATATATTATCTTTATTGAATTTTAATTAAATGCCAAGATTTGAACCCGCCACCTCCGGATTGCTAGTTGAGAGTCTTATCCCTCGACTACGGAGGTTATTATCAGTACGTATTGTACAGTATGTATTATACAGTACATATAACTATTGGCACTGTTTAATTTAATTCATTTGACTTTTAACCCGTTTAATCACAGGAGACCATATTTGTCCCAGCTCACATAGGTCTCACAGAAATCGTTGTTTCTCCCTTACTATCATAGTCAGAAATGTGATCTAAAAGGTATTGGAAACAGAATACAACAAACTATATATTCAAATCTAAAAGAAAACCACAAAAAAATTAAAATTTACCCCTTTCTGAAACCAAAGTTTCCGATAGCAATTTAAAAAAAATTATGGAACTTTGTGAATTTTTTTAAAAATTTTTTTTACATGAAACGAAAAAAAGTGAGGTGACAGTAATGTTTATAATTCATTTATCTAATGAAATAAGTATGTGTTCAATTTTTTTTTCATTATCAGTAATTTTAGTTAGAAAAAAAGTAAAGTGAGCCACTTTGAACACTTTTTAAAGTTTTCGCAAAAAAAAAAATTATTTAAAAAAATACGTAGTAATTTTTAATATAGAAATTTGAAAGCCTATTTCATCACCTTTCGAAAACAGTTTTTAGTTTTCGAATACGTTAACAAATGTTCCATTTATTTTGATTTTATTGCAAAGCGGGAATATTTTTAGCCTCTGACAAAATACGCCAATTTTTTTAAGGGTTAACAGCCGCATATTCAATTGGTTAATGACTGGAATCACTGCGTTTATATGAATTAATACTCTAGTTAAATGTACTTTCATACTTGTTATATGTACCATCTAGTTATATGTACCACTGACCAATTTTATAAGTGTAATATTATTTTTGTTAATATGTATTTAAGTGTGATTTCTTTTGTAAGGTTACCTTTTTGACTTTAGTCACGTTCACATGCGTTGCAAAAGAGAATGTGCTGACAATACAGATTGAATTTGTCTCTCTTACTCTCTTCAATATAATGGACAGACCTATCAATTTGCTGCCATTATTTCTAGTACACGTCTTGGGGGTATTAATATATCTATTTATTGGCATCTTGGAATACCTGTTCTAGTACAGAAACTTAGTATAAATTATATCTTTCCCCAAGAATCTTAAGTCTATAGACATTGGGTAATTGCATTCTCTGATCTTATTTAAAAAAATGATAATCTGTAACTTGCATGATTTTTCACAACCTCTGGAAAAGATTGTCCTTTGTTGAGATAATAATAATTTCCTCTCAAAAAAGGCTTGCTGTGATTGTCACAAAATTACCTTATTTCTCTTACCAACTAAAAAATATGGCGCTATTATTTTGAAATTATGATAATTACAGGTTAATTTTGATTCAAATATCATCAAAAATATGTTTTGCAGCAAGCTAACAACACAGTGATACTTACTCTCTTATAAGATTTTTCAAGGAAACAAAAAAAAATACTCTTATTTGGCAGAACCATTTGAGCTCAAAAGTAGGCAATTTTTAATTTGAGCTTTCTAGAAACCAAATATACCAACCTTATTGTATGCGGATTTTACTGTATTATTTGAAAGCCTTTTTAAACTGTCGATTATAACATTTTATTTTTCCCATTTAGGAGCCGAATTGAATTATTTTTTCATGCTTATTATTTAAACTGTGATTTCTTTTTGTAAGGTCACCGTTTTAACTTTAGTGACTTATTCGTTCGCCGCTGAAGAAAATGTGCTGACCGTCCAGAAAGCGTTTGTGTCCCTTACCTTGTTCAACATAATGTACATGCCCCTCAATTTGCTGCCAATCCTAATTGTTTACATCATGGAGGTATTTAATGTCACAATCAGTGGTTTCCGTGGATTGGAATCATCACATGATGGTTGATAGTCTCTTCCAAAGATCATTCTTATCTCTTGTCTTTTCCCTTTTCAGAAATCTCTCCTCTCTGCTTATTCATTTTAATGCTTATCCTATAACAATGCTACAATATTTCTTCTACAAACTTTCAACATGCCCTATGAAGTGTAGTTTATCTTTGTCTGCAGATTTATTACTTTACAGGAGCGAGCTTTGAAGTTTGTCTATCATGGCTTTATCATAAATGTTTTAAAAGATTGATGTCCTAACAGTAAAATTTTGTGAATAATTCATGAAGAAATGAATACTTAAATTTGCTCCTGTAAAGTAGGCTAACAGATTTAGTGATAACATGGTTTCTGTACATGAGGCGTATTGATATATTACTTCTCTGCGAGGGTTGGAACTCTGTTAATCCTCACATTTTAATTTGAATAGCAAATAGTAAAGATTTCTGAAAAGCTTCTTCTTGTATGGTGTGGGTAATTCCAAAGAACTGGAGTCTATCACCTTCTCACCTGTCTCCCTTCCTCTAGGTATCTCTGGTAACCTTTGCCACCTTTGTGCTGGTGGACCCGGCCAATGTGCTGGACGCCAAGATAGCCTTCGTGTCTCTTTCGCTGTTCAACATCCTCCGATTCCCTCTGTCTATGCTGCCCATGATGATTTCTAACTTAGTTCAGGTAAGCACTTGGTAGAAGCTTCCCCCCACCGCGGACGACCTCCCTAAAGAGTACTTGGATAAGCCATTCTACACCGATAAAACAACTAATTACTTCAACTTCACTTCAAACAGTGATGTGCTTGGTACATCCTGTATTGTTCATTTAAGAAACTCTGGTTTCTGCGTCTATTCAGTTATATGAATGTCTAATTGAAATGGAAGCTGGCTAAATGTCTTATGAAAATATGAAATCACATTTTATGCCTTATGTGATGTTTTTTTTCATTTTGTAATCCTGCCACATGCCATCCTGTCAAACTGAGCCCTTGCTTTACAGTTTATGAATGGCTTACAATCTCTGCGGCTCAATTTTGCTCAATGATTTTTTTTTATTTATGGTGTTGCAATGGCTTATCTAAGTATTATTTATCGATGGCAGAAAATGGCCGGCATGGCACCTAACCCACATGACGAGTGTTCCCGTGTCCGGATGCTACCTGTTACTAATGAATAGCTAGTCTTGTTAATAACAATATTAAACCAGTTTCGGAATGGAATATAATATTCGCTTTTAGTAGTCTAACATTAATAAATTAACAGTATGCAAATCATTTAGTTTCATAATCATTGTAATATTAGAATTTTATTTTATAGATGGTTTGGGCATGTTGAGCGAATGAATGAAGAAAGGAGTGTAAAGAGAATTTATGACGCGAATGTGAATGGTAAAAGAAGCCGAGGACGCCCAAGGAAGACGTGGCACAATCAAGTGAATCAGATACTTGAGTCGGGCCATGTCAAGAGTCAGAATAATAGAAGAGTATGTATGAGAAGATGTATGAATGTGAATGAGGCAAGGAGTGTGTGCCAAGACCAAGTTGATTGGTGGTCCGTCCTCTCTGCCTATCCCTTCCGGGAAACGGCATGATGGTTAGTTAGTTATGTATCTTAATCTTTAATTAATTATTTCATCTTTTTTTAATGTGCCTTTTTGTTATTAATTATTTATTATTTTAAAATAAAAACTTGAATGAAAATATTGTTTATTTTAGTATGAACTACTTAGTTCTACACTTGTGTAAATTTATTACATTACAATTTCACATTGTTCCCTACGAAAATAACTTGCTGAACATACGAGTTTAAAAAATGCTTATTTTGGAAGGCTAACATTTTATTATGTTTTTTCTTGTTTAGTTTATTGTAAATATTGTATGTTTGTTTCTAATAATAGCTGATTTCTTTTTAAGTAAATAAACAATTTCAAAATCAAATGATTTGTATAGATGCTGATATGTTTTATGAAATTTCAGACATCTGTTTCCGTTAAAAGGATTAACAAATTTATGAATGCTGAAGAGTTAGACCCCAACAGCACTGAGCACGACAGTTCTGAAGGTAAGATCAATAGTTCTTAAAACATGTTTAAATATCTAAAATTTGTTCTTTAATACTTACTTTCAAAGACTTCAAGACACTTCTGACAAAAATCTGACTTAAATTAACATTTTGTACCCCTTTTGGCTGTTAAAAAATTCCCATTCACTTCTTTGTCTGCTGACTGACTGGTAAGAAACAAGCATTCCGCGAAAAGTCTCACATTGATCTGCACCGCAAACAGTTACCTTACTTTAGCAAACTTTACTTTCCTATGCAGGGTCTTAAGTATAGCACACAATGTTCATTCCTTACTGGACCTTTAGCAAACGATTAGTTTATCTGTAAGAGATTTTGAATTATGAAAATGAATATTTTATTTTCAGCCAATCCCCTCAGCATCGAGAACGGTAGATTCTCATGGGGTTCCGATGAACCAGTCTTGAAGAACATCAACATCAGCATCCCTGCTGGTTCCCTCACGGCAGTGGTGGGGAGCGTCGGCTCCGGAAAGAGCTCTCTCCTCTCCGCCTTCCTCGGAGAGATGGACAAGCTGTCCGGGAGGGTTAACACACACGGATCCATCGCCTATGTGTCCCAGCAAGCCTGGATTCAGAATGCCACCCTGGAGGACAATATCCTGTTTGGGAAGACCGACAACAAGGCTATGTATAACACTATTGTGGATGCCTGCGCTCTGAGACCTGATCTGGACATGTTGCCCGGTGGAGATCAAACTGAAATTGGAGAAAAAGGTTGGGCACTTAAGTTTACTATTTTAAATATGTACAGTGAAACTCTCTTATAAGGTTTTCGAACGGACCGGAAAAGATCTAAGATGGGATAAATTAAGCAATTATTCAACTTCAGCCATCGAGGGACCGAGAAAACGACAATTCTTACGTGGTTTTTTTAAATTATTTTTCTTCAATAAAATTTTATTGATAACTTTATATTAAAACTGATTTTATTTATCTCCAGGAATCAACTTGTCCGGCGGTCAGAAGCAGCGCGTATCTCTAGCGCGCGCCGTCTACTTCGACAGTGACATTTACTTCCTGGACGACCCGTTGAGTGCTGTGGACTCGCACGTGGGCAAGCATATCTTTGAGAACGTCATCGGCCCCGGGGGGCTGCTGAAGGGCAAGACCCGCATCCTCGTCACCCACGGCATCACCTACCTGCCCGAGGTGGACCACATCATCGTACTCAAGGACGGAGAAGTGTCTGAGTTTGGGACGTATAAGGAACTGCTCGAGAAGAAGGGAGCTTTCGCTGACTTCCTGCTGCAGCATCTGAATGAAGTTACGGATTTGGGAGAAACAGGTAAAATTCTTTGATTTTTCTTGATTTTGGTGGCTTGAGCAATAGCTACCGAAATTTGGTTGGGTGATTTATATGAATTAAAAATTTAACAATATTTTTTACATCTAAAAATATGGAATAAAGAGTAAAATCAAGGTGGTATCATTGGCAATAAACTACAGTAAGCAGTTCATATGTTTCCATATTAATATTTGGAGGAATGATTTTTGTAATGAAAACTGAACATCTCTATCAGCAACCCATTCGCACAAGAGGTTGATAGGTTATGTTGGTTCTTTGGAAAGGATTATGGAAAGTTTTTTATTGTTATTATTATTAGGACATTGCCACCTTAGGATATATCTGCAGCTGTTAGATGTGTAAAACTGCAAACTCCAATAGCTGTAGAAATAAGAAGACCATAAGGAATTTTTGATTTCCTTATGGTCTTCTTCTTCTACAGTGCCAGTATCCCACCTTGATGGTAAATAGACTTTATCTGGTGAGCTCTGTTATGAAACCAGTGAGACAGTGCCAAACACCCAATAAACACCCTGCTGAAATTCGTTGTGGTACTGTGTAAAGGAATTATGTGAAACGTCAGATATAGCTAGTTCTAGGGGTCTAGGGCCGCTCCTTAAAGGAACTGTGCAAAGAATGTTTTTTTTAATTTTTTTTTTTGCCACATACATGTTACAATAATTTTTTTTATTTTATTTTTATAAACAGTAAAAAGCGAGAGCAATGTAGTTGTGTAGACAAAAGATTTAAAAAAAAAATAAACTAAATAGACTTAAAAAAAAGAAAAATATAAAAAACAGAAAAAATATATGTACATATGTATATATATAAATATCTATACATGGTGCATTAGACGCTATATATCAACATACACACACACACACAAACATATATACATATATTTAATATAAACATAATATAATAGTATGCATAAATGTACGATACCAAAAAAATCCCACGTAGGCATCGCCAGTTAGTGGGTATACTTGTGTTTTTTTAAAGCAGTTTAGTTAAATTTACTCTATATATGTATATTATTTGTAGAAATTGCAAAAAATAAATAATAATATAGTAAAATCAGTATTTACGGAATTAAAATTTAAAATTAAATTAAAATTTCAGATGTTACAGCAGGTAAATATTAATATCAACACTATTTATCCAAGACTTTATTACATTTTTTTGTCTTGGTATCAATAACATCACTGGGTTCGTTGTCGACTTTATTGTATTTTTTATTCATTAATTATGTTGTTTTCATTTTCAGAACTCCTGGAGATCAAGCAACAGTTGGAACACAGTTTGGGCGAAACTGAATTCCTGAACAAACTGCAGAGAGCCAGATCGCTGTCAGAAAGTGCTTCAGAAACTCCTTCAGAAAAGAAATCAATGAGCGGTATGTATTTCTGCATAATTCCCATTGAAAGAATTCTATTAACCTCTCGTAGGCTGCAGTCCCCCCGGCAGGTCCGGATGTTTGAAGCGATTTTGCCCCTTATGTATAAAGAAATTGTATGAAGAACAAGGTCAGAATCGCTTGGGCCATTCTCGTTCTTGACATTACGAGTTACTGGATAGCATTTAGCCACTCCGAATAATTCATATTAATTGCTAAAGGCACGCCGGGCACCAAAGATGGCGGACAAAATGGCTGCCGCTGGGAAGCTAGATTTGAGTGATTATTAGGAAGTTCGTTTTATCTACATTATATTGATGTAATTTTTGTAATATATCACAAAAGAAATGTTATAAAAATTGAATTCGTAAGAAAGGTGAGAACTGTCAAATATTTTATGTCGTATTGAAAAAAAATATTTTTTGAATGCTGGCCTTCAACAAGTTAATAAGTCTTGATGCATATATCATATTATATGTAATTATTTGTTTTTCATTGGTAGTGGAACGTGGCTCCAGTGTTAGGAAACGAACCCCTGAGAAGACCCCTGATGGTTTGCCCTCAAAGAAGAATCAAGCTTCTGATAATAAGATCATTGAAGTGGAAAAGGCTGAAACTGGAAGTGTAAGTATTTTTTTCCTTAATACGCTTTACGTTATTTTAATCATTCAATAGTTGGATTTTTCTTTTTAACCTTGTCGTAAGCCCGCAGGCGGGCGGGTGACAACTGAGAGGTTAAAAAATAAAATGCAATTTTAACCCTTATGTATGTAGAAACTGTACAAGGATAAGGTCAGAATCGCTTGCGCCAATATCATTCCAGACTTTGCTTATTATGAGAGCACTCTAGCTTCTCGGAATGCTCTGATATTAATTTTCTATGAAATACGGCCTTAACTTTTTAACTGTCATCCGACATTCAAGAGGTTAATACCCCTTGAAGCCTGCTGAAAAATATTTTTAGGTAAACGTTTTTGAGGTTAATCTCTGAAACTATATACAGGGTTTTCGTTGTTTGTTTTTGGGGTGTTATGCCGTGTTGCGCTACCTCCTTCTCACTGGTATCTAACGTATCTATATACAGGGTTTCCTGGGAAGGAGGAGGAAAAGTAAAAGTAAAATTTTTTTCCGAAATTCCAACTCTTTTTCCCATACAAAAAGATGTACCTACTAAATATCCTTAGTGTGAAGTATACATAAATTCAACATGGCAACGTTGCATATTTCTGATTGGCACATATCCATGGAAACCGCAGGTAAACATTAACAGGCCGAGATTTTGACAATCACGTTACCAAATCTTTTGTTTAAAATAAAGTTCAAAAAGTTAACTGCACTAAATAACAAAATTAAGTTACACTTATAACAATAAAATTATTAAACACTTTCACCAATGTCATTGCTTTTGACTAATTTAAGAAATTTTCAAAATGTCCGCTTCTGCTTGTAGGCAAGTTCGAAAATGAAAACAAATATTTATTAGTACAGGAAGGTCGTTCATCAAGAATTGCAGGTAGTGTCATCACAAGTGATCCTATTATTTGGTTGATGCCTTATGGAGCGTGGATTTAACATAATCGCACAAAAGACATATAATCAGAAAGTAGTAAAACTGCTCCGATTATCTTTTTATACTTTTACTTTGCTCTATTTTCTATCAACCTTTTCTAGTTGTACCAACATTACATAACACGATATTATCACGTCTTGCATGTTTATTTCATATTGTTGTCCTTACTATTTTTTATTTTTATTTATTCATAATTAAACCCGCTAAACCTTCTTCATGTTGACGAAAACTAGCTTGCAAAGTTTTTAAGACATTGATCGAATAATCGCGAAATACACCTCAAAATACGAAATGATCGCGAAATTCGCCTCAATCGCAAAATAGCGATGCGGTCCCGTCCACTGACTCTTGGATACTAAACAACCCGCAACACTCCCGCAAGAAGATTGCAAGAATGTTTACGGCTAGAAGACGCCATTCGAGTGGAATAATGTTTAAAAACTAAAATCCGCATTATTCTTTTGTGAGATAATAAATAAATAACTATCATTGTATTCATATTTTAATTTTATTTTTTGAAGTGTAAAATCTGCCGGCGGACACCCTATATATGCAACGACGATTTGTAATCTTTGTATTGGGTACAACAACAGTTTTATGGAGGCTGAAAAAGAAATAAATGTATTTATTTTCTTTTTTACAGGTGAAATGGAACATTTACTCTCACTACCTGAAGAGCATTGGTCTGGCACTGTCAATAGCCACCCTCGTGATGAATTTGATTTACCAAGGCTTTTCAATTGGATCCAACGTCTGGCTATCCGCCTGGTCTTCGGACACTGAATTGGTAAGCTTCAATATAATGTTAATGCTTTTTGTTTGTTTCGTATTTTCTTCTTATAGTGCCATATCCTAGCGAAGGTCAGCAATGACCCTTTTGAAGGTTTTGTGGTCTTCTGCAGCATGAAAGAGATAAGGTGCATCTTTCCTGGACCAATTTATCAAGATCCTTAGCCATGACAATTGCTGTTGTGATTTCACACGTATTTCTTCCTCTCACATTAAGTAGAGAAAGGTAGTACATATTTTTAATTATTGAAAAATATTTTTTTCTTCTTAAATTTTCTAGATTGTGAATGGTACTACCAACACAGCGAAGCGAGACATGTATTTGGGAGTTTATGGTGCAATGGGACTCGGACAAGGTATTTATCCTACCTATTTAAAATTATCAATAATTAGATGAATCTTTTTGAATATTTTATTTTCATGTGCATTCAAATGTAACATTTCTCTTGTCCAATTTTATTATATTGGTGACAGTACTATTTATTGTCCTTTATTGCTTTATTTTATTATTTAATTTTCAAATTTATGATTCTTTGTCCTAATCAGTTTATGCCCTTTTGACAATTATTTATCCCTCGTTGCCGTACAAAAATTGTATAGTAAATGAATGTTCGATGATCACCTTACAATTTATTTTAGAACTCAAATAATTTTTTAAATAAAGAACAACTCTAAAAATATTTGATAAATTAGAATAAAGAAAAACACATGAAGTGCCTTTTGGGTGTGTTTCATGATCCAGTTATAGGCCCAATTGGGGCCTATATTTCCATACAATACTGATGGCGATATACAATTTCAGGCAAGCGTAAGAGAGACCAACCAATTGCTAAATGGTCTAGAGCCAAAAGGTACTAAATCAGTGGCATATTTGTTTCCATTCAAATTTGTACGGAAGGCGCTTCTAGTGTTATATTCTTTATTCTTTTTATTTTATACATCATGGTCAGTTTTTTTTTTCAAATGTAATACCCCCTACTTCCAAAAACATTTGGCACATAACTTTGAATTCAATGATAAAACAACCTTTCAAGAGAAACGGATGCACGGTCCATTCTGGCCCGTTTCATACAAATCTTAATTTAGGATTTTGGCCAAAATACCCAACTAAACTGAAAAATTATTTTTGTAATCAAAAGGTATATCAAATATCTCGTATAGATATGTATGTGCAACTTTATTTATTTGTGTTTTAAATTATAAAATATAAGCCATTAAACATTTTAAAGGTTTATGATTTTAGGGGCAACTTGGGCAAATATTTATGATTGCCCATTTACTATATCTATTATAAAAATATAAAATAAAAATTATTAAAAGAAAACATTTTGATACAAAGCACATATTTACTTCGGAACACAAATTTTTCATCTACATATATGTAAATTATAATTACTACCAAAAAATGCTTTTTTTTTTACAATGTTTTATTTTATTTTTGATTACATTAACACAGTAGATAAGGCAAGATTTTTTATTTTTTTATATATCATAATTTAAAACTAAAATAAGTAAAAATAGCACATACCATACGAGCTATTTAATATAGCTTTTGATTAAATAATATTTCTCATTTAGGTATTTTGGCCTCAAATCCAAAATTAAGTTTAGCATGAAACGGGTTGCACAGCTGTTCCTCTTAATTTTTGAACAGTGTTTTTGGTTCCTGCACACTCGGGGGTAGAGTTTAGGAAGTTATGGCATGGCATTGGCACCCTCATGCTTCTTATCATCTAACTCATTTTATTCACTTCCATCCTTCATCCTCGCACATTTTTCCAAATAACCCCTTCGTATTTTCACATTTATATTTTCAACTTGAACCTTTATCTGTCTATTTGATATTTTTTATAGTAAATAAATCTTTAAAAAACTATTTTAAGTCAATAAAAATATATTTACGGCTGTTGGATTTTTCCATTCCACTTTACACCTATTGTAACAAAAAACGTTTTTCTTACTAATTTCTTGTCTTGTAATGCCTGAGCTTTACAAAATATTTGTGGTGCTTAATTTCAAACACCTCTAGACCAGAATTAAGGGTCGGCGTAAGCTGGGAGTCAGCATGTGTCGCGAGTGCAGAATTTGTTTTGTGATGTATGGATTTGATATGAAGGCAGACATGCTTCGCACAGGTCCATACATTTCCTGCAAATACAGCACGCGCGACACATGCTGACTCCCAGCATACGCCGACGTTAAGTCTTGCATTTAAGTTGTTATTTCCTTTTTGAGAATTGAAGTTTCATTAATGTGTTTACTTGTAAAAGATTAACATCTATTTTGATTATGTCTCCTATCTCAAAACTGTTTTATAGGGTTTTGAAATTAACACCACAAGTTCTAATCAATACAACTATATCCAGTATTTATATAATAATATAATACAGCAATATCCAGTATTTAATACAACATATATAATAATAATATAGGGTGTTAATGAGTCATCTGTCGTAAGCCCGCCGGCGGGCGGGTGCAGCTGAGAGGTTAAAAAATAAAATGCGATTTTAACCCTTATGTATACAGAAACTGTACAAGGACAAGGTCAGAATCGCTTGCGCCAATATCATTCCAGACTTTGCTTTTTATTAGAGCACTCTAGCTCCTCGGAATGCTCTGATATTCATTTTCTATGAAATACGGCCTTAACCTCTAACTGTCATCCAACATTCAAGAGGTTAAGGGACGTATTTGACTTTAATTGGAGTTAAAAAATGTTAATGAAATTTTTGTCTCCGATGACATTTAAGTTTTTTTTTTTCAATTTAAAAATCAAAAATCAGTAGGTCATTTAACAGTTGTGGTCGAGGAGAGGGCTCGGGCGGTTACTCGGCTGATTGACTAGTGATGACATGTGGAAGAATTTTTTTTTTTTGGTTAAGAAAAAAATAAAAAAAAAACACCAAAAAAATCCCTGGAGACCAAAATTTCATTTACATTTTTTACTTCAAATTATGTCAGGAATCACTGGTTGTAACTCAAATACGTCCCCTAACACCCTATATAATACAGCAATATCCAGTATCTATTATATTTTACATTATTATAATATAATATTATGCTCTCCGACTACCATCTTACTTTAAACTTTCGTATCGCTCTTTTTTATTTTGGTCAAGATTAAAATGTTGAGTTTGTTTTGCTTAAATAAAATACTGTTTTGTTTTTGTTGTAATACTGTATGTTTGTATTTAACATTGGTAAATTTATTTTGTCTCATTTTTGTGCTGCCAGTACCTTAATCAAAGCTTTTGTTAAATTTTCAACATGTATGCTAAAGTCACCTGTAAATTTAATATTGACAAGTAAGTATGTAAGCACAACGATTTTTTATTGTAATTTCTTATTTGGGCAGTATTAATTTTATTCAGTTAAAAATTATTCAAAAAGGAAAATGTATTTTCAAAATAGTTTTAGGAAACTAAAGTAATAATCTTGTTAATGTTTGATTTCACTATTTAGAAAAGTTTTTACTCTGTACACACATTTCTCGTGCTCAAATTACTGTTATTGTGGTCAATATGTGCATCAGATCCTTAAATTTAATGCTCTTACTTTTTTTAATAATTACATTTCCTTGTTCGACAGCAAAGTAAATATTATTCAATTTCGACATACTGTTAATGTTTCATAAATGCTGAACAAAGTCTTGAACAATACTATATATCTTACAAACAATGGTATTATATTGTGGTCATTACAACATTAAATCTTTGTTCAGTCTCTAAAAAAGGTTTCTTACTTCAAACTTATAGACGTAAAGACGCCAGTGTCAGGCATTTGGTGGTAAACAACAAGAAATATTTTTTATTGAAACATAACTTGATGCAAGGATGTTTAGTTGTGGAAATTGTATTGCATACCGTGCATGATTTATTTCATAAATATCTGCTTTTTTATGATTCTATAAACTTTGTGATTCTGCCACTTTCAGGAAGTGTCTATTCATCGATTTAAACATACAAATGATATTAGTATTTCACAATTAATTTTACAATGTTATTCCTTTGTTAACACACTTCAGGCGAGCAAAAACAAGGAACCCGTTTGAGAAAATGGAATATATTTTATACTGATATACCTATATCAGTTTGAAAATAATATGTACATTTGAATGAATTTTTTTTAAATAGTACTCACCACACACCCAATATAAAAGTATTCTCCAAAATTATAGCCTACTTTCTACCTATTCCCATAATCAGAATTTAATATTAGTGTTGGGTCATTTAGTGACGTTTTATATACATATTTTATTACTTTACAAAAAAAACAGTTTTCACTTTGGTTAAAAAAAATAACAATTTGCTGATAAAATAAGTTTCCATACAAAAGACAAGGAGATAAGAAGATTTCCCCATCTGTATCACACATACATATTTATTTATATGTTTTATACATATACATATAGTTGGGACCCTTACAAAGAAATTGGTTTATATTTAAATATTTGACGGCAAAAGCCTTTCCAGGCATTTAATTAGGTCCAGCGTAAAAGGTAGAACCACCCTTCCCGCCCAAAGTGTGTTAATATATCAGGGAGCACTTATGAATAAACACTTCCTTTTTTTTAATACAACACGACATTGTGGTGTATATTATTGACTCATATTTAAAAAAATCAATTTGTACGATACTGCCATCTTCAAAAATGCCATTCTTGCATTCTGATTGGTCATTTGCCATTTTTAAATTGGCTGCTTGGCTTAAATGGGGGCTTGTTTTAAATCTTATTTTATAATATCAATGTCTTAATGGTTAAACCAAACGTTATTCAACCCTGTTTGTACGTATTTAACTCATTTATAAATTTTGCACAATACTGCCGTCCATGTTTCTACTCTTTACTTGACATCTTAGAAATATTTTCTGAAATATCTCCTCAACCTATAAAAATACTAAGGACTTGTATAACCTCAAAAGTGAATGAATCGCTACCCTTCTACTTGTGCGCTCGACTTCTAGTCAGAGAGTTAAAAATTTGTCTTACGATGTATAAGGCACTGAATGGGCTGGCACCGTCATACTTGGCTGATCTCATCATGATTATACTGGCTGGTCGGCCTAGTCACATGTTTCAAATAGACTCCTTGAACCCTCTTGCGATATTTGGGGACGGGTCGTTCAATGTTCTGGGTACATAATCCTATTTCGTTTGAAGTCAGAATCTGGCTTTGAAAACTTTAAGAGAAGATTATGACTAGATCCCATGAGCACTAAGGCTATAGGCTCATTATGCTATTAAGTCGATTAAAAAAACACTTTTCAGAAAAGTTTATCTTTTATAATATCCATTGTAAAGCGCCCTCTAGGCGATAGCATCAGCATCACTAAAGGGCGCTATATAAAGTTGACTAATTATAATATTAAATGGGCATTGTGGTTCAGTGTTAACGGTGTCCGTATCGTCCCTGGCGCTGTACCTCGGCACGCTGGACGCTGCGGCACTGATGCACGGTCTGATGCTCCGCACCGTGCTGAGGGCTCCCTCCACCACCTTCTTCGACGTCACGCCCGTCGGCCGCATTCTCAACCGCTTCAGTAAGGATGTCGACGTGCTGGATAACGTGCTGCCTATGACACTGCGAGGATGGGTCTCTTGCTTCTTTGCGGTAGGGGGTTCATTCAAAATTCAATCATTATATTCGTCTTGCTGTACGGCGGTACTCGGCACCTAGTATTTTATGGGGGTATTTTCCTAACCTGTCTTTTTGTAACACACTACATTTATGAGGAAGTGGTAACAATTTTAGAATCACAATTAATTCAACGGCTTATTTCTTGATAATTGTCCTTTATCTTTTCGCTGCCGCCGGTCCTGATGAAGACTATGTGGGTTTAGTTTGTTTTACTTCCTCAAAATTAAATGGCAGCAAACCTTATTAGATCAGCTTTTTGTTTAAACTGAATTCTTTGTAAAATGCTTTCAAATTATCTAAATTCTTGTAATTTTGATCCATTGCCGATTTCTATGGAAAATTTTCCGTAGCACCAGGTAGGTATCTTATAAACCTAAATTTAGTAATAAAGTATAATTTTCTTCCCAAATGAATAAACTTATTTATAATATAACATACCCGCATAATTTATCCTCATTTTATGGTTCCTATTAACTTCATGTGTACCGCTGCTGATCTAGATTTAATTTATTTATTTAGATCATAGTACGTTTGTTCCTCGGATCAGCTGTTGTACAATGTTGCATTTTATCATGTTTACATTTTTTTTGTTCCATGTCCATGTTCTCTTCTTTTTTGTATTTACAATCTCTATGGTGAAGCAATTTTTTTTTTAATTATTGGAATTATGGTTTACGATTTTAATGTTTTGTATTATTATTTTGTGATTAGCATTTTTTTTAATTTACGTGTACCTTTGTATTTGTTTTGTTACTATGTAACCTATCTAGTTTTATAAAATAGTTATTGTTGTCATTAAGTAGTTACTAATTATTTATAAATACTATAAGATTGATTTTTCCTGTTTTGTGTTAATTGTTAAGAAAAATAAAATATATCTGTGAAAATACTTTAAAGCTTATTAAAAAGCGCATTGTTATTACAAATTTAATCGATGTCCACTGTAATTAAATTTGATTAGTTAATAAGTAATCACTCATAACTTTGCACTGCACATTCATGTATAATTTGTTAGCACTTAGTCCTAGTTATTGGTTACTATTCAATGTACATATGTAACGGGTATGGTTTTTGCATGATACTCGGTAATCGTACCTATATTTGTGCTGTTTTAATATTATTATTCTTATGAACTTATGTTTAGGTTTATGGCTTCTTCCTATATTTTTCCTGTTTAATTTTATTTTTCCAAGTTCTAATAATGTGCTTTACTATAAATAATTCAGATTATTGTAACTTCTTCTGAAATGAATTAAATAACATGCATTAAAAACGGTACTGTATAACACGTAACCTTCAGCTATTCATTATTATAAGCAATAATTATTAGCCTGAAACACTCATCCATCTTGAAAGAATCTTCCGAGAAAAGATACATATCACGGCGATATGTATCTTTTCTCGGAAGATTCTTTCAATATGGATGAGTGTTTCAGGCTAATAATTATTGCTTATAATAATTGTTACCCTTTGTGCTATGCATAAAAAATCTTGTCTTAAACATTAGTTTATCAATTAAAAAATAATAATTAACCTTCAGCCTTTTTTCACACTTTATAGATTTGATAACAGTCAATGTTTTTCCAGACAAATGCTTTGAATTATTTTGTATAATTTAACTTTAATAAAAATATTATTATTTTAATTATTGAAACAATATTCAAATAATTCTTATTTAAAAAAAGTCAATAAAAAAGGTCAGGTTACAACATAATATTTTTTCTTTTCTACCGCAGCTGTCATGCAGAACGTAATACTAACATTTAACAATTTTTATTAATATTTTAACCGTAAATAGCTTTCAATCATGAGTGCCGTTCATACCAACAGTATTTATTACAGTTCGTAAGTGCCTAACATCTAAGTATGAAACAACCTGTCTTTGAATGTCGTCCTCTTACTTAGATCCCTAAGTTTGATGGGTAGATTGTTTGAAATTCAAAGGCCGGTTCGGTCTACATTCCGTCAGTTAAATGACAAATGCTGAGATGTTTCAAATAAACTTTGAATCAATATGTTTCCAGCTGTGGCGTTTTTGAGTGGCTGCCTCGCGTTGGCTTTTGGAGCCCTCAACTCCTCCCTGAGCCTCCACACTGAGCTGCTTCATTGCATTCTGCGCCAACCAATATCTTTCTTTGATATTACACCGATAGGCCGCGTTTTGTCTCGACTGTCGTTAGATCTTGACATTCTGGACAGCAGGGTTCCCCTTGATCTCCGCCAGGCAATTATCGGGTTTTTCAGGGTATGTCAATTAGGATATATTTGAAATGAAAGCGTTTGTGTTTCTTTTTTTGGGAAATTGGTGGCCTTGTGAAATCTAATAATTGTATGGAACATTCAAGGTAATCCTGTATTGTTATATACACAAAGTAATGTTGGTTTGATGGAATAATGATGAAGTCAACAAAAAAATCGAATTGTTGTGCACATCGATTTGTTCAAATCAAAATTACAGTCGGTTCAGTTTTAGGGTTTACGGTTTTATCTAATTAATAGAAATGTCTGAAGGAATTTGATATTATGGTCTTCATGACTTTTGTTATGTTGTTGTGATATTTGTACTTCGTGATTGATTCTATTTGTTCTTGAGGATTTCTTGCTGTCATGGGTTTTCTTCTTTCTATCAACTTCTTTTCTGCCTTCTTCGCTATGGTCATTGTGGAACTCAATATATATTTTTCATTTTCCCGTGTTAAAATACTTGCTTACTCTTGGCTATTGGATAATAATAATAAAATTTGGCTAATTTTTATAGCGCCGTTTTCGTGAAAAATCATCCCAAGGGCGTCTAATTGAATAATACGCCACTTAGGTTGCATATCACTGATGCTAAAGTTTGTATGTCAGATTTTGGTAATTTGAGTTAGAATACACCACAGATATATGTATAGTATCAGAAAATACTCTAAAATGCCCATTCTTTTAAAGGCACAAAAGCTGTTTTAAAGGCAATAAAGTTGTGGCCTATCTAATGATATGTCAGAATAATGTTTCGACATATTGTGCACCAAAAATCAACAGTGGAACTCTCTTATCCTCTTGAATGTCGGATGACATTTGCCCACATATGGTTGTATTCAATAAAAAAATAATATCAGAGCATTCCGAGAGGCTAGAGTTTTTAAATAAAATGCAACGTCTGGAATGATATTGGCGCAAGCGATTCAGACCTTGTCCATGTATAGTTTCTTTAAACATAAGGATTAAAATCGCATTTTATTTTTTAACCTCTCATCTGTCATCCAGACACCGGTTTCCAAGCGACAGATGTGTGGTTAAGAAGTTTTCCAAGAGACTGGAAAAACTTCTTAACCTTTAGGCTGCCTTTGAATGTATGGGTAATGTCTCTGCCACGCGGCATAGTTTTTAATCTTGTCTCGCCGAGTAATCATTCTTTCTGAAACCGTAATTAAACGTGTTTCACATGACCGTTCTTTGTGTAAACATTGCTAACGCATTCATATCTTAACTATTCATAAATAACTCAAAATAATTTTTTTGGGACGATGTTTATAATAAATAAACTGAAGTATCACCGAGCAGATAAAATATCACTCAATATCAAAATGGTAGATTTTGGAGGTAAAAATGTTTAATTTTTTAATTAACCATGGCTTTAAATTTATATCCACGGAAATGACCCAGCATTAGTGAAGCAAATCAAGTTGCAACATAGACACGTGGAGATAAAATGCAATAAGGATAAATGTTGAGTTCCACTGCGTGAACTTATATTTTTTGCATGAATATTTATAGACATGATAGAATTAGAAAGCATGGTCATTTGGACACCTAGATTAATTGGTAATGCTGGGTATTGTGAGAGTAATTGGTGGTTCCGTGACTATAAGGAGGGTGATGGTTGCAGCGCTGTCCTCCATAGCGGTTGATCTGTCTCCATCGCTGGGCTGCCTGATCGCTGCTCGGGCCATGCACGCGGTGCTGCTCCACGGGGTGCTCAGGGCTCCGCTGCAGTTCTTCGACACCACCCCCACGGGACGCATCCTGGCTAGGTTCTCAAAGGACGTTGATATTATGGATAACTCTCTGCCATTTGAAATAAGCGATTGTCTCTATTGCATCTTCGAGGTAAATTTTATATTAAACATCAAATCCAAATGATAAAATATTGTGTTTACTCGAACATTGAAAAGTAAATAAATTATTATTTATTTGTCATTTTTATGTAATTAAACATCGAACCTTCCTCACAGATTTAAAATACTGAGCTTGTTATTTATTTTACAAGAATTATTTTTTTACAGATTTAATAAAATTAGAGTGTTGATGATTTTGTGTTTGGTTTTTGCTTTGTGTGTTTTAAAGAGTTTGGTTTTTTGGTACAGCGAGTTTATTATTATATGTACTTAAGTCTAATGAAACTATATTGAATTTATATAATCAGGATGGGATTGATACCATTTGAATTGTGAGATTGAATGAAACTTTAAATTTCTATTACAAGTAGTGAAACTGAAGACAATACCTAGTATTTTACCAACATTATTACAACTAAAATTGGGCATGATGCATTGTATTTTAAATAGTTTTGTATTTAAATTAACACATAATTTCAAACACCGCTAGACCAGTTTTTTTTTTTTCAATTTAAGTTTTGCATTTGATTCTAAATAAGGTATTCTAGTCCATTTTTAATATTATTTTGTTGTTTTGGTTTTGCTTTTAAAATACTGTTTTGTTTTTGTTGCAGTACTGTGATTAAAATTGATAAAATTGTTTGTTCATAATTTTAATATAAGTTTGTTAATAGACCTGAACTGACTTTGTATTGGTAACTTGTAAAATATTATGTACTCTTAAGCAAAAAGATTTGTTAGGGTGATTTCTCAATTGGGTAATCTAAATTTAATCCAGTGAAAAATCATCCGATTGGCAAGTGTATTACTTTTTAAATAACTTTTAGTCCATCCGCTCTTGGGGGGACTAAAAAAAAAAACAGTTGGCAACTCAAGTCGCTATCCTGTGAATTTCAATAGCAGTCTGAACACACCAGGCAACTTCTAAAAAACCCGTTGTCAATGGCTACGCAAACAATCACTCACAACTCGCCGTGCTAGTAGCCGCTGCCGGCATTTTTCAATTGAATGTTGCAATGGTTGCGCCTCACGAGCTGTCAGTTGAGTAATTTACGATATGTCCGATGCAGTTGCCAACCAGTTTTAGTTTGGTTTCAGTTTCTCCATGAGCGAAGTTTATATTTCCTTTTATGCTGTTGTAAATAATTTGAATGTTGTAAATTTCCATAAATGCAAGCATTGAGCAATGAATGTGTCATTCCAACATTAATCATAAAATTAAGTAGTCTAAAAAATATATTGTATTTCTTACTATAGAGGCTTATAGAAACTGAGATGTCAGTGTCAGGTAAATTGGTAAAGAGTTGGTAAACAACAAAAACATTTTTATTGATAACTGTATTTATTATAAATTGATGCACATTTTTAGCTGTGAAAATTTTATTACTTTGTATTGTTTATTTTCGTACGTGTATGCTTTTTATAATTATTCATACTTCTGTTTTTGTTAGAAATTTGTGACACTGCAGTTTTTTATTACGACATGATACTGCAGTGTGTATTATTGACTGATTTAAAAAGAAATATTTTATGTGGTAATGCCATCAAATTTCAAACGTCATATTGTGCCAAAAGTGCCACCAAATGATACATCCTCATAAAACTCATTTTTTATTATGGCCAGACATAATATGATATAAACAGATTTTGAAAGAAAGAATACCAAGTTTTTAAAAGTTTACCATATACCTATACGTTAAAAAACAGCTAATCTATTTTAAATTGAATGTCAAGTGGGAATATCGCTAAATAAATCTCTAAATTCATGTGTTTTTGGGAAATTGTACAGAACATTCAAGGTAATCTAGCTTGTTAGATCTACGAAAAAATGTTAGTTTGACGGAAAGTCGAAAACAACCAAAAAATTAAATTGTTGTGAACATCAATTTGACTACAGAGTTATTATACATTGATAAAAATTACAGTTAGTTCAGATTTAGGGTTTGCAGTATATTAAATTTATATTAATATAGTTTGAAATTATATTAATGATGAAAAACGCATGAAGGAATTTGATATTATGATCTTCATGACTATTTATAGTTGTAACGTGTTGTGATATGTATGTATACTTCTTGATTGATTCTATTTTTTCTTGATGTCTTGGGTTTTTTCTTTCTATCTACTTCGCTTATATATTTTTCATTTTCCCACATTAATTTCCTTACTTACTTAGCTGTTAATTGCTATATCTTATAGCAAGAGTTGTTGAATCAATTAGGTTTACAAAATTGAATAATTCGCCACTTAGGTCGCATTTCACAGGTATGGCTAAAGTCGAGGTTTATCCATATATAGCCAAAACTTTATTTTGAACTCTGTTATTATACATTTAGAGAGCATCCTCTCTTGGAATGACTAGGAACGTTGGGTATTGCTAGTGTAATTGGTGGTTCCGTGACTATAAGGAGGGTGATGGTTGCAGCGCTGTTCTCCCTAGCGGAGAATCTGACCCCTTTATTGGGCTGCCTGATCGCTGCTCGGGTCATGCACGAGGTGCTGCTATACGGGGTGCTCAGGGCTCCACTGCAGTTCTTCGACACCACCCCCACGGGACGCATCCTGGCTAGGTTCTCAAAGGACGTTGATATTATGGATAATTCTCTGCCATTTGAAATAAGCGATACCGTCTATTGCGTCATTCAGGTAAATTTTATTTAACATCCGATCCAGAGGACAAAGTTTTGTGAATATTTTCTTAAATATTGTAAGTAAATTATGAATGTTTGTCATTTTTATGTGAATATACAATTAATCTTTGTCTTTGATTTGATTCTGAGCTTCGTGTTATTTATTTTACACAAACTATATTTTACAGAGTTAAAAAAATTACGGTGGTGATGATTGTCAAGTGTCTTTTGCGTTGTGTTCTAATGAATTTTGTCTTTTATTTTGCAAAAAGTTTATTAGTAAGTCGTGTATTGATATTATATCAATATTTTAATATATAATCAATAAAATATGTTGTTGTTTACCTAACTGATTTAACCCGTCGGGTCTATTTGTTCAGTTTTCGGAATAACTCATATAGGTCTCATAGAAATCGTTGTCTCTCTTAATATCATGGTTAGAAATATGATCTAAATGCTGTTAGAAAGAGAAAATACTACACTTTATGTTCAAATCTAAAAGTTAACCGCAAATTCCGACTGAATGACAAAAAAGTGAAGTGACAAAAATATTTATAATACATTTGTATAATAAAATATGTGTTTTTATTATTATTAGTAATTTTAGTTAGAAATAACGTAAGGTGAGCAATTTTTAAAACTTTTTTATGTTTGCATGCAAACATTTTATATTTCAAAAAGTATATTTTATTTTAGGGAAATCAACAGTTTACAATGTGGTTCATTTATAGATATGTAATTTACCTAACTTAGAAACCAATTATTATAGATTTCCTCATTACACTATTGAACTAAAACAACAACAAAAAATATTACGTTATTGTAACAAGATGTATGTTTATTTTGAATTATAAATTTTGGAAGCATATTTCATCACCTTTCCAAAACAGTTTTTAGTTTTCGGATACAGTCAGAAGTTAGTAATACCATTTATTTGGATTTTATTGCAAAATGACAATATTTTGATCCTCTGACAAAATACGGTCGAAGCCTGAGGGGTTAAAACAACTTGATAGGTGAGATAGAATGTAACTTTGAATATTTTTTACTACAAATACATTGTGATATTACAAATATTATTGTAAAGCAATACATTTTAAATTGTTTTACATCTAGATTTTATTTTATTAGAATTTTGTATATTATTGTAGAAACTATTTACATAATTATGTAATTATATTTTTTGAAATGTGAGCTTGAATGTATCTTTTTTGTAACATTGCATCAATTTTTTGTGTTATTATTACTTCAAAAGAATTATTGTTTTTCTTCAATTTTCTATTTACTTATTTAAAATACATGATTTATCGAAAGTACATATAGTTTGTTGCGATATTTCACCCTCCATGCTAGGGATGACCCTGTGTTATAAACTTTGCAAACTACTTTGTGGCATCATTTTATTTAAATGAAACAAATAACTTTATGTAAATCACTATAATCAATGTTTCAAAACCAACAATGTTTTGGATTTCGTTAGTTCGTTTTCATGAATCTTATTATCCTGACAACATGAATGTTATTATCCTGACGAAGAAACCATCGATTTTGAAACATCTAGATATTATAACATTGATTAAATGGTTTACACAAAACTTATTTGTTTCGTTTAAATTACTGTTTTATTTATTTTTTATCTAAATAATGAAATATTTAAGCGGATGTTATTTTTCAGTTTCGGCTGGTGACTTTTTGTGTTAGAAGTCTAATATTGAAAATAAGTGAATTCAAATATCTTTTTTAATGCAAAATATCATAATTAACGCCCTATTTATTTTAAAAGGTTCAAATCTTTCCTAATACTTTGAGATTTCAAATGGAGAGTTGAAGATAAGTTTAAATTGCAATTTTTGTTCAACCTTAGCACCAGCACTATAAAATTAGTAAGTCACCAATACCTATGCACATTTTCGCATTATTAATGTAGATTTTAATCAAATTTATTCATTAATGTCTTGTGTGTAATACGTATACCATAATTCCAATTTAATTACATAATATGTCATGTATTATCATATAATCATCTCCCAATCAGAAAAGTGTGTGATATATTATAAATGTCTAATATTTTGTACAACAAAGTCATGATTTCACATAATGTTTAAATGTTTCAGGTGGCTGCTACACTAGTTGTGATTAGTATTTCGACACCGATCTTTATAGCAGTGATTGTGCCGATTGGCATAATCTACTACTTCATCCAGAGGTTCTATGTGGCCACCTCGAGGCAGCTGAAGAGGCTAGAGTCCGTGTCCAGGTCACCCATTTACTCCCACTTTGGTGAGAGTGTCACGGGAGCCTCCATCATCAGAGCTTACGGCATCCAAGACAGGTAAGATTGATTTCACGATTGTTAATTTTATTTTCTCAATGTCACTGAGACGGTATTGTCCATTTTCGCCATTCAAACTTAACTAAAATATAACTCAATCTCTGTGTCAATAAATTTTGTACTTTTTAAATCAACCTTCACTAAATCCAAAATAGAATGACTTCTATATTGTTTTTTATCATATTTTTATCATAATCATACCTTTATTTACAAATGTGCTATAATACAATATTAATAATTGTGGGCAAATTTTTACAATGCTTTTTTGTGAAATATCACCCCACAATGAGCTTTACAAAGGAAAAACTATATTCTCCTTACTTATAAAGGCAGTGTAAATATTTAGCGGCGTGTAAAATCTAGTGAAAAACATGACTTATTAATACGACATAGGTATGGTTAAACCGGGCTTAAGGCAGACTTAACTGTACCAACACAGAACTGGCGCATAAGAATCTAACAACTAAGACGGTACGAGTTTAGTCAAATCTGTATTTGCGTGAATGGTTTGTAAAATTTTGGTTATCGCCCTTTTTAATATAAAATATTCTATCAATTTTATATTAAAAAGTTTATAAGTTTTCTTTTCTATTCAGGTTTATTTCAGAGTCCGAGTCCAAGGTAGACTACAACCAGGTGTGCTACTATCCCAGCATCATTGCCAATCGTTGGTTGGCTGTGAGGCTGGAGATGATTGGCAACTTGATCATCTTGTTTTCTGCGCTGTTTGCTGTGATCGGCAGGGACACCATCAACCCCGGTCTGGTGGGACTGTCTGTTAGCTACGCTCTCCAGGTAAGCCATTAGCACCCACTTTATATTACAAACTTTAGAAACTCTAACGGTGGCCATAAATATAGATGCCTGTCTATTGGCATAGTCTGTCATCGGCGTCATCTACTAGTTGCGGTCTCTCGCCTTTCGCCTCCAATCCTTTGCCCTTCCTACTCTGCACCAATCCTCCTCCACACAGTCCATTCACTTCTTCCTCAGGCTTCTGGATCGCTTCCACTATGGCATCCACTTGTTCATAATTTTTTGGTCTCCGGTCATGTGGCATTCTTTTAACATCTCCAACTCACATATTTACAAAACCTATTTCATTTCAGTCACGGTCACGACTGTAATAGATTAGGTTTCGTTTGTGCAAAATTATTTACAAAACCTATACCATTTCACTCACAGTGACTATAATAGATTAGCTTTTTTCGTTGTTTGTTTTTGGGGTGTTATGCCGTGTTGTGCTACCTCCTTCTTTAGCCGACGTTTCGGACAGCGTTGCAGTGTCCATCACTGTCCGAAACGTCGGCTAAAGAAGGAGGTAGCACAACACGGCAATAACACCCCAAAAACAAACAACGAAAATGCTTTTGGCCGTGAAAATCTAAAAAAACGTATCAGATTAGCTTTTGTTTGTGCAAACCTAACCTAACATTTAGACTGCATTAGACTAGACCTTGCTAACATAATGTAGCTATCTTCCAATCTCATTAATGAAATAAAGTCTGTAGACTTAAATGGTATAGGCTTTGTAAATGATTTTGCACATAGGAAAACGCTATCACAGTCATCACCGTGGCTGAAATGGTATCTAGGCTTTGTAAAAATGCGACTAGCCCATCAGTCTATTGGGCCTGCAGAATCTTACGATGGTCTAGCAGTAGATTGCTACTAAGTCTTCCAGTAAGCTGCTTGTTTATAAATTCACCATTAATTAATATGTATTTGTTTCTTTCAGATTACCCAAACTCTCAATTGGCTTGTAAGAATGACTTCGGAAGTAGAAACTAATATTGTAGCTGTGGAGAGAATCAAGGAATACGGAGAAGCAGTACAAGTAAGTTAACTGATTCAACTACACAATTATTTATTTCTCTATCGATAGTTTAAATATTATACTTCTTTTAAATATTAAAGTTCTCAGCCTAAATAAAATCTTCAAAAAAAACTCGTTATTACAAACCCACAAAGATCATTTCAATGATTCAATAACATTCACAAAAATAAGTAACCGGTCAAGATCACGTGGAAACTTAGAAATCCCTAAATTTAAAACGAGTGCTTATCAACACCATTATACCTATCAAGGTATAAAAATTTTTAACGCCCTCCCATATAAAATAAAAACAGAAATAAATTACAATGCCTTTAAAACACAAATCAAACAACTACTAGATCAACCCAACAATAACTATAAATTTTAAATTTCATAGAATAATTTTTTATATATTTTCTGATTACATGTAACCTATTAATTACAATTGATCAAGTATTTTATTATAATATTAAGTACTTTAGTATATAATTAATTATTTAATTTCAAAATTTATTTTTTTCTTTTTTAACGTATCCTCCAAAAATATTCCATTAACATTGAACTACCAAAGGATTATTGTCACAACTCAATATTATGTACTGCTTTTACAGCATTATCAGCTCCTCTACTCAACTGCTAGAATCAAATCCATGTACCTAACACCTTTGTTAATTATATATAATACCTACCTATAAATTGAAATGTAATAATATTATTTTATTTCACTACATCTATATTCTTACTTTTACTTATCTATTTCTGTATATCCAACTTAGTAACTAATATGATACTCAATTCCACTATCAATGTATATTTGTTAACATCCTATATAAGTTTATGTATTTTGTTACCTCAATTTTTTTCTTCTTTTTAATTTTTTTCTCTTACCTTTGTAATGGCACTACTCCCCAATTCAAACACGAGAAATGTTTTTCTTTATTGAATTGGGTAGATTTGTTAAAAAACTATTTTTATTGTAATTACCCAAAGAATTATGTAATTATTAAAGACTTATGATTTTCTTTTGTAAATAAATAAAAAAAAAAAATTCCTAAACCTCTAATAATAAAGAAACAAGGAGAAGATCCGCAAAGTATTTAAGTATGTAACAGTTTTTAATTTATGGGACATATAATGTTTGTAATCTTATCTCGCACCAGCCATTGAATTAAGTTCATGCTTTATTGCTACACTCACATCGTGTTTGGGCACTTAATCGTCTCGTGAAAAAACTAGCACAATTTTGTGAAGCAAATAAATAAACCTAACCAATTGTAATGACCGTGTGATGCGTCTAGACGTCATCAGATAGCAAGAAGAAAGGACTATAAAGGCGTAGGAACGGTTGTTCAATGTCTCTTCTTCATCACCTGTTACTCGAGATAGTACAGACGAGGGTACAGTAGACAAGCTACTCAGAATACCGGTCAAACTTTCTCCTTAATTTTTGGTTTCTTATTTATTTGCGAAAACACTACATTACAAAAGCGGTGAACAAAACTACATATGTGTATGTCTTTAGGAAGCCCCGTGGGAAATTGCTGCCACCACCCCCAAGGCCGACTGGCCTGCGGAGGGTCGCGTGAAGTTCGACCAGTTGGTGATGAGGTATCGCGCCAACACGGAGCCCGTCCTGCACGGCATCTCCTGCGAGATCCTGCCCGGAGAGAAGGTGGGCATCGTGGGACGCACTGGGGCTGGCAAAAGCACGCTGACCATCGCACTCTTCAGGTAATGCACGCTGACAAAATATGTATTCTCTTATATTCATAACCGAAAGCGGTAAATACACAAAAACCGTCAAATTTAATCACTATTTCTTTTTTATTCTCCGAATACACTATTTTGTAATAAAACTGGCTTGCAAAATGTGGAGAGAGTAAAATTCTTTACCACACTTTCCCGCTCATTCAACTGTCGCAGTACCTACCCAATCCAGTTGTGTTAACGTTCCTATTTCAAATTTCAGTGTTGAATTTTGTCTATGACTGAAAAATATTGTGAGTCACATGATTTTTCAGACATAGACAAAATTCAACACTGAAATTTGAAGTAGGAACGATGACACAACTGGATTGGGTAGGTACCACCAGTGCTTTCCACTGCTGTTCAAAGGGTACCTAACTATCATTTCAATTTTATTCTATTACCCAATGACATTACAAAATATATAGATGCGCCGTAGAAATCTCAAAGTGGCAAGCAAAAAATATGTTAATTGTAGTACTTTCGATTTTGTAGTTTTAGCACTAAACTGTCACGCGGTGCGTAAGGTCATGTGCTTCCATACTTTAAAAAAGTGCCAAAATGCCGTTGTGTGTGATCAGAAAGTGTTTTAATTACTCGGCAAGCACTAGTAAGAGCCAAGGAAAAGCATTTCATTTCTAAATGTGTAAAAGCAAATTACTTATTATTATCGATTATTATAAATTTTAATAATACAATCGTTTTCCGACTTAATCAGAGAAAATGCTGGGTCGACTAGAGTACAGGTCTGGGAGCGTAACTGCCAAATTACAAAGTCACCGATGTCGCTAAATAAACTTCACTTTTTAAAATAGTGTAATCACACTGTTTATTTATAGGTTTGTGGTAAAACAACATACAAATCAGCAGTAACAACGAGTATCAACAACAATCGCCGCCATTTGCAAACTATTTTTTGCTTTATTAGTTGCTCTATTATAGCACGGCACTGACTTGATCACTTGAGACCTCAAAATCCGCCAGGAGCCCAGGTCTGTTCTCTAGTCGGCTTTGAGGGTTAGTATTCGATCGACGTTTGAATACGAAAATTCCATTCATACACATATATTTTTTTAATATATATATAATATATATATATATTTTTTTAATATCTTTATCATACACGAACAATGTTTGAATTAAGAATTTATTGTAAACATTGAGTGTTTCTTACTTTTTATCTTAATTTTGTGAGATAATAAGAAGTCTAGATGTATTGTAACGTCATTGTTATTACCAAAATGTTTATTTTTCACAAATCATTGTATTGTTAAACTGTATTTTCAAAATCCCTCGACAGAATTGTGGAGGCATTCAGCGGTAAGATCTTTATCGATGGGCTTGACATCTCCACCCTGGGACTGCATTCTCTACGTTCCCGCATCACCATCATCCCTCAGGATCCCGTTCTGTTCTCCGGATCGCTCCGGACCAACCTGGACCCTTTCAACACCTTCACAGACGATGAGGTCTGGAGGGCGTTAGAACACGCCCATCTCAAGACGTTTGTCCAAGGTATAATTTTTTTTTTCTTTCTAGGTGGGCCATATTAATTGCTTGATACCACCACGGCTCCTTTAACCTATCCCATTCTTTTGTCATGATCTGTTTTATCCATTTACCCTTTTTTGGGGTTACCTGTGACCATTGACTTAACATTTTTTAGGCATTTCTCACAATTAAGATTTAAAAAATTTAGATTTTGTAAAACTGAGCTCACATATCTGGGAACCATGTTGGGGAAATAGGAGCTATTGCCAAACACCCAAAGATCTTAATGTGTTACAGTACTGACAGGTTTGAATGATTCGAGAAACTCCGCACCTGCCTGTTAGCGTGTGCGTCAATATAACTTTCGTTGCTCAGTGTTTATCTGACAGCTTACGCGACGTGTTGTTTTTATGCTGGTCTTGTGCTTGAATGAATCAAAAATTGTTGTCCGCATACAGTTTTTGAGTGCTCCAGTTTTAAAGTATGTAATAGCATGTTAAATATGGGTGACAGAGCGTTTCAAGTTTATATATCGGAGTTTTCCAAGTCTTCACTGTCCAAAGCTGTCAGTGAACCTGTTAAATGGGGAAAGGTGAATCATGAGAGATAGAGAACTAAGTTAATAAGGGAGGGAACTATGTGGACTGTCTCTGAATTATATATGAATTCGCCAATTAACCCCTTGGGCACATAAGCTTGTTTTCTCGACAATTTAACGTAGGTAGACATAGGAATGACGTATGCCCCGGACTTAAGTTATTAAATATAATTTTGTTCTAGGTTTGGCAGCAGGTCTGAACCATGTGGTGAGTGAGGGAGGAGAGAACCTGTCAGTGGGACAGAGACAGCTGGTGTGTCTGGCGCGCGCTCTGCTCCGCAAGACCCAACTCCTCGTGCTGGACGAGGCCACGGCTGCCGTGGACTTGGAGACCGATGACCTTATTCAGGTATAATATATTGAAATACCAGTAGAACAAATGCACCTTTCCCACCTTTTTATTTATAATGTACACAACAGTGTGAATAACAAAGAAAAAATACCGACCATCCAATAATGGTGTACAATATTTAAGAATAAAACATAACAAAAAACAAGAGGCAATAAAGTTTGGGTGAAGTGAAAACAAGAGATTTGAGAAATTTAAATTAGTATTATTAGTTTTGAGGGCTTTTACTAAAAATGTCTGGAATCTTGCCACTATGGTTGATCATATATATCCCTTCCCGACCGGTTTCATACGATTGTGAGTTTGTTTTGAAAAAAATCCTGACAGAAAATAAATCTGTTTTTGGGAACGCAACCGGTATCGATCGAACATGCGGGAGCTGCTTATGCAGGGTACCTTTAAGCGTGCATGTTTCGAGCAGTAAGTCGCCCAGCGCTATGGGACCATAATTAAGAGCTTTACTAGTGTAGCCCATCAAATTTCGGACATTTTTTGCTGACACATTCACATATTTGAGAAGGTTAAGTTGGCTCATTGGAAAGGAATATGGAAAGTTTCGTTGTTTCTTAGTATATGGTGATTGATTTTGGTTGTGGAGAGGAAAGATATTATATAGTTATTTGCATAGACATATGAATATGTATAGACCTGCCCTAAGTGATAAAAGCGTATTATTTCCCCCTCCTTAATTCTGGGTTCCATGGAACCGGCCGGGCTGGCGTATAGGTTCGCGTGAATCTAGAAAATGTGACGTCATCATTCTTGTGCGGACTAGCGTCGAGCTCTTATCGGTACATTTTACGAAATAACACGGCAAAAATGGTAACTTGTGCTATTAAAACATGTAAAAATAGAAGTGAAAAAGAGTATAAACCCAATTGTCGTATTACCTTCCATATGCAGGCATTATTTTTCATTATTTTAAGCTTATTCACATCATATAATATGATCAGTTTTAGACATGAAGCGGAAGCAACCGAAATTCCCGGTCCCGTCGTGTGCATGTTGCAGTTTACTGTTATAAGTAAATTATGAAACATTTGTAAAAGTGTCTTAACTAAACACAAAATATTCGACTCTCAAAACAAGCGAACCTTTCTTCATTTTACATTTTTTTTTTATTCCCTAGCATGGCGGGCGAAATAACACAATATGTACACTATGTATAAAATTCTTTAATAAATAAATAAATAAATATGGATTACACAAGTTTGTTCAAACCGGGCGAACAATTCGCGCTCCCATGTAAAAAGGTCTATTCATTCAAAAGCAGATTTTACTTTTAAGAGCTAAATGGTGATATTATAATGCGTGATGCCTATATACTGTCATATTGAAGGATTAACAAATCACATATCGTTACCGTCAACTCATCCCTCTCCGCCCCGCTACAGATGGTTATTACCCCTCTCCCTGATTCTCAAGTCTATGAATAATATGTCTGTGGTTATTTGTAATTTTGAAAAGAAATTTGTTGTCATTTTTTGTCACAACATTAGTATGATGTTTCTACTTTTAAATATAGGTGTTTCTTATAGTCAGTGTTGTCTTCGTATCGAAGATTGCGTTCCATCTGTTATGAAAGAAGAATGAATAGAACGGATTACCCATTTCACATTTAGCCATCGTATCCTTTCTCAACCCAACTTAAACTAATCTAACCCAACTGAAGTTTACAAGTTAGTTTGTATGTAAAACAGAAGACTTTCAGGTCCCACAATATACATAATAAACATCTTCCCTATTATCTCTTGTAGCGCACAATCAGGACTGACTTTGCCAACTGCACAGTCCTCACAATTGCCCATCGCCTGAACACCATCATGGACTCCAACCGAGTGTTGGTTCTGGACAAGGGAAAGCTGGCGGAGTTCGACTCTCCCAACAAACTACTCAAAGACAAGACCTCCATCTTCTACGGAATGGCCAAGGACGCCGGTCTCGTTAATTGAAAATAAATACTTAATTTTGCCACACAATTCGTGTTCTCAATAATCTGTGACGTTATTTTAGTGTTCATTTATAATTATTGTTTGTTTACGTATATTTTTTTTATAAAAAAAAAGAAGAATTATATGTGTATTTGTAATGTTTAATTAGTTAAGTCACGTATGCCTGTTCAATGATTGATTTACTTAAGTATCTTATATTTAAACATAAGCATTTATTACACAATGTTGCAGATATAACATTATATTGTCTATGAGTATGATGGACTTTGCTTAAATTAATTTGATGTGAGCCTTAAGAACATTGCGTGATTGTGGAGTTTAATCCACTATAGGTAATATGCGTAGCGGAAAAAGATTTATATAAATTATGTTGCAATTTTTTTTTATGCGATTGTTAATATTATATTGTCCTTTAAAAACATATACGAGAAGTCCACAAATGTTCACAGATATAATTTAAAATGTCATCGATGCAAATACATATCTGCATAAGTCATATTTGTTCACTTTCATTAAAAGATGAATAACCACCAGCGGTTTAACCTTTTGGAGATCCTATTTTCACTGTAGAATCATTCCAGGAGTCCGCAGTGATGTGACGCAGGTGGTAATGAATTTTCAGCTTCGATATGATGTTCCTTTTCTGTCCATTGTTATTTTTAAGCGCCCTTCTGGTGATTTTATCACAAAACGGTGCTATATAAAGTTGACCACTTTTATGTACCGATAATCTTTATCCATAAATTTACATACAAAATGAATGTATACGAATATTTATTGAATAGTCTCTGCTAAAATGCAAGGAATAAAGAAGAACAACTGAAATGTCTTCCATATATGTATGTGGAATTGAATGGAACATCTACGTCTCAACTGACTTAATACCTATTGGTTCTTGCCCATTTAGCATGTGCTATGTCTCTCTTACGCTTGCCTGGCATGGAATATCTCCATCCTGTTTTAATTTGATAGTGATGGTGAACATAGTTCTGCATATGAAATTTAAGTAAAGAATGATCACAAAACATGCCGCCTGGCATTTCTTGTGTTCTTATTTATTCAATGTACATACTTGTATGTGCATTATAACTTATTCCAGTAGGGGGATCATCGAAAGGTTTCAAGTAATGGACAATGTGTCTGTAAAGTAGTAGTCCCAGAGAGAGGTCATATGTACGTCATCAATGAAACATTTTCCTTCTCACACGTCTTGAATGAAAACGAAAAAGACGGAAGATTTGGGAGGCGGGTATGGGTACCGCCGCCCCGTGAATCTTTTATTGGATAACCGACAGCCCTGTCACCCCAAATCGTTCGCTATGTTTGGTGACTTAGCAGAGGTGCCCGGGTTCAATGGGCGAGGTTTGTCTAGGTATTGTGGCGAATGCGTTTGCCCAACTGCTGCGTGGCGGGCTGGATCGGGAGAGACTGGTTGAGGGAGACCTAACCATGACCTCTTGAATGGAACACAGCCGGACTCTCTCGACCCATCGCCTTACACCGCTGTGGGAGGGATGGATTCATGTCCGTCATCCCTGGCACATTGACCCCCAGATTCCTATCAATCCCTCTTTACTTTTTTCCTTCCCAGAACTTCCTCTCCTTTCTTTCCCTAAACAGTCCATTCACATAGCTTCCTAAAGGTGCAATAGGCCATGAGGAAAAAAAATTCTCAGGGCCTCCTGTGTGAAGCTATTGTAAAGAAAAGACGGAACATACGAAAACTATGTATCACATAAGAACTCTCTCTGGAACCTCTATGTGGTAGCGTACATTTAAGCCAATACTAGGTGGTGCTCTGTAATCGACAAATGGCAGCCTTTAATACATTTTATACACAAATTATTGTAATTTTATACTCTTCTTTATTGTACTTACTATATATGTAATACGTTTTACACTGTTAGATTGTTGCTATAATTGACGTCCGAATTTTTATAGGTAGTCTAGTTAGTTAATTATCATCTCATACCTCATTGTTACTCTTATTATGAAACTGATCATCTTCAAGCGTCTCAAGCGCTCCATGTACAAATTACTTACTTTCAGTTACCAATTACCTTTCTCTGACCATGTTTTTTCTTGTTATCAATTATTTAACTGTATTCAATGTTTTCTAACTATTGGATAAGTCTAGAGCAGTTTACTGATATAATATTTGCCATCAGTATACCTATCACATCTAAAATAGTTTAAACAAAGAACAACACTATTTTAGATTGGGCTGCTCCCAGCTGCAAGTTATTTATGAAAGTAATAATATATGTATTACTTTTATTATTGGCTTTCAATTTTATTTTTTTGAATAATGTGTCTAAGATTCTTTATGTTTTAACCAAATAAACATTGAAAATGCTATATTATTTATCAATATGGTGCAGATTATAATTCCCACCCTTTAAGGGTAAACATAATCATAATATGTAGTTTCATATTATTATATTTCATATAGCTAATTTAATTATTTTAGGAAAAAAACACTTTTTAAAAGTGTGTTTTAAGATATTAAGATGAATTATTTGTTTGTGCCCGTACATATTCAATATGAATGTGAATAAATAGTTTTGTGCATATTCATACTCTATTCAAGGGCATGCAAATACAATATTGTATTGGTGACTCAACCTCATAGACATATGAATATGTATAGACCTGCCCTAAGTGATAAAAGCGTATTATTTCCCCCTCCTTAATTCTGGGTTCCATGGAACCAGCCGGGCTGGCGTATAGGTACGCGTGAATCTAGAAAATGTGACGTCATCATTCTTGTGCGGACTAGCGTCGAGCTCTTATCGGTACATTTTACGAAATAACACGGCAAAAATGGTAACTTGTGCTATTAAAACATGTAAAAATAGAAGTGAAAAAGAGTATAAACCCAATTGTCGTATTACCTTCCATTTGCAGGCATTATTTGTCATTATTTTAAGCTTATTCACATCATATAATATGATCAGTTTTAGACATGAAGCGAAATTCCCGGTCCCGTCGTGTGCACGTTGCAGTTTACTGTGATAAGTAAATTATGAAACATTTGTAAAAGTGTCTTAACTTAACACGGTAACAAAATATTCGACTCTCAAAACAAGCGAACCTTTCTTCATTTTATATGGATTACACAAGTTTGTTCAAACCGGGCGAACAATTCGCGCTCCCATGTAAAAAGGTCTATTCATTCAAAAGCAGATTTTACTTTTAAGAGCTAAATGGTGATATTATAATGCGTGATGCCTATATACTGTCGTATTGAAGGATTAACGAATCACATATCGTTACCGTCAACTCATCCCTCTCCGCCCCGCTACAGATGGTTATTACCCCTCTCCCTGATTCTCAAGTCTATGAATAATATGTCTGTGCTCTATATTGGATTTTGTATGCCTTTCTTGAAAGAATTGAGTTTGTACATGTATGTGTTGCGTATGTACGGGCGCAAACAAATAATTTGTCTTCATATTTAAAAGCATACTTGTAAAAGTGTTTTATTCAAAAATAATTAAATTGGAGCCATCTGTGAATAGTTAAAGTGTATGTTCCGTTTAACCTTAATAAAAACTTGTGAAAGATTCTGAACAAAAAAAAATTGAGTTTTGTAATATTGTAAGTACTATCTGGCATTTGCTATTTATCTTAGGTACTTTATGATTTTTTTTTAGATAGGTACATATTTAGTTGATTGTTATTACTTAATACTGTTTTTGTACATCACCAAATTTTGATATCTGTAATGTAAATATTTTAAGTGCCTATGGACGTATGTACGTGCAGCTACTTATTGCTAAATTCATCCAGTGTCTTAATAATTTAATTTTTAATACAATGTTCTCATTTTAGGGCACTTACAAGTCCTTTGATTGCTGTTCTTAATTATATTTAAAAACCATAAATTATGTTCAATGCAGTACTTATCCTAAAAACTAATATATTCTATTGTTAAGCAATATAACTTAAAGTTTGATGCAAAAAAAATACATATAAAATAATTTTTTAGTAAATTTACACATTTGTCATAAATTATTGTAATATGTACTTATTTGACACAAAAAGCTGTAATAATTATCTATGTACTTATTAAATTTGCAATTTAGAAGGAATTGAGAACATTTTGCACAGCAATAAATCATTTTAAACAAACTCAATTTTCAAAACAAATTATTTTTTAAGTAATACATAATTTTAATAAATTAATTTGTATTTGTGTGCATTTGCATGTGTATTCACCTGTGTATTTCCAATCTTGCCACTTCCAATATATCTAAAAAGATACCACATATCTATAACAGTTATGTGAAAATTGAGATTTATTTTCTAATTTTAGTTTTTTCTTTTATAATATGGCACTCTTCAGTCCTCTTTCAAATAAAAATATTTCATTTTTTCATCAATTAAAAACCCATAATTTTGTTATTTTTTTTTTAAATTTTATACATGTTACATTATTTGTATTGTGTGCAGGGTCCCAGTTATAAGTGCTCACTCACTTGGTCAACTGTATAGATCAAGGAGCAAATCCTTTATGTTTAAGCAAGTCTGTAACATGATAAAACGTAAATAAACTGTGATTAATTCAATCTGAAATATTCATATTTTTAACCGTGTTCATTTTTTCCTCTATTACTTAAATTGAAAAAAAAAATGCCAATAATTTTATATCAGTGCCACTATTGCCTTTAGTTATGTACCTTTTATATACGAGTTGGCATTGCGTTTGGGTCCCATCCAGGTGTCGTTTGTTCAATTCCTCGGCTGGCTTAGTCCTCCATCACGACACAAGCAATATTTTCCATTTACTGTGGTGGCAGTAGGAGATTTTCAAATATTGTCAGGTTATTCGTAGGTATATCTAGAAAAGTTTGTCTTTTAAAAAAAATGATTTCAAGAAACTGCAAAGTGTAGATTAATTCATAATTTATGATATTATGTACTTATATGTTTTTATAAGCCAGTATTAATTAATAATTTTACCTACTATACTAAGACATTTTCATCATATTTATACTACAGAGCCTGATAACTAATAATGTTATTTTGTAAATAAAAATACTTTTTCAATTCATATTTCTTTCTTTTCCTAGTTTTCCCACATTGCTTTATAATAGAAGGTACATAATTTTATGGCAAATACACAAAAAAAGAGAAATGGAAAAAGAAGAACACAAGAAATCCAATTTGGGTGTGTTTTGTAATCTAAAAGTCTGGCAAATCAGGCCTTAAGAGAAAACTGGGTGGTGTTTTGTCCATACAAACCTATTCCCCAATTTTCTCTCTGGATTTTGACACTACTGCAAACATTTAGGAGGACACCAAAAATCGTTAAAATTGCCCGGTCTGAATGCTGTCAACAAACCTTTAGTGTACACAAACTAGACAATTTATTTTTTAAGAAAGCAAAACTTACAGACATATTTTCTTCCAATACAGTTGGTAAAAAAAAAAGAAGAAACCATCGGTTTTGAAACATGTAGGTGATTGTGATTATATTAGTGGTTTAAACAAAGTTATTTGTTTTAATTTAATTCAAAATGACGCCACAAAGTGATTTTGCGAAGTTTGAAGAAGAAAGGTAAAAAAAAACTTTATAATCGGTCCAGTTTTGGAAGAGAATGCAAAACCTCAATTTTGATGATTTTATTTAGGTATTATCAGCCTGAGGTGCAGTTGCCCCTTTTGCTCAGTATTCGTAGTCGGGAATAAGAGCGACAGTGACAGCAATAGTTTGGTAAAATATCTATTATTCAAATCTCTCAGTGACCGGGTTTCCTCTCACTCCGATACACACTCTTATTTTTATCTGTGCAATCAGACTGCAAAGTAAACTGTACAGTCCAACTGAAATCTATTCAAAATTTGATTAGATAAAACTGTGAAGTTACTAACTTGTAATACTGTGAGAATTGGCAAGCCGTTGGAATAACGCCTGGTGGTAACTATTTACAAATAAATTAAAAAGTTGACTTTCAATTATTGGAAGGATTTATTTTAGAAAATAATTTGTACATAAAATACAACGTTTTAAATTATTATAAATAATATACTTATGCATAATTTGCTATAATGAAACAATAATAAAAATATAACTTTTATAAGTTAATACTAATAATACAATTTTATTATTCTTCTCAGGGGCACAATAATATTGATGGAATTTGGTCTTAGAATATTATTTGAAACAACTTTTTATTGTACAGATGTGTACCCAATTTACTTAAAATATAAGTAATGGCATGTTTAAATGCTTTTATTATCATTTTAAATGCGATGTTAGTAAACTTAATGACAGTTTTGTTTTTGAAACCAATACTGTAAAAAAAATTACAATTGACAATAATGCACGGGACGTTCCATATTTATTTTCCTTTAACATTGGACAAAAAAATTAGGCACTGTTTATGGATGATGAAGTACCTGATGAGATATTCCTCATTAACAATTCAACATACAGTGAAACCCTCTTTAAGAAGTTTTCCAAGGGACCGGGAAAAAAAACTTCTTAGCCGGGAAATCTTTGTAAGTGGGATAAATTGGGCCATTGAGTCTTCAAAGGACGGAAAAAACCAAACTTCTTAAGCAGGAAAACATCTTAAGCGAGAACTTCTTAAGAGGTTTTCACTGTATATATAAATTGTCCAAAAAAATTACTGTATTGTAAAAGAGTGCAACATCTTACATGCATTAGTAGGCACTATGTATACATTGTTATTTTTTACCTAATTAATAATGTTCCTGTTTTTTAACCTCACAACCAAACGTATATTTATATAAATAGTGGAATGGTTCGATACTATGTAGGGAACCCGCTTGCACAGCGTAAACTGTGCATCCTTAAGCTTAAATTTCGACTTATGGAATTCAATACTTCATTTGTGTGGAAGCACTATGATATATATGCTCTCCTCGAATTGAAGCAGTAATGTATCTGAATTTCAATTAGCATAATAATCAATATTGTATATTTTTCACTGGACATTAAATACTAGAATAATATAATCGCTCTAACCTGCTGTTCGATAAATGTGATGAAACTTTTCTGACAATCATTTTGCAAAATTCTGACCAAATTTAGCTACACAAAAATCTCAGCATTTTGAGTGCTTTAGCACCGTTTGCATATTAGAAAAATAAAAATAATAATGAAATTTTGGTAGAAGGCAGTCACTTTAAGGTTTGACATATGTAATGAAATAAAACAATTACTTTGTTTATAACCATGAAATTTATCAATACCGACCGGTTTCGCTCAAAAATTTTTTTTTTGATGGCCACTAGTGGGCAAACGGCCTTTTAGAGGTTTACATAGGGTACAAAATGATGAAGCTTGTGTTAAGCGAAACTGTTCGGTATTAATAAATTTCGTGGTTATTAATGTTTTTACATATTTCATTAATAATAATGGTGTTGTGATTGTATTTTAAAACATATTACAAATTGTGATTGTACATATTACAAAAAATATTTAACCAATATACACGCATTGAATATGGTATGTAAAAATTAAAAATACTCTCCTGCAAAGGTTTGTTTAAAGATTTTATTAAAATGTTTTTCCGAGAGTGTAATATTTAATTACAATTTCGGTTATTACATAAATATTTCAGGTTGTTGTGTTAATATGTCATGAAAAGCAATTGATCTTTTAGTTCTACTACTACCGTCTCATAAAAATGTGTCAAATGGTGCTTAGCGAAAATGGTCCTCGGCAATTCACTTAACTCCTCAGGTTACATTCTGTTTTTATTTGTTCGGTTTTGCGAACAAACAGTTAATATCCGTAGAGTCAATTTGTTCCCTTTTGGGAACAGCTCATATGGTATCACAGAAATCGTTGTGTCTCCCTTACTATCATGGTGAGAAATATGATCTAAACAGTGTTAGGAAAAGAAAACACCACGCTTTATATTCAAAGCTAGAAGTTAATCACAGAATAATTAAAATGTACACTCTATGAAACCAAAGGATATGCTATCGAAACAATTTCAGAAACTTTGTGAATTTTTTAATGAATTATTTTCAAATGAAATGACAAAAAAGGGTAGTTGACATTAATGTTTGTATACATTTCGTCCATTTGCAACTTTTACAGGAGGAGGAGGTTTTCTTTCATTATTTCAATTAAACATTATGATAGGTGTTTAAGATGAAACTATTCCCTAGTAAAGGTAAAGGTCTCGTTAGTTTATATAATTCTTAGTAAAGTGATTAATTATTGTTTTTGATACTTTAATTTTAAAATGAAGATTTTTAACAAAAACTAAAATGGAGATTGGACAATTTTAAGCACTCAGGCGACGATTTGTCTAATAAAATGTGTTTTTTTTTCATCATCAGTAATTTTAGCTCGGTGTTTAGATGAAAAAATGTAAGGTGACCCATTTTAAAAATCTTTTCATGTATGCATTAAAAATTTTGTATATTGAAAAATTTAATGTTTATTCCAATAATGAAATTTGAAAGTGAATTTCAATAACTTTCCAAAACAGTTTTAAGTTTTCGGATTAGTTTTAAGTTTGGCAATGAAGGTGAAAGATGAATAAAAATAATAATATATGTATATCAATTAATAATGGTGGGTGGGTAGATTAAATCAAGAATGACTTCACCAGCTCCCAGGGACATCACTACACAACTCGATAACACCATAAATTATTTTTTAAATTCCTATCATCACCTTTATGTTTGTAATACCCAAAATGTGTATATTACAAGACCTGCATATTATAAAACAATTTTTATGCAATTATGGTTTTAAAGGGAAAACAGATTTTCCAGAGGTTAACTGATAATAAATAAACAAAAGTACATAGAAGATTGTACATATTTATATGTGTTATGTAAATAAGAATTAAAAGATCACAATTACTGAATAGGATAGAAATGTCAGATTATTAAAGAGTAAAAGTTATCTATTTGAGGAATATGTGTACAGATTTTTAAGGTTCTACATTATATTTATTAATTGAATACATAGTGATAATAATAAGTGTGTTTTCCTACATGTTTGTAACTTAAGTTCTTAGAATAGATGATACGGTTAAAATAATGCAGTTAAGCTATTAGTTTGAATATGGTGCCACGCCTGGCCACGGTACCAGGCCACGCCTCTCTAAATTTAGGTAGACAGTTTTGGCCAATTTATTTTTTTATGATTGTTTAAAATAAAATTTATAAAACCTACAGATGTGGGATACACAATGAAGTATATGTGAATTAATTGGCTTTAAACCACAGTAAGCAGGTTATATTTTTCCATTTTAATATTCGCAAGGATTTTTTTTAATAAGCATGGGCGAACCCAAAACCGAATGCCCGGAAACCTACATCGCTAAAGGCATTTGTTTTGAAAATACGCCATTACTCGGGTAGTTATGTGACCCAATTTTAAAAACATTTTTGATGGTGAAAAATAATTGATAGTGATAGAAGTCTTAGAACAATCAAAATTCAATTTCTGTTGTGCAAGTTAAACACAATTCTTAGAAAATTAAAAAGTGTCACTTATCAGATATTTCCGGCGCAGTGATAAAATTAAATATTTGTTCTAGAATAATATTTATGTAATAATAGGTACTTCAAAGAGAAAATGCTTTGACTATGCACTAGTTTGGTATTGCCTTTATGTATAAAATAAGTATAAAAGCATTGTTCACATAAGAGTAAAAAATGTAGAATCATAGCAGGTACTACTGTGGTTTCTTGTTAATTCAAAACTTGCAATGTTTTATTAGATAGAGATAAATTAAGGTCAAATCTCCGTGTGGAAGGTCGGCCGTTCAATGCCGACGAGTTTAAACACATTTGGGAACAGTACGAGTGTGGTGAGGCCAACCATACTGCAGGTGAAATACTTGTAGCACAGTTCTACAATAATTTTATCTTTGTTTTGCAAGCTGTTTGGGGAATTTCTTAGTTCGTTTTTATCTTTTCCTAGCAGGGCGCAGACAAACGCGTAGGAGATGGATTTGGCGATGGCTCGGGTCGCTATCACTCCGCAGAAGCCGAGGATTGTGCGGAGAATGGCCATTCCAAGCATGTCGTAGGAGGGCCATATGATCTTGTAAGGAGGAGTGAGGTTACTGGGTTCCATGTGACCAAGTTGATAGTTGATCCATGCTCCGATTTGGATACCGGCACAAACGCTAACGATCATTGTGGTGTCTCCTCTGAAATGAAAAAATAGTTTAAAAAAAACACACAAAACAAATTTACAATAGACTGCAAGCCGAGCGTCCTACCAACCGGACATTCAACAACCTCATATTAGATTTAATTTTATATCCAATTAACATTTTAGCATTGTGTTCTTGTTTCAAGGATGATAATATTATTCTAACTAAATTTGATTATTTCAAATTTAGTTTTATTTTTTATCTCTTTTTTTAAATAAGATCTGAGTAGAAATGCAATATATTAGTTTCGGTTTTAAATAAGATTGTAGTAATTTTATTAAAGATAACAGCAATAGCCTAATGTTCTCGGCTTTATACTGTGCGGTGCTGTAATATGTAACACAACCACAGCCCAACAATTTTATAATGTATTGAAAGCATAGAATAAAGCAACCGTTACTCTAAAAAAGAGATTTAACACAATGTTAGTATTGTATAAAAGAAAAGTTATTTGTAGCTGTTATTTGTATCATATTAAGATTAATAAAGAGAGTTTTTAAAAATTAGATAAATAAAATTTACTGCAGTATGTATTTGTTTGTATGGTCATGATTTTTTTTATCATATTTTTTGCTTATGGTACAAAGTTTTAACCCTTTCCGACTGAGAAAAAATGTCGGAAATTTGATGGGCCACACTAGTAAAGCTCATAATTATGATCTCATAGGGCAGGGCGACTTATTACTCGAAACACGCGCGATTAAAGGTACCCTACATAAGCAGCTCCCACACATTCGATCGACACTGGTTTTGTTCCCAAAAACAGTTTTTTTTTTAAATATATATATTTTTTTTATTTTTTTATTTTAACTTTTTTAACTTAATGAGTTAAATCTCAAATTAAAATATTTTAATTAATGAAGATAATATTAGCGAAAGTCAATCGAAAATCCAAAACAGAAAATCAGAAAAAATGGATACATCTGGTCCCAGATGTATCCGTATCTTTTTCTGATTTTTCTGTTTCGGATTTTCGATTGTCTTTCGTTAATATTATCTTCATTAATTAAAATATTATAGATTAATTTTCTGTCAGGATTTTATTCAACTCAAACTCACGCTCGGATAGCCGGTCGAAAAAGGATAAGAATCCAAGGACAAAGGTAAAATACATAATCACAGGTATTTGACACAAATTTTATTATATCAATTATTTATCTAATAATTAATTACCTATCGAGTTTTCAAGTATGAATAAAATAACTTCTCACGCTTTCACGTGTTTATCTTATTTACGACAGATACTAATATCGGAATGGTACAAAATATTTTCTGAGAAAAATCAATATTATGTGACCTTTTCAACAGCAAGATAAAGATAAGATAATTAAAAATCGTGACTCAATATTATGACTTACTTCAATACTCATAGCTACCGCCAATATACAAAATTTTAATTTTACTTATCCCATGACTCTGCAATATCTCAGCTGAAATCTAAATTGAAGAATTACCTAACTATCATTTATTTATTTGTAAGAGACAAACAGCTTATACATAAAATATAGAGATAAATATATTACATTGTTAATTGAAGTCAAGCCAAAAAAGTCTCCTTAATGTTAAAGCTGATTGGAGATGGAATTTAATTATATCTTAAATTAATTTTAGGTGAGAAGGAGAGGAAGAAGAATATAGGATAAGGATAGGAGATGCTTCCGATACATTCCACACTCTTGTATTAATTTTCGAACGTACGGGTTACTTCTAATCGGTATTTCTATGACTATATTTTGAAATTTTGTGTTACATTGCGCACATATATGCGGAACAGGTGAATTTTTACCTAATGCTAGTTCTACATGTGGGCAAATGAAAAAAATTGGATTGTCATGTTGATCTTCTGGGAATATGAATTTTTGTTAAGTTGGTAAGCTCTGGCGAGTCCAGGCCATCATGCCGCTTCTCGCCGGGGCAGGCAGAGAAGACGGACTTGGTCCGGACTCGGTCTTGGTTTGGCACACTCTCCTTGCTTCATTCACATTCATGCATTGTTTCATGCATACCCTTCTGTTGTTCTGCGTCTTGACATGGCCCGACTCAAATATTTGGTTCAATAGATTGTGTGTTAATAAGTTTTAATAACCTTTTTAATACGTTTAATTAAATGTGTTTTTTTTAGTTTTGTATAAAGTGGTAAATAAAGTTTACAAGAAAAAAACCATTGGAAAGCGATTAAAAAAAACTGTAACTATGTTTGCATTCAAAATTCGAGTATTTTTTTATTGCTTATTTATATTTGTAATACATAATAAAATCTGTATATATTAATATAATAATGTATGAACAAAAAAATCCCACAAAGACAAATGCCTGAGCGTCGGTATAATATTGATTTTATTATAAATTTATGGATAACTTCTCATTTGTCGTAAGCCCGCCGGCGGGCGGGTGACAGTCTAGAGGTTAAAAAATGCGATTTTAACCCTTATGTATAAAGAAACTGTACAAGGACAAGGTCAGAATCGCTTGCGCCAATATCATTCCAGATTTTGCTTCTTATTACAGTATTCTAGCCTCTCGGAATGCTCTGATATTAATGTTTTATGAAATACGGCCTTAACCTCTTAACCTGTAGTTGGCCGATTGATCACCGGTGATCACCGGTTTTTGGAAGTGATTTTGTCCTTTATGTATAAAGAAATTGTATGAAGAACAAGGTCAGAATCGCTTGGGCCATTCTCGTTCTTGACATACTGGATAGCGTTTAGCCACTCCGAATAATTCAAATTAATTCCCAATGACGCGCTGGGCATTAAAGATGGCGGACAAAATGGCTGCCGCTTGATAATATGAACGGAGTCATATTTGAAGTCTATATTTTTTTGACTGTTTTTGATATAAATCCATTGTGTAAAGCATAAATTTGAGTGATTATTAGGAAGTTCATTTTATCTACATTATTTTGATGTAATTTTTGTAATATATCACAAAAGAAATGTTATAAAAATTGAATTCGTAAGAAAGGTGAGAACTGTCAAATTTTTTACGTCTTATTGAAAAAATATATTTTTTTTATGCTGGCTTTCAACAGGTTAACTGTGATCCGACATTAAAGAGGTTAAAGTGGAGATTTAAGGATCAAATATAATTTTAGGTAAAAAAGAGTAAGGCGCTCCGCTCACTGAGGCAACTTAAAACTGTCAACTGGCAACTGTCTTTGTATGACAATGTGATGGCTTGCACACTACAAAATCACTCAACAACCCGTTGTCAATGGTAACGCAAGCGTTGACTCGCGACTCGCACTGCTGATTGCCGCGGCCGGCTGTTGCTAGTTGCCAGCTGTCAGCTGATTGTTCTTCTTTTGACCAATCAAGACATAGAAACCAGCCGGTTTTAGTTTGGTTTCAGTTGCTTCGTCAGCGGAGCGCTTAACTGTATAGATGCTTTCAACTGCTTTAAAAAACAGTAGGTACTTAATTTTGGAATACTCTAAAAAAACAGCTAATATTCCAAAATAAGTCTATAATCATGTTTAGTTAACTAAATAAAATTGTCTGCTATTTCCAATATTTTCATACAAAAAATTTCAGTCGATCGCGGCGATCCCAATACGATTTTAGGCTTGAATGCTTGGAGATAAATAGTACCTAGAGACGAAAAAACTTGTAATTGCATGTTTAAAAATTATATTTGCAATAACCATTTTTAAGATACGCAACAGATGGTGATGTAAAAAGGCGAGCTAAAAAATATGGGGGGCACTAGATTTTTTTTACATCTCAAAGTTGGCGATGGTCTAAATAAGTTTGAGAACCTGTGGTCTAAACCCAAGTGGTAGAAATGTTCGTCTGTGTACCAATGTTTACTTGACTGGAGACCACCTCATAAATAAACATGTGCATATACACGGTGTCCGGAAATTCGTAGTACAAGCAGGAAACTGGTGAATCTACATCACATTTACGCCCTTCTTCCATGGAGCTACTTTCAAGCGACCCGATCGCCGCTCGTCTGTACCTTCCATACTATTATTAGTGTTTGTAAACGCCGCTACGCGCTACAATTGCAACATAGTATGACAGGAAGCGGGTAGTGGCGATTTAGTCAAGTAGCTGCGTGAACGAAGGACTTTAGAGTCGATTTTGCAGTACAACTTTTTTTGATTTGAGTTTTCGTTTTCGAATAAATCGAGACCAAAGTTTGAATTTTTTAGGTCAAATCTGAATGTTTAATGGTCAAAATGGTTGTTACGGGGTTAATATAAGCTGTTTAATGTATTTTAAACTATGTAGAAGCATCGACCCTGCTTAAAAGTTTTTTTAACCCTCTAGGTGCCGAATTTTTAATTTTTTTTTAATTTTCCAAAATGCTCAGATCGAAGAAATAAAGTTCTTTTTGCGTTCCATATGTGATATAGACTCACCAGTTTCTTGCTTGTACTACGAGTTTCCGTACACCATGTATATTATATTATATGGGAATATAAATTATTTTATTTATTCGCTCAATTTCCAGGAGTGACAAAAAATTGCTGGCAACGTGAAGTGTTCCGTGAGAATGAGAAATTATGTATAATATTATATACTAGATATTATCGTTATAGAACCTGAAGATAATAAAAACGCAAGACTATTGCTGCCGACAAATGATTTTCAGCGTGACTAAGCAGTAATGTGACACAAGCAGTGTTAGAATTTCAGTTTATTTTTAGCAAAGATTTATGTACATATCATAAATTTAATTAGCAATTAAAATTCAAACTTACCGTGTAGGAGTCCATTTTTCACTGTTAGGGTAATAAATAATACATGCGATGGAAACCACAAACACCAGCACAGGGGACCACCACCTCGTGAGGAGAATGATATCCAGCGCATCAACCATTGGGATAAGGGGAATCAGCAGCAGAATTGTCAGCAGAATACCGGCTACTATGTCCTGTAAAAGTAAACATCCATAAGAAAAATATAATTGAGCACAATGTATAGTATAATGATAAAGGATATAGTATGTTCAATGTAATTAGCAAAAAGTAAAGTAAGAAGCAAGCTGGAGTATGCTAGTGGTGTATGGACACCAAACTAAATACATAAATATGGTGGAACAAAACTAGAAAATCTTAGGCATATTAATATTTAGGCTTAAGGGGATGGTAACGTATTTAACTTTACTTTTATTTATTTTATTATTTCATATGATTGTACAACATCTTAATAACTCAGGTCCGGGGCATACGTCATTCCTATGTCTACCTACGTTAAATTGTCGTGAAAACAAGCTTATGTGCCCAAGCGGTTAAGATTGTTGTGTCAAAATTTGAAACAAATCGGAGCAAATCTAAATATGATATAGAACTTGTATGAACCAAATTTTCATGATTAGTATTGGATTTTCTGGTATCCAAAACTTTAAAGCGATTTTCTGACACTTGTCATTTTTGAAGCCGGTGAACAGTTTAACCGCTTGGACACATAAGCTTGTTTTCACGATAATTTAACGTAGGTAGACATAGGAATGACGTGTACCTGAGTTATTAAATCAAAATCTTCTCCACCGATTATTTTTAAATTTTGAATACTACTTCCATACATGAACGATCAGGTATTGCTGGGAGCTTTTTATTTATTTTTCATAATTATGACTTTTACAATAATAAATAGGCCCATTTTTAAGAAGAAAATCGTTTTTTTTCACTACTAAATGTCACCAAAAACATAAAATTCAAAAAAAAATTTCCTCCCAGCATTACCTTAGAAAAGTGATTATCTAATAATATCTTTTTTATTATTTGATTTCCGATAATCCAGTCATGAGTTATACTGTTCACCGAAAGACAACTTTTTTCGAAGCGCCTATGAAGATTTGCTGCCGTCGGCTTAATTATTTATATTTTGTTTAAAAAATCAAGGAAATTTTGTTTGTATGATGTACTATAATGTTACGATTATTTAAATAAATTAGTATTATCAGTAGCGTCTAAAAAAATTCTTAAAAATGGGCCTTTTATACGCTGAATTAACATTACCATCCCCTTAAACCCACGTAATTCCTTAAATCCATTACATAATAAATACCTAATTTTATACATTGTGTAAGTACCAATTATGAAAATAAAAATATATATTGTGAGTCTTATTAACTACTTTCCCTCGATACAAAAAATTTAAGGCAACTTTTTCTGTAACAGAATTTTTTTCCTTTTAAACTGATTTCCTATTTATTTGTTGCTCATCTGCTTAGTATGTGAAAAATAGTTAGGATGCTGGCAAATTTTCGAAAATTTATGTTTAATATTGTTTTTATTATTTCTTGTTTTGTTTTGTCTAACAATAAATAAAAAATTTAAAAAAATATTTTAAACTAGATAGAACAAAATAATAAGATAAGGTAAGGCATAATACAGTTGACAGATTTATTGTAACCTCTTTCTCTCTCTCTATCTTTATCATAATACACAATATCGTCGCTTCAGTTCGTTTTTATCCAACAGACCAAAACGTAAATCGGGAGAAATGGCGCTTTAAAGTTTTTTTATGATAAAGCACATAAATTTTGGAGGACGTAAGACAAAGTGCGTTTTGAAAACCCCTTAAATAGTTTTTTATAATTTTTTTTTAACGAGTATCATATATTTTTTCGTTGTTTGTTTTTGGGGTGTTATGCCGTGTTGCGCTACCTCCTTCTTTAGCCGACGTTTCGGACAGCGTTGCAGTGTCCATCATCAGGGCAGATCCGGCAGATCATATAAATAAAGGCTTTTTGAGAACAACTGCATACTTAATTCAATTTTACGAAAAATGGTCTGTTGGACCAAAACAAACTAGAGCGACGATATAACAACACAATAGTGTAATAGAAAGAAACATTATGACGGAGGTCTGGAAAGAAAAAAAAACAGAGAGTAACTTACAAGAACACTGTGCATGCCCAAGTAGACTCGACTAAGGCAAATGAGAGAACACCAGATGAGGGCAAATGACAAGCCCCATGAGAAGGAGTACTGGTATCTGTTCATGGTGTAGAGAAGGACTGAGAAGGGGATAGAGACAGCCACCATGGCGTGCGTTGACGGCATGCCATACTCCAGAGCCCACTTATTCTGCAGCTTCTGAACTGGGGGGCCCGGCCTCGGCATTTTTATTATATCTTTAAAACCTTGACCTAAAATAAGAGTTTAATTAATCATTCTTTTAACACATAAATACTTGTCACACTTAAACATAACCACGTGAACACCTCAGCACAGGTTCTCCTAGTGAGGTGTTCACGAAACATACGACATTACCCAACCACAGTTTCACCTTCTCAAACCTACCTTACACACAACATAATAAAAAGTTCAAAATTATATTATTATGTACAAAATATTTATGTGAACACTGTAATATTGAATATCGATATAAAAAAATTAAATAAAGATTCACTAAATATAATTTGTAGCAGAAAACGCTTGCCTCCAGTCCTTTTATATTTTCTTTTATTTTTTTATAGTGAATACCTCACAAGAGTCACAACTGCTCCCGTCTGGAGCCAGTAAGACTATGGCATCCTTAATTGGGGTATGTTGTGAGGCTGAAGGTAAGTGGGGAAAGGAAGTGCAAATGTAGCATAACTATATTATTTTTACATAATTAATTAATTGTGAAATAACACAAAAATCACATAAAATTTATTTGCGCACGCCGGGTTCGAACCTGCGACCTTTGGAATGGGAGTCCAAAGCCTTACCGCTGGACTACGTAGGCCGTCATATATTTAACATAATTATATAAAATGGTGTAACATAACTCACCGATATACATTACAATGGTCCAAACTAGGACAACCCTCCTTCCAACTGCCCCGTCTATATTCCAAAACCAGAATGGAATAAATGTAGCATAAAATATCTCATCTCCTAAGGATGTGCATATTAGAAAAAGATAAAACCAGAATTTATTCGTGACTACACAAGTAGTTTCATCAGTGTCTGAATCCGTGGAGAAATCATTTTCGCTACTCAAATTTGAATTTGGCGGTGAAATTTTCGAAGAGTTATCATTTATTTTATGTATTTGTTTTAAACCACTGTCATTTTTCTCCGGGCTGAGTTTTTCCGGGAACTGTTTTTGATCATTGTTCCTGTTATAACTTAACGTTTCCTTGGCGCAATAGCGCACTCCAAAAAACTTTTGAACATTTAAAACTAAAATTGGATCACCCAAATAATCAATCACTGAGGCTAACATTGTTAACTGACTATTAACTAAATACTGTTTTACTAAAACACAATACACATGGCCCACAATTCAAATAATTGATGTTATCTTATTTTACAAATTTTGACATTGACATGCCAGAGAAAACGTAAGCTTTTTTTTAAGGCTAATTAATGTGTTTGTAAAAAGCACAATAATAACAACGTTATTTTTTAGTTCAAATTGTTTACATAAACGCATAATCATAATATTAATATTATAGAAAATATCTGCTAACATTCCGTGACGTTTTTAAGTTTAGTCTTCTAGTTTCATGTAATTTTATGAAAAAGTTTATATTATTTTGATGCTAATAATTTATAATAAAACATCATCAAATTGTTGGTGAAATGGTATTTATTTGTCAAAATGTTGAATTTGTTAATTAAAATAACTAGATTGAGTTATTATATAAATATTCTCACTCCTATATTACATATATATTGTATAGAAGTCTTGATTTCCGTCTAATAATAAACTTTCACCATGCCTCTCGAAAATATAATTGAATGGACCAGAGTACGCACTTCATTGTTAGTAATACAAAAATAATATGACGAAGGAAAACATTCATAAAAAATATCGTACAGAAAATGATAATTTTGGGTGAAAAAAAAAATTTTTGTCGATAGTTCGCAAATATTTTTATAATAATTGAATGGGCCTTTATCGGGTTTGGTGGTACTTACCTATGAAAATAGGTTGGTACTTGTCCACAAGTTCTCATTTCTCCCGCAAATGTCATGGCTCACATTGTTAGGTTGGTTGCATTGAAGCGTCGTAGAACGTTCTACCAATGAGAGGAGCGAGAAATCCCGTCTCCTTCAAGTAAAGTTTGAAAATCAAGTCGGGGTGGGGTATCCGCCATATTGAGCCGTGTGCGCGCTAGTCGAGTGAGTCTGTTCTTGTTTTAAAAGTGTTGTGCGTTCTTTTTTATATTGTTTTGTGATTCTATCTTGGATTATATTAAATACTAAGGTAAGGAGAATTATTTAATTCATTTACACTCGTAAATATGCGTTATAACTTTGTTAAAACTATTTAAAAGCTGGCATTGGATACGAAGCCGGCTTTATATTATTTATTTGTTTTTGTAATATTATTTAAAGACGCCTATTCGAATTCATTGTCAAAACGTGCATTCTTTTAAATGTTCTTTATTTTTCCCTTTATGTCATATATTTTTTATTTCGTGTCTGACTTATAAAATGTCATACAAATTTACACGTTTTTTGTCGGTAGATAATGTTATACTCAAAAACATTTAAATTTGAAGAATCCCGCATTCAAATTGTCAAAACCGTCATTCCGACGTGCAGCCATGATTTTTTTCAATGTAAATCACCCTTATCCTTCCGAGAACAGTGATTTAAAAGTTCACATATTTGTATTTCTTGATAAAAACGGTTATAGCGCTCCCGCAACATAGTTTTCGTTTAAATTCGTTGTCAGACTTATGCGTTAATTCTAACATTTAATAACCATTATATTATACATTGTCTAAATTGCACAAATGAATACACCATAACATGTTTTCAAAATCATTTTTTAAAACATTTCACAGGTTTAGCTTCGAATTCAATATGCATTTTGTTTGTTAAATTTTCGTAATTATTTATTACATTTTCTGAGATACGTTGATGCAATACAAATCGTGTATTATCAGTTCCTTAAATGGATGAAAATTTGAAATATTTGGCTTACACTCATATACGGCTAGAGGAGGTAACTGCTTTCAAGTCCATAGTTTCCTTTTTGTATTTCGTGTGACTAATAGGTACACGTTTATGCATACAAATCATGGAGGCACCCACCTAGCCAGAAAGGACTAGAAATGTGCAAGACATAATAAATTGAAAGGGACACTGGCATGTTTGTGAAATAATGAATAATGAAAATGCCTATCGATATTATTCAGGTATCGATATTTCTGACATACCACTCTGGGCGCCAAAAATACTCGTGCAAACATTCGAGAGGTTGGCCGGGTGGCCTGGGGCGGGTATCGAGACTGCAGTTAGACAATTTTTTTGCCTGAGTTTGAGATTATTATTGGCCCGGATGCATCAATTTATTCTCGTTTCCTTTGAGTAGGGTCTCATTCACACAAATTATCTGTTAGTTCAGTCAATTTTACTTTATTTATCAACATAAATTTCACAAAGAAAAGTATCTCGGAACGAAAGCCGAATTAATTATATTTATATGTATGAGAACAAGTACCTAGGTAGGTACCTAGTAAGAATCCGACTTTGTCCAGTCTGGACAAAAAGCACACAGGGTGCGGCAGTAGGTTTTAATGACTTGTTTTTGGTGTGGGTTGGTGCCCTCTGAAAAAAGGCAAAAAGCCGACTGCCATAATATAAAATTTTTAGTACCTAAATGAAACTGTCTAGAAAAAAGTTCTCTCACATCAAATTCTTGCCAATGTATAAAGATTTTATTAATTACGAAATTGTCATTATCCACTAAATGCAACTAAGTTTAAGTGTAAGAACCTTCAATTCTGACTCATTCATCTCTATGTTCTTTAGACTCAAAATTCAATACATATTAGTTGTTCTTGTATCTTCTCTCGCGGGTCTATGCTAGTTGTTTGACCTCGAGTGTCTGGATTACTACTTGATCATGATGTCCTTGACTCGCGTTGTCTGCTACACCTATTCTGTTCCTGTTTGTATTATCTCCGAGAGTTGCCAGTAAAGTTGCCATCACAATCTGATCGAATTTTCAAAATTCGATTTAGGTAGGTACTTTGGTACTTTTAGTTACAATGTATATAGTAGGTACCTACGTTGATTGCATGTTCTCTCACATTACTGCCTGAGTATGCATTGTCGCTTTACGAGAATCCCACGCTACGCTGAGAGCACTTCTTGGTAAAAGTTACACTCGTTACATACCTTTTAATTCCAAGAAATCAAATACATTCAACATGGATTTCATTATTACTATTATTACAAACGTAAATATTGAAATTTTGAATTCATATTTTATCTTGGTGACTAGCCTAGATTCGACACATTCTAAGCCATATCGCTATCGGTATATCGGCTAAGGTATACCGTTCTGTTGACTAAACCAACAAGTAATATTTATTTTAAATGTACCTAGTACCTACCCACTTGATGGTGACCCCAAGTAGAATGTCAACGCCTTCCAAGTCCCAGTCCCAGCAGTGATGGCTGCAAGCGGCTTGAAACGGGCCTTGCATCGTCGTGTGAGTCGCGCCGTGCATTTTGATTACTTGGACTTCCTTTTGCTTCTTCACTTCCTGGCTATCGAATTATTGATCCCTATTAGTTCACGGTTCGCTTTCTCTGAACCTAAAAACTTATCACCGTTTTATTTTTACAAAGATTAATCATCGACTTCTGAGAAGCTTCCTTCTGTCACGCTCCCCGGTAAATATGGCCATGAGACATCACTGAGTAAATACTTACTGGAACGAACTTTGTAATATTCCTAGTACTTCAACAAGTCTAATTGCCTTTGGATATGAAAATGGAGCTTTGGATTCGTCATACGACAAAAATGATAACCATAATTAAGCATCTATGGTTTGTTTATATTATTTTGAAATATAAATTGCATGTCAGCTTCAAAAATTTTCTTAAAAAATAAGCAGATAAATTGTACATAAATATTATTTCAATAGGTACATTATGCGGCCGTTCTTACAATAGTTGGTATAATGGTCGGTATAGTTGCCTTCCAAGCAGTTGATTGGGGTTCGATTCTCGGGGCATTGAAAGAAAAAAAAGTATAAGAAATATAAATTATTGTACACATAATTTTTTTTTTAATTTTTCGTGATTTTTCATGGGTCTGCGATAATATATCGTTTACGTTCATAAATTAGTTGCGTTTTTTCTTTTTTTTTAATGAAACAGGTATTTTGATTTAGTTACGGAGCAAAAAAAATAGCGGAACATAAATCTGATTTATATCCCATTACTTGGTCTCTGACGCACTCTGTTCACTGTGTTCGCAGTGCCTATGCAATAATCATAAAATTTATAGTCTATTGTAGAAAGTTGCAGAAAACAGATCAACTAGTTAATATTTTTCTCGTTAGCTAGAAGTTCTGGCCCAGAACTTGTTTGCTCGGCCCACGTGTTCCCATTAGCTCGCTGCACATTTACACATTCACAGGGGAGGGCCTCACTACTCTAGTTAAATCACCACCTCCTCGTATTTCCCGGCACTGCAGTCGGTAGTGGGTACCTACCTACTTGGTACCTGGGGGTTCAACCCCTTTGTCTGTTAGTCGCCTGGCATGACCGTAACACTGTCGCCACAATGCCGGTGCAGCACAATTATATATTGATGTAATCGACAATTGCTGCGGGCAATTTTTAAATGCACGCTTAGGTCCGTTTTCTCAAAATGACCGTAAACCACAACGATATTTTAATGAGTTTAATGGCTTTAGTAATTCGCCCTTCTCTTATTGTGGAGCAATTTAGTCATGGAGTACTCGATACGAACCTCCTCTCTTTCTTTGAAAGAGAGGAGGTTGATTTTTAAAATTATCCCCACACTAAGACATCTTTTGAGATACTGTGTAGAGGGTCTTTTTAAGAAAAGGAAGTAGAATAAGTTCTGGGAAAGAAAATGTGTGAATGGGGGTAGTTTTCTAGAGGTCAGTGTGCCCAGGAGTGACGGACGAACGAATCTATCCCTCCGCTGCGGTGCAAGGCTATTTATTATGAGTCAAGAGAGACCAGCTGGAGAGATCATGGCCTCTCTCGATCTCGATCCAGCCCGCCACGCAACAATATGGGCAGGCGCATCTGCCGCCAAGACCTGGACACACCTCTCTCGATAAATCAGTGCACCCATGCCAAGCCACTTTGGGTGTCCTATGGCAGAGGTGTTGGTTATCCAATAAATGGTTCCTGGGGCGGCGTTACTCATACCCGCTTCCCACGATTTATTAAACGAGAAATTATCCCAACAGATTTCTGCTTTCCGAGAAGATTTCGTCCACAACTCATTCATAGTTGATCTATCACATATTTATGAATAAATTATCTTAAAAGCTTAACTTTTTTCTAATATTTTTAAAATTTGTAACCAAAAGGTCAACTACCAAAGTAATACCTTATCTGATCCTGAAATCCTAAAATATATTCGTAATATAGGAAGTTTACGACTTGTAAAGTAGCCTCAGGCGACCCTTGACCGCTCAATATCCGCAGACAGCCCATTGTGTGTACCTATAGATATTGCGATCGATAAGTCACCGACCTATAACAAACAGTAGGGTTCATCTTCAAAGGGTATAAACGTCCTAGTAGATTCCATCGTATATTATTCAACGTATTTTATATTCATTGAGTGTTTATTCAATCACTTAATTAAAAGGCAGCTGGTTTCTAAAACTTTAATTGCCTTTATCAGTAGTCTGCAGCCGAAATTCCTGTCCGGAAAACTGTCATACCGATACTGCCGGGCGATTTTTATTGAACGTGTTTATCAATTTGGAGTGTATTTTATATGAACCTACGCATATTATCCTAAACAGATCTACTGTAAAGTAAAGCGCCGTTTGTTTGGTTAATAATTTACAATAATGGATCGACACAGGAATGTGGAATGACGAGTATTAATTGACTTGTCTGCGTAAAATCATTTTATTATGCAAAGAATCCGAAGACTTTTTCGCAGTTGTTCCTTGAGCGTAAAATAATATATGTTTACTGAGTATGTAATGTATTCACACGTTTTTCTATGGTGTTATTTAAAATTCCTATTCAAAGCTTTGTGTACCTACTTAATATTATGTTGTTTATGTTTTATTACGAACATGTAAGATAATGAGACTTATCACGTTTTAGTTATGTCTTCTGTGAAATGTATTTGTTCTGATTACTGCATTTATTTAATTTTGACGAATTGATGAAACGGTAATTATTTATTAACCCAGATAGCCCTAAAACTTTGTTAAATAATTTTTTGTTGTTTTTTTTGGTAAAAAGTCACAAGTACTATAAAAATATTCATTTGATATTGTGGAAGGGGGGAGGTGTTTCAATTTTGGTACGGTAGGGTTATAGATTTTTTTTAAAGATAGACAAACATTCCCGGGTTACGAATAACCCAACAACATTTAAAAATCTCCTACTACTACCACACTAAGCGGAAGATGTTGCTTGTGTTGTGATGGAGGACTTAGCCAGCCGAGGAATCGAACACGGAACGCCTGGGTGGGACCGGGCGATGCCCACTCAACCACTGACCGGTCGCTAACAAGATGTCTAACAAGTTTCTTTAAATTATTTTTCAATTGCTTGTCAGTGCTCCAAAAATTGACTTTTCTGGAAGAAAGTGATGTTATTACAAATGCGACCAAATGAGCAAAATTTGCATACTACCAACAGTAAAGATCAATTTTGACCTCACTTATCTAAATTCTAGTGATGAAAATATCGTTCGAATTTAAAAAAATCCGGGGCCTCAGTTTCAAAATGAAGAAGAATGAAGATTAACTGATGACGACATTCCATTGTCATGACCACCCGTTATTATCGAAATATTCCACAAATGCTTCATTTTGAAAATGTGGCCCCGGAAAATTTTAAATTTATATCTCATTTTGTTTTCACCAAAATCTCGATCATTGTGGTCAGAATTGGCTTCTACTGGTGGTTATGTGCATTAACTTATTTGGTCGCATTCGTCATCACTTTCTTCCAGAAAAGACAGTTTTTATTGCACTGACAAGCAACTAATTTTTACGTTACATATGATTTTGGTTACAATATAAAAAAAACGCAGTTTACATGTTGATATAAAACATATTTTTTTCATAAACTTTTAAAGTATTGTAATACGTTCTAAAATACATGATTTTCAATTTTGTGATGCGCAACTTTATGCCTTCTTATAATTATTTAAACGCGAGCGCACAGAAATTTTAATAATTGGTATATTACAAAAGTATATTGGTATATTACTGTCGCTGTAGCCCCCCCCTCCGAATTCTGAACAAACAACTTAACCTCAGACTGGTTTATACCCAAATAAAATTGTCAAAATCGAGGTTTTGTACTCCCCTATTTTCTCTTCCAAAACTGAACCGATTTTTAAAAATTTTTCACCAACTGAAATAGAAAAAATTCTAAAAATACATTGTCAAATGTGGTATACTGTTGATGGTGCTCAAACCAGGCAATTTTAATTATTTTTTTGCTGGGTCCTAACTCGTATAAGAAATAACTTATAAAAAAAAAGAAAATGTAGGAATTTGCCAGTTGTCAATATCTAGGTTATTGACCCTTTGTAATAACAAAGTTCCATCTGCTGTGGTAACGTCGTGCGATATTGAACTCCAAAGTAGCTTACTATAGATCTCATTATAGCATGACGTTACAGCGACAGATGGAACCTTGTTATTCCAAAGGGTCGTCAGTATTAAAATACAGATAGAAAAGCAGGCATACTTTGTATGCACAAAACCACACCCGGGTTTCCTTATAAGTTACGTTTTCTGTGAAATGTTGTTGTTCCGAGTACTGCATTTATTAACTTTTTAACGAATTGATAAAATTACAGTTATTTAATAATAGTCATCAATTCGGATAAGTTTTCCAGAATAAACTGGATGTTTTTTTTAAACACGATAACATTGCTGTGGTTGTCGGTCTGCTCCATCGTTGATATCTGCCTTACCGCAGACGACAGATAATATAAATAATAATGTGGGCAGCACTTTCAATTTCATCCGACTTTTTCACTAATATTTTATTTTTTTATAATAGCTGATCAAAACCACATTTTCTGGTTTATCTGTCTTCAGTGACTCAGTAAAACCAGCTCGGTGGCATTGATTCTCAGTCACCAGTTTGTTCCTACTGCGCCGTTGCGGTGATTAAACATCACCCAAACAATAACACTGTATTATCATAATGTACATTCCATGCCTTTGAATCATAACAACACAAGCTTCAATTAGCACGTAGTTTGGTGTGCGTGTTGTAAGTTACTTTATACCGTAAATAATATTCTTTGGTTTTTTTTTTTAATGTCCCAACTATGAGACTATGGCTTTCCCAAATGCGGTATTTTGCGAGGCTGAAGATAGTGGGGAGGGGAAGGAGATGGGTAATAGGAAGGTAGGGAAGTACCTCGCTGTTTAGAGACCATTTCAAGCTACGTTTTCAATTCTGAATGGCTGTCTTTCTGAAAGTGTCTTACGATTCTGGATCGTGCCGCAAAATATTATATTTTATTTTAATTTAATACATTTTGAAATAACACAAATAAATTAAATAAAAATGTACTTTTGCTCACGCCAACATTTTAAATCGCGACCCCGTGGAGTCCGACTTATGATTATCAGGCCATTGAAAATCTTCGACATTTTTTTAAATACTATTGAATGTATATTGAAAAATGAAATACAATCCGAAAAAAGTTATTTCAAAACAAACAAAAATGTTTTTTACTTTTTTAATCCAAAAACTTTAATGCCGGCCTGAACTTGGTACGATTCATTCTCGCACAGGTACAGTTATTTTACCGACTTTACAATGACCGTAGGCGAAAGAGAAAGATGCGGAAAAAGCAAAAGTACGACAGAGTAAGGCGTCGGCGGGGAGACATACCGCTTTTCTGACCTTAAAGTCTATTGCGACGATTTCTGTATCACCGTCAGGTCGGTTTTAAAGTGGTGTCACAATAGTATTGCAAGCTAACCGACGTTAAAATAGAAGGGACTAATGATGACACTTGATTCAATTTAAATGTCTGGTAACGTGTCATGTAGCGCGTACATAGTAGTACTTGCTCTGGGAACTGTGAGCAAGCCCAAATGTATTTGAATTATTTGTGTCAATTGATTTTAATTGCTCCGGAGGAAGTGGAGTGATATCTCGCGGCACTATGGGTCTCTGGAACCGGCGTTCAATTAACAAGAGCTTGAGAATTATTATTTTATTTTACTATCTCCCCCAGACGCATTATGCTAAACACAATTACACATTCTTCCACTTTGACTTTGGCATTCGTTTACATGACAAAGTACTTAAACGTGAATTGTTAACTTCTTATCTAACTACAGATAGTTAATTATTCTATTGGTAGATTTGTGATAGTAGAATTTGGGTATTTGCTTTCTACAATTCGACATACCTAACTATTTAAAATGAATGTCAACTTATCAGCAACTGCAAATATTTAAAGCGTGCTTCTATTATTATTATTTGAAAGCTTGTTGTATCTATCTATTAGCTATTATAATAAACCATTATTTTAAATAGGTTCGTTTGTCTAATCCAGTTGGTGATAATATATTTTTTTTAAAGAACCAACGTATTTATTCGTATCTAACTTTTATCTTTACTAAGAAGTGAAGCATGATACACGTTTAAGTGGAAACTATTGTTACTTACAAATTCCAATTATATTTGCAAAAGGTAATCTTTTTAGGGTCCTCCGATAAGCCTAATCATATTGCTTGTAATGTATCGCTTGCAACAAAATAGATTTTTGCGACCAGTTATAAAAATCTGTTTTCGAATGCCACATTGGTTCATATCGTAAAAAAAAACAACTGGAAACTATATTTTTTTAGAAAAAATTGATTATGAATGAGGAAAGCTAAAACTAAACTAATACATTAGTTATACGTTTGATATGTTTATGAAAAATACAAATGATTAACTGTAAACAAACTGTTTGGGAGGTGGGTATGGGTACCGCCGCCTGGGAACCATTTATTGGATAACCAATACATCTGTCACAGGTCACCTCATATGGTTCACTACGTCTGGTTACTTAGCAGGGGTGCCCTTGTCGTCGAATGCATCGGTACACCAACTGCATTGCCGGCCAGATCGCGATATGATATGATTGAGGGAGGCCTTATGACCTTTCCTGCTGGACCCTCGACCCATCGCCTTTCACCGCAGTTTAAGGGATGGTTTCATACGTCCGTCTTCCCCAGATTTCTATCCATACCTTTGAACCCCTCATACCCTTTTCCTTCCCAGAACTTCCCCTTCCTTTCCCTAAAAATGCCCTCCACAAAGCACCCCCAAAGATGGCACAGACTCTGAGGGAATTTGTTTTCCTCAGGGCCTCCTGTGTGGAGCTATTGTAAAGAAAAACTGTGAAATTTTCGTGGGATGTAAGCAGAATTTTATTTTTTTCCTCCATTATTGGTGTGACGATATCGAATTGTATCTTTATCAGTAACTACCTGAAGTCCCGGCGTTGCCCGGACTTTGCAAAGAGTTTTTTTGAAATCTAGTGGTCTAGTGTGCAAAATTCACTTTCATTCGATGGTCAAGTGTGCAAAATTTCACCAGTCTCGGAATAAAACTAGATTTGTATAAAAACCAAATCCACGTCGGTCGCAACAGAAATTCTTGTTTGTATAAATAGATCGTTACAATCTTGCATCGAACAGTTTCTTTTTAGCATAGCATGGTTTTCTTCAGAAGATAATTAAATAACATTTGGTTCAGAATTATTAATTTACGACAATTTACCAATAAAATGTAATTATTATTATACTGGAAAGTTAGAAATCGGATGAATAGTTAAACAATGATGTTATATTATTTCATTATTTGTAATGTTAAATGTATCTCTGTTATCATGTTCAATAATTTATTATTGGAAGTCAATATTGATTATTAGTAAACTGTCAGTGTTAATAATGACACTCCTAGAATTAGATATTTATATGATGATAGCTGACCCGCCCACGCCTTGCTTTGGCTAACGAAACACAACGCCATCTATTGGATGGTTACCTAACCTAGTTAACCTAGTGTTGTGTCAATAAATTAACTCACACCGCCATCTGTCAGAAACTTATGGAACTTACAAATAATTTCAAATAATTGTCCCATAAAAAACATTTAATTCGCAATAATAAATATTGGGGTCAATAATCGAGATAAAAAACTAGCCTATCTTATTACACACAGTAAGCCAAATTTCATCAAAATCGATTAAGTAGTTTCGGAGTTTACCTTGGACGAACATTGTGATGCGAGATTTTTATATGTAAAGATAAAATTTTTTGGTTATGGTTCACGATAGGATCTTTTTGTAAAAAAACTACATATTCTCTGATATCCTTATGATTAAACCAGTCAAAAAAATAGTTAATACACTGCCACAATATTTATTTCAAATTTGTAAAGTCGAAAATCTAATCTAATATATCTAGGTGATTGTCAAAAAAATCATATTCTACGCTTTCGTAGATGGCGCGCGTATACTTTTATTTTTATTTCTTTTTTTTTAATTATAAACGCTTTTTACAATTTATACTTTGAAATATTAAGGAAAAAATATTGTTCGCGAAAGTACACAAGCAATATGAATATTAATAAATAGTTTTGTCAATTAAAAAACTCCAATCTTTCAAGATAGGCAAACTAATACAATATTGGATTGAATCACCGACGACATATTGTGTTTGCTAGCCTTTCTTGAAAGATTTGAGTTTTTTAATTGACAAAACTATTTATCAATATTCATATTGCTTGTGTACTTTCGCGAACAATATTTTTTTTCTTAATACTTCAAAGTGTAACTTGTAAAAAGCATTTATAAGTAATTGTTTGCACACGCACACAAGCAATATGAATAAATAGTTTTGTCAATTAAAAAACTCTAATCTTTCAAGAAAGGCTAACAAATACAATAATAGATTGAATGACCGATGAAAAAACAGAAAAAAATACAGAAAATAACGAAGTAGGCAACAGTCACAACTGAGAACTTTTCCATGAGAGGGATAATTAAATAAAACCCACAATTATTTTACTGTAAACACAATTAGTCTTTATTTGGAGTAGGTACAATTAATTGGCAAGTATGACACAGTTCAATAATCGTAAAACCAGTACAAAACTTCAACAATATCTCTATGAGTAGGTACTTTAACAATAAAGGGCTCAAAGGAAATCGATTGTTCCCTCGACCGCTTATTAAACCCTTTAACAAAAGGTTACGGTTCCTATACACTCTGGGTTAGCTGAAAGTAATTCAGACCTGTCAGTGATCTTCCTGAAGCTGTGCGGTTCAGACCGGAAGGCAAACTTAATTTTTAGAATTCAAACATGATATATCGGTCAGACCCTCTGTGACTTCGAACCAATAGCATCCCTCGCCCCTGCTTAGTAAAGGGACATAATTAAAAATATATTTAGACCCCTCCCCCCTTATTCTGGAGAGTCCCGTGGTGTGTGATTTGAACAGGATGTGTGTACATTGCTCCTGGCTTGTTTTTCAAATTAATGTTCTATTTTTCAACCTACCTTTTTGAATTTTGTCACACACACGCGTAACAATCAGTTATATCTGCTAAACTTCGCGAAATAATTTTATCTCTCTCGGAAAAGAAGTTATGATAGATTTAAATTATATGTTTTAAAACTTAATCGAGGTTCATTTTGTAAATTCATAAACAGAGAGTCTGTGTCAATCTCAAGTGGTGTACCAAAGTGTTGGACGCGGGAAGACAAAGAATTTCTTCAGATCAATAAGATAAGTCATATTCACTTTTGTTTATGTTAATAGGCCCCACTTGATATGTCTAGGTTTGAGACAGTCACATTAGTAGAATTATTAGCCCGATTTGGGGTCCATAAAAATCTCACATTTTTGTCATTTGTTGGTAAACTTAATGACAGCTATATCATAAAAAATATATTGGTGTATAACTGTTTTATAGAGAACATGAAAAAATAAATAAATAAATAAATAAATAATTGAGTTCACTGAGATGACGACTGTACTTGAGTATTTATTTACTATTAAATTGACGGGAGAGATATTGCGCGAACGGAGTTAAAAGGCGCGCAGCGAGAGTTTGGCGTCGGCCATTAAGATGTTTATTATTTATTTTTATTTCAGTCGGGTTTTATCCATTGTACTTTCGAGAGGTGTCACTTTACATTTATTTGATTATTAGGTTTGAATATTGAAGAAGAACGGTCGGAAAGCAGTTAGAAAATACAAGAAGATCCATAAGGAGACAAATAGGGACGAAAAGATAAAAGGAAAGGCAAGAAGATCAATAAAGAAGCAAGAAGAGCCGAAAAGAGATGATAGATCCCAGAAGAAACAAGAAGAAGCAAGAAGAGACATGAAAAGTCAGGAAGAGGCAAAAAGAGCCCAGAAGAGACGAGAAGATCCAAGAAGAGACATTAAGATCCAGAGACAAGAAAAAGGAAGGCATAAAGAAGGAAAAAATAAACTATAACGCTCAATCCATTTCTTTATTCCTGCCCATCCTAAATTCCAATATTGGCTTATTAGGTTGCCTTGTATACCGGTCGATTAAACTCCAACCTCCTTCCCATCCTTAGAGCACATATTCCAGTCCTAACAAATCAGTGCCCCCTGGTGTACCGGTCTTACCGGGACAGGAGTACTCATGGCTGGGGTTGTACAATCGTATCGTATCGTTCACTTAAATTTACTAATTGTTCACGTTTATTTTCAGTCGGTTTTTATCTTAATCAGTTTAATTTCGGCGCTTTTAGTGTATCTCAGAAGTTATTCCTTTATCCGTATACGGATATCCGTGTACATATTCATACATATATGGGATTTGAATAGTGATACGAAAAGACACGTCATTATGAGTTTAGAAGTGCCAAGAAGAGACAAGAAGGGTCGGTAAGCAGTTAGAAGATTCAAGAAGAGCCTAGAGGAGACAAGACGAGTTAAGAAGGGGCGAGAAGATACAAACAGAGCCCGGAAGAGATGATAAGAATCAAGAAAAATCCAAGAAGAAGCAAGAAGAGCCAAGAAGAGAGATGGGTTTATCCAAGATGTGGCAAGAAGAGACAAGTAGAGGCAAGAAGAGACGAGACGATCCAAGATGCATGAAGAGCCAAGAAGAGACAATAAGCAGAGCCCAGTGAGATGAGAAGAGGCAAGAAGAGACAAGAATAAGTAAAAAGGGCCAGGGAGAGACCAAAAGATCCCAGAAGAGACAAGAAGAAGCAATAGTAGAAAAGAAGATACAAGATAACTTCGAAGATCCAAGAAGAGCCGAGAAGAGGCAAGAAGAAGGAAGACATAAAGAAAGAAAATACAAAATCATAACGCTCAATCCATTCCTTCATTCCTGCCCATCCTAAATTCCAATATTGGCTTATTAGGTTGCCATGTATACCGGTCGATTAAACTCCAACCTCCTTCCTATCCTCAGAGCACTTGTTCCTAGTCCTAACAAATCAGTGCCCCCTGGTGTACCGGTCTCACCGGGACAGGATTGCTCCTGGCTGGGGTGGTACAATCGTATCGTATCGTATCGTACGTGAGATTTTTTCTTATTCTCGAAATGAATGTTTTTCATTATAGCCATTTTTTCAGCAGGCAAAATGGGACACTTCAAAAGAAGTGAAACAATCTATTTTAATTTTTTATTATCTCTATAATAATAAATACAATTTTAAAGTTGTCGTGATATTTTTATTGTTCCCCCCCCCCCTCGGTATGAGATTAAGTGAGATTTTACTGGACCCCCCCCCTATTTTTTTGCTCACGTAATTAATGTATGCCCCCTGAGGACAACACGATGCGGGAATGGGAGAGCGTGAGCGATGGAATAACTCTGGATTTATGTTTGAAATAATTCATTATGGTTTTGTTACAAATTGAGTGATATTAAGTTTAAAAAAAAATTATTACAATTAATTTAAATTGATTCCAACTTTCTTCGGCTGCCTGTCAGGATTATCTTCCGTCGTTGTTACAACACTTCTTATAAACTGCGTTAAATGACAATAATTTTATATACGGTGTCAAATTCGGCATTATAATTGTTTGTATTAGATATCTGATATGTAAACATTTCGGAAAACAAATAAGGATTCTTATTATTTTAATGACTGGCTATTATTATTTCTCTCCTTATCGCGTAAATTAGTCACATTGTTGAACGTGAATTCTGACACATTCATGTTCCAAGTATAGCATGTAAGTACTGTTCAACAAATCTGTTTATAGGTTACCGCATAATATCTTTAGAGATTAAATATAATGACCGACGCGCTTACTAAAATATATTATCTACAAATTCCTTACTTAAATTTAAAGGTTTGACATTTTGAAACATTGTTATAAATGTAATTTTTAATAATGATTATTTATGAGAAAATGTTTACTGGGTTAAAGGATTAAGGGTAACGGTTAACCCTTACAAGTCTGTTCTATATTCTTGAGCTGAATTTGTCACGTTCTTGTCAACCTGCATTCTTACTTGTGATTCCCACACTTAACGGTGATTGTGAATCTAACCCTGAACTCTCCCTCTCCTTCCTGAATCCCGACCTGCCTTATTCCATTGCTCCGCTGGTTACGCATGAATGAAAGTCTGTCGTCATGGCTACTGATACCCATTCATTTAAAACCGACTTTTTCGTGGGGGACATAAAAACCATTCAAACGTCGAAGGTGATGAAAGCTGCCAACGTAAAATGCTCCAAATGAGATGTATCGGCTGTTCCATATTGAGTCATACATAATATCTGCCCGCATATAAATGACGAATAAATCATGTTTAATAACTCGCTGCAAGTAGTTGCTTGCTCTCATTAGTGTTCCATTGGACGTGTAGGTACGTTCACCTTTCTCACAAATAGTTCCCGAGGTGAACCCGGGCGCTTGTATTGTGTCGAGATAAAAAAAAAACGGCCTTGCCGAAAACCTTTTTAAGCATTACGGAATTTTTGGATTTTGAATGCACCAAGCCTTACTGTTTCTTTCTTTCCCTTTTTTGTTAGCTTTCAGTTATTCGCGTGTCGACTCTCTGGCGTGACGTGTTATTCCCATAGGACTCATATTATATTTTTCAAGTTATACCTGCGTTCAGTCTTTGTTCACTTCAGTCTGTGGTGTGTCCGCGAATGTTTATGCAGTTGAGTGTATTTTAAAGATATTTATCTATTTGTGTATACCATTTATAACTGAACATTGTTTATTGTGTTCTTCAGTTATTTTGTGCCTGTTTTCAAATACTTCTTGCGATAATCGAAACCTTGGACACGGTGAGTACTTCTTACCTAAATAGTGAATTCGATAAAGTTTTTCACACGCCTTATGTAGTGAGAAATCTGACTCTGATGGATCTACGAAGTTAATTAAAGTTTCCCTTTGCTTTCGAAATATTATTGACATCATTACCTCTTCGAGACAAGTTTTTTGTCCTTAAAAATCCTTGGGAAGTTTCAATCAACACATCGCCTTTATGAGACACCAGTTGGTGAGAATGATGATTGTTTGTGTTGTACAACAAACATGTTTAAATCCAACCGCAGTTTAAAAAAATGTTTATTCAGAAGCTGACTTCCGTTTCGAAGAGATTCTGTTGTGTGGTATTTTCTCGTTTATTATAATATATATTCAATTTTCTTTTGTTTTTCGAGCTACAGTAAAATTTTAAATATTTTCTTCTTACAATGTTCCTTACGACAGCAGTAAATTCATTTTGATTTTATTATTTAAACTTGACAATAAACGACACCCGACACCCAGACTGGCGCCCCGGTAAAGTAAATAATAATTGACTCCCTTTTTTTCCTCCGCGACGGGTATCAACAACTCGACGTCGAATGTATACAGAATACACCATTACACCACGGAGTAGCTTAGATAGTACCATAAATCAGTACAACTACTCTGATGTACAGGCGACGTACATCTCCCACTGACCTGAATGAAGCATTCACTCTAAATGAGAAAGCTGCAAGGAGATGGCCTTATGGTGAAGCAACCAAGATAAAATACATGCCTGTGACTGTTTTCGTTTCACCAACTCCAGTAATATTACAACTCATTTGATTATATTATGCATTTGAAGCAGTGAGTGAATTTGTTTAACTCGAATCTATTGTATCGCAAATCGAAGTCGGGGAAATAACATATATGAATCAACACTAGAAATGCCTTCCATGTAGTAGATGTGAATTAAAAACCGATGTCGCCACTCTTTTTTGGTTTTGGCCCATTTAGCATGCGCTCTGTCTCGCTTACACTTGCCTGACTATGTACATTATGTACATCGCAATCCATTTTGAACCTGAAACAAAGTTTTGTATGGCCCGATTGGCCAGACTTTTGAATCACGGAACACGCCCTTATCGCTTTTCTTGTGTTTTTCGTAATCTTGTATTAAAAAAATTGTAAAAATAAATTATAATGTAATATTATTGATCGAGGGAAATATCTCCGTAGAATGGTGATCTACAGAATATTGCGCTTTAAGCACACGACAAAAAAATATTTTCACATATAAGTATATTTTTTTGTAAATCCCGGCGAGTGGAAGTAAATATTATTAATTAAATTAAGTATTTTACGTTGAACTGATATCTACTTGCGGTACGTTCCAGGGTGGTACTATCAGTATCGCCATAGTGAAAGACCACCATTCAGAATTGAAACATCGCCGTTGAAATGGCTTTATCCGTATTTGGTGACCAGATCTGAATAGCTAGATACTTTCCCCCACCTTCCTCTTCCCACCCCCTTCCATTTCCCCCTTTCCTTCCCTTCCCCATACCCTTCAGATTTTATTTTTTATTTTTATATTAACTCCACACAGGAGGCCCTGAGGAAAATAATTTCCCTCATGGCCTATGTCATCTTTGAAGATGCTGTGAGGAGGGTCTTTTTGAGGAGAGGAAGGAGTGAACGTGGGTCTTGAAGAGACCCATGTTATAGGAAGGAGGAAACACAGAGGCCGGCAAATCGTTCCACAGCCGAGCTGTTGAACACAAGAACGAGTCGTAGAAGCGTCCCGTTCTCATGTGACAAATGTCAACCGTGTACATATGTTGGGCGAGCGTTTGGCGTGTTTCCCGACTATGCACCGGTGCCGAGGGGATCAATGAGGCTAGTTCCTCGGAGCATCTTCCATTGAAATACCGGTAGAACAAGGATAGCATTCCTACCCGACGCCTGTGCTCTAAAGATTGCAATCCGTTTGTTAAGACGGGAGAATCTATCAAACGGACCGGAAGATAGAAAACATACCCCAATTGGGGGTACCATGGTCTCCGGTTATTAGGGAGCAGTTGGGACTCTTATTCGGTATCCACATACTTTACAAAATTGATTTTACAGATTTATAAGAACATTGATAAATAATTTTTAAAAAACATTTTAAATGTGTCAGTTCAGCTTTATTCCAACAAATCCTAATTCGTAAACAGTACATAAAAATCATACCTAATAAATCTTTTTTTGAAGCCCTGTTAAATCGTTAATGCCTATTAAAGTGATGTATTTCATCTGGGTATCGTAACGACATCATTATATTATCGGGCACTTAAATCTTTTCAGTATTTAGTAGCAATGCATTATATAATACACTGCGGGTTATGAGAATTCTTAAATTTGATTTAATCGACGTTTAAACTGTTAAAATATGATTTTATTGATCACCTACTCCCTCGATGCAACATATGAATCCAACAAAACTTGTCAGTTTATATAGAGAATCACACGTATTTAGCATTTATTTTTGTCAGTTAAAAAACCTCACCCCAAAATCTAATAGGCGAACACAGTGGTTTATTCAATACTTTACTTTATTTTCTCACCGTCAAACCACCTGTTATCTTGATTTATAATAAAACTTACGAGTACCTTTATTTGCTTAAAAACTATGTATGAATTGCTCGTCTCTAAAAGTGCACTACTTTACGCCATGTGAATATTTTAGTTTGTTTTCGAGTTAGGAGGATTTTAACACTATTAGAAAATGCTTTGGAAACTAATGTTTTTTTAATGGCTTTCGTTACAGTCGTCTAATTTTCGAATTCCTGTTATACCTATTTTTTACAGTAAACGTTATCGTGGCATCACATTGTTATTTATTTAGGGCTGACTCGAACAAAACTCCTTTGTGTGGTATTATCTCAGTAGGTTCGATCTGTCGACTGTCGACTCCGGGGCAGGGTTAGTGATCCCATCACTGGAGCCAGCCTCCACTCAATTATTCCCTTCTCCATGCGTTAAACACGCTACACTTCTATGAAATCTGTAAATAATTACCTCATTGTGGCTCTTCCATTTCGGTGAACCATAACGACTGGCGTCTAGGAAATACACCAAAAGACGAGCGAACGTAGGTATTATTCTTACGTACAACTTATAATACAATGAAATGCTTTACAACTTACAACCACTACCGTAAAAGTAAGTTTTTGGGAGCGTACTGTGAGTTCATTTTTATCATATTTTTTTAAATTACGTCTTAATGTATAACTGTGATGTGTGTAAGAGATCCTTTAACCTCTCATATGTCTTAAGACCGCCGGCAGGCGGGTGACAGATGACAGATTAAAGAATAAAATGTGATTTTAACCCTTTTGTATAAAGAAACTGTACAAGGACAAGGTCAGAATCGCTTGCGCCAATATCATTCCAAACTTTTTTTTTTCTTAATGTTCTGATATTAATTTTCTATGGAATTTGGCCATATGTGGGGAAATGTCATCCGGTTCAAGAGGTTGGTTTGCATAAATGGAACAATTATTATAAGCAATCATTATTAGCCTGAAACACTCATCCATATTGAAAAAACCTCCCGAGAAAAGATACATGCCGCCGACGGGAATATGGATGAGTGTTTCAGGCTAATAATTATTGCTTATAATTTATAAGTTATAATAATTGACTAACTAACTAACCATCACGCCGTTTCCCCGCAGGGGTAGGCAGAGAGGACGAACTGCCAAACAACTCGGTCTTGGCATACACTCCTCGCCTCATTCACATTCATGCATCTTATCATACATGCTCTTCTATTATTATAATAATTGAGTTGTGTAAAAGCAAAGGCAGCAATCTCCATTTTGCCCAGATTGCTATGTTTATTTTTGAAATGACATGGAATATAACTTTGCTTTTACGTACAATTTTACATATACATATTGTATGTAATGTACGTATTTACAATATTTGTATCTAATATTGTACGTAAAAGCAAACATAGCAATCTCTACGTCATTTCAAAATCAAACATAGGAAAATCAAACATCTGGACGAAATGCAGATTGCTGCCTTTGCTTTTACACACCTCAATTGTTACCCTTTGTGCCATGCATAAAATGTCTTGTCTTAAACATTAGTTTATGAATTTAATAATAATGCATAAATGGAGTATACTGATGTAGTTACTCAAGTGTTTTCTTTATAAAAATATCTAACTGAGGTCTCCGACGTTGCCCCATTGAAATCTCACGTAGTATACATACAGTAGGGTGTGTCAATTATTTCGACTTTTGAATTCAGAAACGCCTGGTATCTCCAAAGTTGTGATACTTGATGAATAATACTCGTATAGTTTTAAAGTTTTTCCGATCTAAACAATGTTTTTACAATGAAATTTGTCCATAGACGTTCGGAATAAGTAGATATTATTGTTTTCATTAACATTATATGATTATGTATTTAATGTTTTTATTTGTATATTTTTGATAGCGCAATAAACTGTGGGCGAAATACTTAACAATGAACTCCCTTGAGTTGATCAATGAACGACTTAAGTTGACTTAGGAGAGCTTTCACAACCACAAATTAATTTTGTCACGACGCTTGCAAAATGTCTTTGCTCAATCCAAATCGCATGCAGTTTCTTATGTTGGTTTACAAAATGACTTATTTTTGCAGTTAGTCGAGTAAGCGTTCATGACAAACGAATATTTTCATTTTGAAATTATTGCACATAAAAACATTTATAGAACCCGCCAAAGGAATACCATTACATGTTATGCTATGCATCTGTAGATACTCTATACGATAAACGGGGTTGTTATTTCAATACTATTGTCATGCTTTATTTACTTCCCGGTTGATGTTATAACATGATGTATTGTATTATTGTCGGGCAGAACACTTTGCCGGTTGCATGCGCGCACCGGTTTGCGAGAAGCCTGCTAAATGGCAGAACTAACTCCTTTTTACCTTCATTCATTAACCGCAAGTACAGGAAGAGTGGACACACCACCCACCTTTGTCTTGGCACAAATGCCTTGCTTCATCTGCGTTTATACATCTTGTCATGAGTTATAATAATTCATACTCTATCTATCAAAACAGAAAGTTAATAATGAAGTAACGATATGTAGTGTAGGGTGTGTCAATTATTTCAACTTTTGAATTCAGAAATTCGCCTGGGGTCTCAAAAGTTTGCGTCTTGCGAAGAAAATAAGAACTGCAAATAATATATATTTTTTTAAATGGTTATTAGCTCGCAAAAATGCATTTAAAATCAGAAAAAACACCTAAAACGTGTATTTTTAAATTGTGGTAATAATTTTTTTTTTTCACAATAATTAATGTTGTCATTCATTACATGTTATCATTAAATTTTGAGCATCCATTATTTTTTATTCGTTGTGCTTTGTTTATACATATTTGTGTAGTTATTGTTTAGTATCTTGATTTTATCCAGAAAAAGTGTTAATTTCCCCTTTTATATTTTTAACACACACATCACACGTTTAAAATTTTTTTTTTGAATTCTTTGGACTACAGTTATGGAATAAAAATTAAGTTTGCTACAAAATATAAAATATGGACCCTTCGTTTTATTTTTTTCCGGAATCACGAAATTAATTTTTAAAAATTTATTTTTACGTTTTCGAATAGCTACAGATCATACGCAACTTTTGAGTGACACCCCGGGCGTTTAAAAATAAGGCATTTTATTTTCTCTCTATGGAGAGCGATACACGCTAATGTAGGGTGCATTCTAAGAACGATTTTTAACCGTCCGTCCTGGATATTTTATTAGAAAAACGAATTATAATCGTTATTATTACCTCACTTTTTTGTCATTTCACGTAAAAAAAATTCACAGAGATTCATATTTTTTGGTTTATAAAGGTGTACATTTTGATTATTTTGTTTTTAACTTTTAAGATTTGGTTGGATATCCATATTGCGCTGTTTTCTCTTTCTAATACCGTTACCATTTAGGTCATATTTCTCACTGTGATTGTAAAGGTGACATCGATTTCTATGAAACCTATGTGAGCTGGGACAAATATGGTTTCCTGTGATTAAGCGGGTTAAAAGCATTGAAAAAAACATTTTATGTAGGTTAGGTTAGGTTTTAAAAAGGTTTTAAGTTTTAAGGGCTATTTAAAAAAAAAATCGTAACTTTTTATGACTTTTCAAAGGGGTGTTAAAATGCCACTTTGTAGAGTTGTCGTGAAACCGTTTTGGAATATGATATCTTCCCGATGTACCTACAGCGCTTTTGATATTTTTCACATGAGAACGGGTCGCTTTACGACGAGTTTTTATGATTAACAGTTCGATTCTGAAAATATCCCTCGTCATAAAACACAGATCTTTATAGGTCCCAAGTTCACTCCTTCCTCTCTTTAAAAAGACCCCCGCACAGATTCCCGAAAGATGAAGAAACTTCCTGTGTTGAGTTAATGTAAGAAAAATCGCATTATAATATTCTATTTTGTCACTTGATCGTATCATATCTTCTTGGAATGTTGCGACAGTTAACAGTGTTACTTAACTTCTTTCTTCGTTTATTCGTTGTACGTGCTCAAACACCCGAGGGTCCCCATCTTTTAATCAACGACCTTGAATACCTTCCATATCTCTTATGTAAATTTATAAACGTGATTTTTCTATTCTCCGCCAGTGTCACGGTTCCCGAGCAATTCGTGCTTATTATAGATTCGTGGAAGCTTGTGCGCTTTTTTTACACTACTTGAACGCAATATTTACGCTTGTTCTTTTTTGTCATGGTTTTCATGGTCATACACCCCAAATTAAGCTACGGTACGAGGTCATGATTGGATCGACAAATCTACGCGTCATGACAGTCATGGGTTCATTCCACTGGTCAAGAAAGAATCAGCCTTGGCGAAATACGCGTAACGCGTTCCGAAACACTTGGTTACAATTTACAATACATAATTTAATTTGTAGATACTTTACATGCGCCATACGAAAGTATCTCTACCAGTATTATTTGGAACCCACAATGTAAGAAATTTTTATTTATTTATTTTGTATTTCACGCCCTGATGGGCTTTTACATGTTTTTTTGTATTAATAAAGTACAACTAAATCAGCATTACAAACAATTCACACAAAAGCAAAAAATAAAATTAAAAAGCAAAGTACATCTAAATAAGCATTACAAACAATTCAAACAAAATCAAAAAATAAAATTATAAAATAAATGTTGAATGCTGAAGAATTTAAGGGTTGAGTTGGAGGTAATAGGTATTGAAATCTAGCTGTCGAGCAAAGCTTAAACTATTCATACCGGTACCGCCACCCCAGAAACCATTTATTTCATTACCGACATCTCTGCTAAAGGTCACCCCAGGTCACACCTACGTTACGGTTTGGTGACCTTAACTGCCTGGGTTCATGGGGTACGGTTTGTCCAGGTCTTGGCTGCGGATGCGTCGTGTGGCCGGACCGCGAGAGACCCGTTGAGATAGAATCTGTGACCTATCCAGCCGGACTTTAGACCGATGACCTCCGTATTCCTACCCACCCCTCATCCTAGCCTCTGTGATAAATAATAATCTTCCTCGGGGCCCCCTGGGTGCAGTTGATGTAAAAAATAAACACTTAAAGAAATTTTTCTTAATAGGCTCTGGACAATACCTGTCGAGTAGTAAGTGTTTTTTACTGAGTAATTGTATGTGTGACTTTTCTTCTGCCACGAAAATCGTCAATTTGAATCCACTCTGAAGTCATTCTTTCAACATTTTAGCATATATTATAAGAACAAAAGACTTTCTTATTTTATTTGTATGTCACTTGTACTGTATAATTAAAATCTGGTAAGCTATTTCACAATTATCAATAATTATTTGATGCTCATGCGGACCTCTGAATTAATGCGAATTTTCCGCTTTTGCTGATGCGAATATCCGTAACACCCCTACTACAAACCTACACTTTTGAAAATACAACCTATCACTTCCCTCCTCTCGCCTTTCATTGTAAAAGCGTTTTATGTGTATTCTATTGTGCGAATTTAAATCTCTATCTCATTCCATTATTCACAGGTTATCATACAGATCTAAACCTTTCGCAGTATGTTAGTTCGCAACACCGGGGCTATGTAAATACCGTTTATGTAATGTCTGCTATAATCTAAAGCAGTGGTTCCCAAAGTGGTCCGTACCACCGACCCCGGGGGTCCCTGGGATCATTCAGGGGGTCCGTGGAAAATTAACATAGATTTGGAGGTCCCTGAACAACTTCAAGTTTAGGGTTTAAGGCCGTTTAGGGTCCGCGCAAGGATTATATAAAATAAATAAAAAATTTGACACATTTTTATTTCTATGGAACTTAATAAAAAATAAATATTAATGCATAAATTATTTCCGAATTTTACGACCTTTTAGTTTATGATTACCCCCACCCCCCAGAATGGAGAAATTCTGACCAATGATCCGTTTCGTTCATGATTCCTAAAATTGTGTAGCTACCCCCCACCCCCCTCCAGAATGAAAGATTTTATTGCTAAGTCAGGGATTTTGGCAGGAAAACTCATTCCCTACCCCCAGGGTCTGTGGGCCAAAAGAGTTTGGGAACCACTGATGTAAAGGATCTGGGTATATTTTGTCGGTTTAGCTCCCTCCACGTGTTAAGCTACGCTGTACATAGTACAACAGCTGATCGAAATTTCGATGCCAATAGAACAAGCAGACAGCAAGTCTGATGAATGTGGAACCAGAAACATTAAATAATATATAATTGCCTGCTCGGCCGTGCTAAAAAAATACTGTCTACATGTAGTATTTTCCAGTCATAACATAACAGTACTATTTAGAACGGTTTCAAGTGCTTGAGGTGAAATTTCATAACAATGGCGCTATGAAAGTTACTCCTCAGACCTGGTGCCTATTTTGTCGGAAGGTAAAAATATTTCCGCTCTGCAATAAAATTAAAAAACTAAAAATGTTTTTGGAAGGTGATGAGACGGATGAGAAATACGCTTTCATTTTTTTTTTAACTAAACATAATTTTTTTAAGCAAATAAAAAGTTTTACAAAATACACTTTACGTTTTTCAAAATTACTGATAATGAAAAAAAAATAGAAACACACATATTTTGTTAGGCAAATATATTATAAAAGTTATCGTCAACTTTTTGTCGTTTCACCCCGAATTTTAATATAGTTTTTTTTAATTTTTATATTGCAGTCCAAAACTTTGGTTTTATCTGTTATTTTCTGGTTAACTTTTAGATTTGAATATAAAGCGCGGTGTTTTCTCTTTCTAACACCGTTCAGATCATATTTCTAACCGTAACGATTTCTATGAGTCCTATTTTGAATTCTTCTGAAAAGCGAACAAATTACAAATGCTACAAAAGCTGAACTTGTAATTTATGAAATTATCAACAGTTGAAAAACATTATGACCGATGGTATATTATTATGACTATTGATTGTCATTTCCTATTACCGTTCTCACAGAAAACCGTTCCTGTTGGCGCATTTTGCAGACTGCCTTGTAGGAAGCTATAAAACCTGAACGTTCCCACTTACTCCATATAAAATCCTTCCCATGTGTGGTTGGTTGGTTGGCTCGGTCGTGTGGAGGTAAAGGAAAGAGTAGTATGTTTGTATGGATTTTCGCTGCGCGTAACGCTCCCGGGACTGATTTACGGGCAAGTTATGAGCCATTCTGGCCTTGCTTACGATTCCCATGATTTACAGCCTCTTGAGGCAGGGTAGGTGGTTCCTTCCTTGTTCGCCGGGTCCCAGTAGACATCTGCGCCGTTCCCTTTTTTACATGGTTATATTATTTGTCTCCATTACTTTTCCTTTTTTATCCATTTCGTAACCCCCCTTTTATTAGTTTTGTTTGCTTTTCGTAATTTATTTTTACTGTCTTTGGGTGTATATGCATAAAGAAGTGTGTCTCGGTGTTAGTTTGTTTTTTAAACAAATGTACAATTTTATGCAGAGTGTTGAAAATTTTTAAATATGACTGCCTACATAAGATTTCGACAACCGCCCTCACCCCTTTCCCACACCTTAAAGTAGATTTTATTTATTTATTTATTAATTTTCATCTCCCTAATGGGCTTTTACATGATAAGTGTATGCATACAGTGTTATATAATACAATGTTTAAAAATAAAAAAAGATAAACTAATAGAAATGAACATTAAAAATGGTAGGTATAAATGTAAATTTTAGTGGAAATAATATATAAGATATTTTGATGCTTGTTGGAATTTTGCACACTTGACGACAAAAAATAAACATATTATTATAAAATATATTAATATATTATAAGATATTTTGATACTGTTGGAATATTGCACACTTGACGTTCAAAATAAGAGGAAAATTACTGTCTACATCTGATTTCGAAAAACTCTGTGTACAGCCCGGGCAACGCCGGAGACTTTATAATTTTGTGCACACTGAAAGCTTTTTGATTAGTAGTTTACTACTGGATTTTACTTAAGTTACAAAACTGTTTCTTTTTTCTACATGATTACAAGGATTTAAAAAAATTCACACAATTGTCTTTTTGTTTTGTCAGTTAAATAGATATTTATAAGCTCGTGATACAAATTACTTTGCAAACTAAACTTAGTTTAGTTAGCCTAGAAATTATTACATTACTAAAATAAATTTTAGCTCTATAATTTTTTTAAGTAAAATAAAATGTTTTACATTTTACTCAGTTTTAAATTTAAAATCTATACAAAAATTATACGAAACTTACACCTTACCGAAACAAAGTAAGAAGAACGCTCATCTGTCACGTGGTAAATTACGGGTCATTGAACAACACAGCCGAGGGTTAAATGTCCACTGGGATGGAACGCGCCTTTCTCGCCCCGGGGTACCCTCATCTGAGCGTGACGTGTGTACACTGCCCTGTGCACGTGTACACGTGTACAGCACGGCCCATTATAGGCCCACAGAGCCTACTGCTATACTAACCCACATTCGGTATTCCCTTGCACACCTATACATTATCCCTTCCCCTCCCTTCATCTTCCCGGGAGAAGTTCTACTAAAAGATTACTCCCTGAGATTTACTGCTCCTATAATATTTTATGTGGAGATAAAAGCTTGTGCCATCTCTGAAATATACAATAAATCTGGGCATTATAAATTATAGGTGTTACGTTTTACTCTTCATAGTTTGAGACGTGTTTTTTTTATTGTCTGTCCCGCTTCAGCACTACCTCTACCTTCGGTACCTACCCCGACCGCATTTTTCAATGAGCCAGGTGCACGGGTGACAGATAGAAAGGGTAGCTAGTATCAGTTAACTTCAAACCGGTTTTGATTGCCCTATTCCTACTTGTTGATGTTGTTGTTATCGACTGAAACGAATATTTAAACTTGTTCGTACCTCTACCATAATGGAAGCATATTTTAATTTTGGTAATAGGTGCCCGTAAGCTTTGCTACCTGGCTTAGCGCTTTTTTTCAAATTAATTATTTTTTTTAACCTAGGCTCCATAGCTCATAATTGAAATAGTCACGACGATCTGGAAAGCTACGCAAATTAAATCACACCTTAGCTCGACATTAGTATTGACGGTGTATGATGACAGATTGTAAGTTAAGAGGGTATTACCAGAGAATACCGGAAATTTAAATCAAATTCTAGACGTATTGACTCTTTTTTACAAATAAACATAAATAAATTTTGAAAGATTGTTATTTTATTTGGTAAACACATTTTTAAAATTTTGAAAAACTAAGTTTATTTTCTAATATACTAGGGTTATACAGTTGGTATTTGGCAGATTTGTTAAATTTTCAAACGAAATATTGTATTATACAACACAATCAAATTTCAAATCATATAATCATACAACAAAATAAATCAATACATTATCTGGTAAACACACTTTCCAGGATTTTAATTTTAGTTCAATTAAAATCATCAAATCCGAGAACGTGTTTTGTGACGAAAATACCTCCTTTTTTCTATTTATTTAAAGGTCTTATAAATTAAAATATTTCAGATGTTTTTTACACACTTATTTTGTTTAGATAGATGTTTGATCAAAAAATACTTACGAGAAGTACACGATATTTAATAATTTATCATCGTGCGTTTTGAGCATTTTTATTGCTTACTTGAATGTAGGTACAATAAAGCAATTCCGTTTCCTGTATTCTTTTATTGTTCTGGAAGTCAGGTAACTTTCCTTTATTTAATTTTTTTGTGAGTACCGCACAAGAGTCCCAACTTATCTTTACCGTATAGAGCTAGTGAGACTACGGCATCCCCAACATCGTAATTTTTTTCTCTCACTTTTGAACGATTTAATTGGGTTATGGTTCTGGACAAAGGATAAATGCTGTAGAGATGAGATCCCTGAGGCGTATGTATGGTAAAACTATGTATGATCGCGTGAGGAATGTGGAGATCCGAAAATAATGCAAGGCAATAATGTTTTTTGTCGTTGGTCGTGTATTTAATGTGTAATAATGTTAGTTGTTTTGTCCCCAGGCACAATGGGTGCTAGACAAAGTAAGCGGTCGGTGGACATCACGACGGGCAAGGAGGTTTGCGTGGAAGGGAGCGAGGTAGCTGCCGGCGCTGGGGGCGAGGGTAAGCTGGAGAGGATCGAGGATATGGACACGCTGAAGCCGGTGCTCAACGGGGACGCGGCCCATGAAGAAAAACAGATCTCAGTGAGTTTATACCTTCCTTGTTTACTTTAACGCCTGCCGCTGAGAGCTCCGAGAGAATGTTAGGTTTTGTCATTTACACTTGCAATTGTCTATTTATATTTACTCTGGGTTAGCTGAAATCATCTCAGCCCTGTAAGAGATTTTCCTGAAGATGCGCGGTAGGAACCGTGAAGCAACTTAACTTTCTGCACATGACCTTATATCGGTCAGTCCAGCTGTGACACCCCTTCCAAGGATCTGTAGGCCTGAGCTGTGGGGTGAAAAATCTGACCGACGGCATCCCTCGCCCCTAATTAGTAAGAGATGAAGCGATGTGGGAATGATAAATTATTTGCTCGGAAATTTACATAACAATAAGATGTTTTGTTACATATGTAATTTTATTTTTTTGTAAGTAACGCTAGGCATAGTATTATGTACCTACCACATCTGCTACAATCTCATTTATTTATGTTTAGCAAAAATAGTACAAAACCAATAGGTACATTATAGGAGCGATAAAAAATTACGAAACAAAATAGTTAACAATCATATATATATGTATACATGTAGGTTGTAGGTACATCTGGTACATACACCTATAGTTAAAATTTAAAGGATTCTTCATGCACCATCAAGTTAGTTCTGCACCGTATTGGAAGAATTAGAAGTCTGCGTTGACGGTAGGCGTCGCGTGAAATTGTACAGAAATTGTACAGAAATGCGACATAAATGCTGTTAAATACAGTAATGGGATAAAACCTAACTGTCTCATGAAGAGGAGGTATCGAAAAAAAAATTCTATAAAATCTTTATTTTCAATTTTCACATAATAAAAATTAGTAAAAAAAAACACTCGAGAATGCGCACTAAACTAAAAAAGTAACTTTACAACACAATTATTCCGCGTTATTTAAGAATATAACATCGATAAATGGTTTGTCAACATGTACCTTTTATGCATCTGTTTTATTTGCAAATGTCAGAGTCGTAATGACATAAGACGCCATTCGCAAAAATGAGAGCATCCTCCGATAAGGTGATGTGATGACTTTTGCGCCACCTTTTATAAGTATTATTTCTGTAACTCTTGTAAGTTGTTTTGTATGATTTAATAGTGATAGGTGATAGCCTTAAAGTTTCAGATAATAAGAATAATTTTTTTGCTTAAGCCAATAGAAGAATTCACCAGAAAAAGAAACATTATTATCTACTAAGGTGCTGGATATAAATGTCAGTGTCGTTGCAGGAAAAGGAGAAAAAAATGCAGGAAGAAGATGAGGCACCGGAAAACGAGAAGGATAATAGTAACGAAAAGGAGATCATCCTAACTCCAGTTGTCGTTAACGGCAGCGGGGAGGGAGAGGGGGAGGCGGCCAAAGAGGGGGAAACACCCGATGCGGAAGGGAACAAAAAACCCAAAAAAGAAAAGGCAAGTCCACTAAATTACAAACGTTTTTAATATTCATAACTGACTAGATTAAAAAACAAACACGAACCTTCCTTTCCATCCCCTGAGAGAACATTATTATTTATTGCAGTTTGCAGGACCCCTTTTAAATTAAATTCTCCCTGATATTTCGGGGAGGCCACTGACCAGGAAAATGGATTAATCAGGGAATTTGGTTGAACCGGGAAATATCAAAGATGTTATGAATTTTTTAAATCAGGCATTTCCTTTTTGATATATTGTATAATTTCGACCCTTTTGTTACAGCTGGTAGAACAACAAAAAATATTACACACTTGCGCTTTACGGATTTTACCAATGTCGCACGTTGTATATCGTGTTTCTTAGATAAAATTGTAATGATAATGATCTAATTCATGTGTGTGTTACAGGTCAAGAAGAAATGGTCTATCCGATCGATCAGTTTTAGCAAAAAAGATAAGCAGAAGCCGCCCAAAAAGGAACAAAATGGAGAACCAGAAAAAGTTCCTGAAGAGGTAGGATTTTAAAATTTTATTTGCAACGATTTTATTTTATATTTTACATATTTATTACTTATATCCCTTTCATCAATGGATTCGTTTAACAAAGCTCGATTGCTCAAACATTTTTACATTACAATATTATTTATATTAATTCATTATTGCTTTATTGACCTTTTAAGTGTGGACGTTAGGCTTCAATATCATATGAATAATTTCACTTATTCATTAAGTGAATAAACAATTTTTTTATGTATTTTTCCTGATAACGTTTATTAATAGCGAAATTGTGTACATTGTAATATTGACTGACTGAATTAACGTTTCTTATCTCCCACAACAAACAAATGCACAGTTTTATTATTTGAACGGTCCAAAGAAGAAAAAACGTTATTCAAGCCTATTTGCACGCTTGTCACCAATCAGCACGCATTTCAATCTAATAGTTATGATTATGATAGCTGCAACTTGAGGCGCGCGAAGCTTCGAGTGCCAAGTGTCCAGCGTTGCTTGTAATTATTATTATTACGGACGCGGATTAAGTTCTAGTGTCCGTTGACTGGTTAGTTATGTTATCTGTCACTGACCAAATGTTTACCGTCTCAATTTCACAGAAGCAGTAACACGACGCTTTTGTTACGGGCGCTGACTATGGTCATTTTTCATTCGATTGAATTTGTATCTTGCAGCTGCCCTATAAAGCGCTCGGACATCTGCAAAGGTATAAAAAATTCGCGTCACCACCTGCTCATTTTCGGCTGCTTTAATTATTGTTATTTGGACAAGTTACTTCCTTTATTTACCACGTTCCTTGTGTAATGTTGGTGTCCCACAATCTGTGCGGCCGTATTCGATATAACCAGTTTTTAATCTGTCCATTACAATAACACTGAAGATACAGTCTCATGATTTTTAAATTGAAACACTTGGATATAGTGTGACAATTTAAAGTCACCAGTATCGACAGATGTTCGCTATTTGTCGTGGAATTTTGACTTGCTTTTTGCGCAATAAACACCACGTTTGATCCGCACAATGCCAATGTAAATGTCATGCTAAAGAATGCGCTGAATGATATGAATACTGAACGCAGTGACTGCATTAAATCGATCACTGTCAGCACGGTGTATAAAATCACTGCAACGCGAAAACACTATCACCAATCATCGATTCCTTGATTCCATGTGATTATGTATAACTTATCTAGTATAAGAGTGCATTAATACTGAACTAGTGATCCAGCACGTAGCAATTGCGAACTGCAAGCTCACCAGTTCAAATAATTGCTCGCACCGCTGTGTAACGGCGGCGCAACTTTTTGCTGATGAAGATTTTCTACTTTGCGACCGCACCGCAACGTGCTGCGTGATTATAACTATAACTTATATCGGTATAGTATTGGCTCGGCTCGAAGAGATTGCTTCCACCCGGTTATAGGATATGGGCCCGTCGCAAAACCGCACATTGTTTTGCTCGGGGTAGTCATCGAACACCGTCCGTCGAGTTTGCGGTCGGTTTTAGTACCCATCCGAGTCCTGGAGGTCGCCTTCCGCGGCCATACGTGATCCGCATGCTGCAGCAGGCCGGACCGGTCACATGTGTGATCGGGCCTTCATTTGTATCTCTCGATTATTTGTTGTGCGCACTACATTTCCGTCCAATATTTCTAGGTCGTCTTTTTTCTATTGAAAATAAAATGGTCACAACGAAGCAGAGATGCAACTGGTGTATTGATTTCAAGTGCTTTATCCAAAGGCTTCCAAAATAGAATATCGTAAATTAATAGAACAAAACAAACTATTAAGACGAGTTGAAAATCATCCGATAAGTTTCCGAGCGTGCCCTGTTCTAGTTCAGTCTCTCTCAAAGTGGGCGGTAACACCCCCTTGTGGGCGCCGGAGGTTTTCAGGGGGGTAGTAGAAGTCTCGTGGATTATTTTTAAATCTCACATTTCTGGTGGTAAATAAGTTTGAGAACCCGTAAATTGGACTTTTTTTGTAAACTGGAGATTCATTTTGTCGATTTGAATAACTGTTTGTCCAATTGGACATTCGTTTTGTCCATTTGGATAATTTTTAGTCCAATTGGATATTTATTTTTCCCGATAGACGAAATTGGACATTTATAACTTATAACAATTGAACTTTTATTTGTCATTCATTGAAACTGATCTCAGAAACAGGGTATGGGTCCTCACCCTATCTATCTAGTTAGGAGTAAGAAATGTTTTAAAATTTGTACAGCGCCCTCGAGTTGATTTTTCATAAAAAACGGCGCTATACAAGTCATCCAAATATTATTATAATAATTCATGTTTAAAAATTATATTTGCATTAAATTATTTTTAAAATACGCAACAGATAATGTAATGTAAAAAGGTATGTTAAAAATATGGGGGGGCACTAGATTTTTTTTAAATCTCAATGTGGGCGGCGGTCGAAATAAGTTTGAGAACCTGTGTTATAGTTAAAACAATATCTAGTTACGACTTGGGGTACTACTATTTTTAGAAAAGAAAAAAAATACCATTTTTAAGTGCTATTTTATATTAGGAAAAAAAAAACAATAATTTCACCGGTTACAGTGTTCTGATAAACCGTCGTTTTGGTGATTCAAAAATGAAAAGCGTCACGAGTTTGTAGACATTTAAATAGTAGAATTATTATTTTTTTTTAATTCAAATAAATTGTTTTGAAAGCTCTACCAATCCTGTCCTGTAAATCCAAAGACAAATAACCGACCAAATGATACGCCATTGATGGATCACCAAGCTTGGCGAGCTTTTATCTTGCCTAGTAATTGCTCCATGCTCGCGTTGGGCAATTTATGCTGATCCGCACTTCTTGTCACGGCGAATATGAAGATAATTGGCTGAGAGAAATTTATATGCCGCTGTCATAGCGAGCCGAAGGACGCCCGGGAGATGATTCGGGCAGCTTACAAATTATTATTAATAATGTGTCGGTGACGCATCCATTTATTAGTATGAATGTCAAGTTAGCTAGCACGCGGCGGAAATGCCATACAAATGGACAACTCCGAAATCTGTCTATTTTGGGCAGTGTTTAATTAATGGGAAAAACTCATTTGGTTGGAAGCTTCAGAGATTCGCCAATTCCCACGTAAAACAATCGTTCAAGTTTATCATGCATAACGCAACACTTTTTTATTCGTCGTGAATATGCATTGTTAATTAATACGTAATTGGTTGACCTAGGCGCACGCGATGATGGTAAGGCTTCTGATATACTGATGTATGATAGACACTATCGTGATGGTTTTATAACTTTTAACAAAGTAAGTAAACGACGCGAGATTATCATCGGTTATGGAACGCTACACAACTCTTTCTTGGCACACATTCTTCTGTTATTCCGACTCCTGAATGGTCCAAATATACTGATGTATGATAGATACTATCATGATGGTTTTATAATTTTAACAAAGTAAGTAAACGACGCGAGATTATCATTGGTTATGGAACGCTACACAACTCTTCCTTGCCACACATTCTTCTGTTATTCCGACTCCTGAATGGTCCAAATATACTGATGTATGATAGATACTATCATGATGGTTTTATAACTTTTAACAAAGTAAGTAAACGACGCGAGATTATCATTGGTTATGGAACGCTACACAACTCTTCCTTGCCACACATTCTTCTGTTATTCCGACTCCTGAATGGTCCAAATAAAGTTTTTGATTCATTTGTCAGTGTCGTGTATTCCTGGGAGTCCCAAACTTGTTGCAGCGATGTTCGCGTCATTATTATACTCTCCTGGCAGTTCTTTCTTCTGTTCGCTACGTCCGAACCAAAACCAAACAAAGCGTCTCACTTTCTGAAAATACAGGTTGTTTTTTGTTTTTGCATTAGCTCCACACAGGAGGCTTTGAGGAAAATAATTCCCTTTGGGGCCTATGTCATCTTTGGGGATGCTTTGTGGAGGGTATTTTTAGAAAAGAAAGAAGAGGAAGCTCTAGGAAGGGAAAAGGTATGATGGGTGGGTAGGAATTCGGGGGCCACTGTGTCCAGGAGTGTTAGTCATTCGAATCCATTCCTTCCATTGCGGTGCAAGGGGATGTTGTTGTTAGAGCGTCCTACTGTAGTGGTCAAAAGGTCTCCCTCAACCAGTCTACCAATCCGCAATAGCAACCCAATAGGTTGGCAGGCTCAACTGCCGCCAAAATCCGAACAAATCTCGCCCCATGACGCCGGGCACCCCTGCAAAGTCATCAAACTTCTCAAACCACTTGGGGTGACCTATACCGTTTCCCAAATTGTAAAATGCATCTTTGATTATAATATTATTACTTTGTAAAACAAAAATTTTGCGCGTTTGCATCGACATCTGTAACCGTCGATGCGAACATTGAAACGAAATCGATAGTCAGCGACGTGGATAATTTTAGTAGTGCATAGCTGCAGTTGTAGTCGTTTGTTCGTTTATTGGCTGGTTGGCTGGTTGGGAATTGCGAAAGCGCGCTCCGGCTGACATTTGAGGTCCAACGACTCGACATTACAATCCTTCGTTATCTCCGCGGAGCCGAGCCGTAAGCTGCAAGCTACAAGCCGCAAGCTGCACAAATCCGAATGTCTGACTCCAGACAATACGCATTCGATACCGATGCACATTGTACATTGTGCCAACTGTACTGTGAACTCTGCAAATATGCTCACTCTGACCAACAAACATTTTTATCATGTTTTTGTTTATGATTATGACAAATAGTTGTCGTCTACATAATATACAAACATATAAGAAAAATCTGTACCAATATGACTTCCTAGGGTCTATCTAAATATGTACCAACAATTTTATTAGAAAGTTACTTGAAGAAGATATGATTTTACATGCGGAGAACATAATATTTAAACATTGCAGATTTTATGATTTCGCAGTTGTTTTTTTTATCATTCTTTACTATTGATATTACATTTATTAGAATATTAGTGGCAGCAGTAGAGTTAATATTTATTTAAAAAAATTAAGCTATGGATATGATTATATTAAGATGTCGATAGTCCAGTTACTCATAAACACCACAAAATGAAATATAATGCAGAAAATCTTGTACTGAATTAAACATAATGTTTATGGGTTTTCTTTTCTAAGCTTTTCATATTTAATATGTAAGACATAGATACGTATAAATAATATTTGATTTATGGTAAGCATTCGAATACTACTTTCCTCAATCTTAATGTATGGAGATGTCTGATTAATCAACTGTGGACGATCGGTGAATTTAACAAAAATCTTAGATTGAAACAAGAAAAGAAGTGAGAAGGAATACATATTTAGGTACTTACGTATGTTAAAAAAGGATACAAAATTATTTAAACTTCGTATTGAGTGCCAACATTTTATATGCAACCAATTTTATTTTTTCCATTTTGGTCGCTGTCAGGAGTAAAATGATTCATAATGTAGACTTACTTTATTTTTAGTGTAAAGAGACAGTGCGAGTTTATTTCGAAGACGATCAAATTTCACTTTGTTTGCTTTCAAAAGTAAATAATATTAAAATATCGAAGTTGATCACGATAAAATTTGAATAAAAACAGTATACTCCAAACAAATAGATTTACTAGTATTTAATGTCTACGGAGCTTCATCGACAGTCATTCAGAGGAAGACCAAAGAACTCCTGGATGACTCAATGCTCCAAAATCCTACGTAGAGACGGCTTGGATGAAAGCGGTACCCATAACCGAAGAAGCTACAATCTGAGAATGAGGAGAGCCGACCCCAACAGCCTACCTAGGCAATAGTTGGGACAGTGCAAGGAAGAGAAGAACTAGATTTACTAGATAAAAATGCGCTATCAACTACGCGTATACATGCACACTCTTTTCATATTTGCCATATAAGATAAGGATGGCGATTTACATTTGAAAAGTGCTCCTTTTATGAATAAGGCTCTATTTCGGGGGTATCTATCGCCCAACACCGAGTATTGTTGATAATAATAATAACTTTGACCAAGTAAAATGGTTCGCAATGTTATGTACAACACAACACACTGAACCAATACGAAACCCAACACGTTTTCATTTGTAGATTATACTGAAGCAATCATTATTTTTCCTTTTTTTATCCCTCCAAGAAGGCACGACGCGGTCTATTAAAAAAACGTAAGCCATTACGTTAAACAAAACTCCATCACTTTAACCTTCAACACACAGTAACTGAGTTTGAACTTTCACAGTATCGCATTGTTCGGCTAGTGAGTGACGCAGAACCGCGTATTATGTTCAATGATATTAAAAAGGGATCGTATATAAGATAAGCCAGGGCGTGCGACGCATTGCAATGGTATTTATGAAGGAGAAGTGAATATTTTGTTTGCCATATTGTAGCTAGTGTTTTGTTGATTGATCACTTCTCGCCATGAAGGTTGCGATTGTACTAATTTGTTAACATGGTGAACACATATTAGTCGATATCCAATCGAACTTACATCTTGACATTTATTAGAAATGCACATTTTTTGAATAGTCAATAAACTTGAGTTCACAATGTTCCTTTCACATTCCGATAACTATTAAATTCAGTACCCACCCAAACGGTTATCTAAAATAAAACTAATTAAATTTCATGCCGAAGGTTTTAAAGTTTGGCCTGAACTTGATACGATCCATTCCCGCAAAGTTATTGACTTTATAATTAACGTAACCGAAAGAGAAAGATGTGTAAAAACACATGTGCGACAGAGAAAAGTGTGGGCGGGGGGCATGCCTCTTTTCTGGACTTAAACTCGCCTATTGGGACGATTTCTGTATCAACGTCAGGCCAGTATTAATTTTTTTCGTGTACTATATCTATATATACAAGGCAATCGTTTTAAAGGAAATATTATTGTCATAAATGTAATATAATAAGTAATTTCATTACTTCATTTCAACATAACGTAATTATTGCATAATTAACATTGGGATTTTAATTACTGTACTTGTTTGTTATTCATTTTTGTCATTTTAACACGGCCAATGGTTTTTACAAGCGTAGAAACAAAAAGTAATGTGACGCGATTTTGCATGTCATATTATCATGAAAAAATAGATTTACGACGTTTTGCGTTCAATGAATGCGAGTGCAGTAAAGTTTTTTTCTGCGTCGTTTGCATGATTCATGACCGGTATTATTACCGGTACGAGGTGCATCAATTATAGCCGGTGTTGACGAGATTCTAGATTGTGTGTTTTTTGGTCATTTTGGTTTGTCGGTCAATGGCGACTTTCCGACCCTGGGGCGCATTCGTTCCCGCCATTATTGTTGGTTTGTTTGCTATTCCCGCGCTTTTTGTCTCCTTTTGGTCGCATCCGATGCACCACGGCTGAATCAACTGCTAAAAGTAATAATAATGATGGCCCCCGTTAATTAGCATAACCGCGGCCTCGAGGTGCTTTGGTGCCTGGTGCTGGTGCTTGCTTGCTTTGTGTGCTCGGTGCTCGGTGCTCGGTCGGCCATTGTTTGGCCGTAACAGAATGCGAACGATCCCGACTAATCTTGTTCTTTCTCATTACCGGCTCGTGTTTGTGTGTTGTGTTTATAATGCGCAAATGTTCGCGACTAGAGGCTCTTTGTTCTGTTTAATGTCGCATCATTCGGTATGAGGCACGACCACTGCTGCACTGCTGCAGTTTGACTTATCCTCGAGTTAAACAATCGTATCTCGGTGGGTTTTTACGCATTGTTTGCTGACATACCACTTGACACTATTTCCTTGCACAATGTGCATGTTGTACATATGAGAAATTCCTTTGCTGTGGTCCTGCCGCTAAGAGTTCCGTCGTCCCTTATCTTTATGTTGCACATGCCCAAAAAGATATATTACAACGATGTGTCTCTTTATTCGATACCTTTACTATACATTTTTTTAAATTAATGCTTTTGACGGGGATATTTAATAACTCAGTTCCGGGACATACGTCATTCCTATGTCTACCTACGTTAAATTGTCGTGAAAACAAGCTTATGTGCCCAAGCGGTTAAAAGCTATTTGAGTGAAATTTTAAATTACTGTAAATATAAATTTATTTTGCCGTGTTTCGTGAATACCACACAAGTCACAAGAACGTCAGCATGTTGTTCACAAATGCTATGTGATTTTGTAATTTTGTTGTGAATCGAATCTTTTAAGGACGATATTTGCATGAGCTGTTCGTTAGTATAACAGTATAATGTTGTTATGTCCGCCGTGACCGAAGAGGATATAACGCCAAATATACATCCCGACACGATTCGTTCAGTCGCTAGGCTTCTTATTGAATCGTTTGTCATTGATATAATTACTATTGCTGCGTCCCAGAGAAGAGAAAATGAACATAGAATATAGCGGTTATGCTTCCGCCTGTGGAGATTACGTCCTATAATATTTTATCAGCGGAGTAGCAGTAGATACCTAGAATGCATAGTGCATACATAAAATAGTATATCAAGTTGTTTTCAAATAATTTAGAGTTATTTGGTATTATCTGCCTGACTCACCGCGGCGCGACTCAAGCCCCGAGCGCTGATAGTGTTGTATATATATTATGTAGTGTTGTTCTTATTGTCCCCTACAATAAACAAACCAACTGATTGCTATCCATGTGGATGTAAAATTAGTTTATTAAAATATGTATCGGTGCGTGTTTCAAATAGTGATGGCCATCATCGAAATAAAGCCATTTCGAAATTGTCGATTTTTTTATAATGAACAATTTTAGAATCCTTCAAATCGATTTAACCTATTCGAAACAGTATTTTAAACATTTATTCAAGTATATTACAGGCGTGTCCGTGTACCCGAACAAGCCAAAAACATTTTCGAATTTCAATTTTTCTAAACAATTTCGTTGGTCTATCGAATGGCTCTGAAGAAGTGTCGAAATTGGCGATATTTTCTTTCAAATGGGTTTAGATCACACTTCTAGAGATTATCTGATCTTCGTTTTAAAATATTTCTTTAATTTCATTCGTATTAGTACAATAAACTTGTTAGTGATGAATCGCTCGGATCTACACGAGAAGAGTGATAATCTGTTTGTTGATAATCAAACAATTCAGTTGTGATACATGTTTTTGTCATGTATCGAAGCAACTAATTCCAAATATTGTATTTAATGGAATGGTTTTGGAAAGCAGATGATTTTTTTTTTTTTTTTTTATAGTGAATACCTCACAAGAGTCCCAACTGCTCCCGTCTGGAGCCAGTGAGACTATGGCATCCCCAATTGGGGTATGTTATGAGGCTGAAGGTAAGTGGGGAACGGAAGGAGACGAGGAAGAGGAAGGTGGGGAAGTACCTGGCTATTCAGATCTAGTCACTAAACACGGCTAAAGCCATTTCAAGCAACGTTTCAATTCTGAATGGTGGTCTTACACCAGGGCGATACTAAGAGTATCTTCCACTCTGGAACGTGCCGCAAATATACTATATATTATTTTAAATAATTAATTGTGAAATAACACAAATCAATTAAATAAAATTTATTTGCGCACGCCGGGTTCGAACCCGCGGCCTTTGGAATGGGAGTCTAACGCTCTACCGCTGGACTACGCCGGCCGTCTATATGATGATGGTTCGATTGTCCAAATGTTTCGATAATGCCCATCACTAGTTCCATGAACCCTACTCATATTACCTACGCATCGTGGTTGGATCGCATCAACATCAACTGGCGGCACAGCAAAGTTCCTCTCATTTGACTAATCCAATTCTCACGATACTTGTCTGGCCTATATTAATCTTCGACAATCACCTAACGTTTTTATTCAATCACTATTCACGAGCTTAATTGACCTTGATTTGGCTTCTAATTAAAGAATTAGAGAATTGGAACACCTTCTCGTTATTTCTTTCAAAGAATGGAAGTAATATTATAAGTGTATCGTGAATACCTACGTGAAATGCGGTCGTTTTAATTTAATAAAGTAATAAAATATCAAGACCTGAGATCTTCTAAAGAAGTCGAACTATCGTGATCTCGATTATAATAAAAATACTTTTCTACCATACACTTAGGATGGACCATCTAACAACTCAGTCTTGGCACAAACTTTTTGCTTCATTCACATTCATACATACCCTACTTATATTCTGTCTCTTGACATGGTGACTCAAAGTGATTGAATTAAGTAATTTATTGAACAGCAACCTTTTTACATAAAAATGACAAATACAAATGAATAAAAATGCGTTATTCCCGCGTGAAATTATTCACATTCAATGAACTCGAATTTGCTCTGAATTATTTTTACATAAAATTGAAGTAATGAAAACATTTATAATACATTGGCCTAATAAAAAAATGTACGTATTTTTGGTTATCGGTAATTTTAGTTTTAAAAAACTTGGGGTTTGCCATTTTTAACACTTTTATGTTTGCATTCAAAATTTGGATTTTATTGCACTGCAGAAATAATCTGACCACCTGACAAAATGTGCTCGAGGCCTAAGGGGTTAAAGAATGCAATTGAAATACATCGCTAATGTTGTTTGTAAGTAGGGTATTTATTATTTGTGACATCTTGTGTGGCATTCCTCTTACCTGTCCGTTGTGTTGTGTTGTTTACCATCACGTGTCACCTTCCTCGGCCTGATGGCTGTTGCAGCTTGACCTTCCTCGCCCGCCACCACACCTGACTCGCATCCACAAAGGAAAAGGATTATTTGGCCACGACGACATCAATAAGTCCGAGCTGCTCCGAGGCGGTTAGACGGTTCATTCCTCCCTCGGGAGAGATGATGTTCCCTGTATAGTGTGTCCCTCTCGTGCCCATCTCCCGCGGCTGCAGCCTTCCTTGTCCCGGCCCGTGATGCTGGGCAGATGTTTCTCGCCTGGTATCGTTTTCTCACTCCTCTAACCTCAAACAGGGACGCCACCGATCCTCTCATTTTACTTTTATTTACCTATATTGGCAATAAATCGTATTAAGGGGTTACATGGTTTCGAAGGTTAGTTTTTTCCATATTTTTTATAATACATAAATTATATTATTTAAAATTTTAAACATATGAAAGAGCGACGCTTAAACAAAATTTTCATCCAAAAATTAGAATAATTCAGCTAGTGGGTCCTGGTTTCCGGAGACCCTTTAAAAGTGTCCTTGAGGTGAACAGCTTCATGATAGCTTCACCTGAAATTGTAAAACTTTTTTTCTGTTGGTAGGGAAGTATATGTAGCTCGTGCTTTAACGACGATATAAAAAAAAAAAATTCGAGGCATGTACTGAAATTTGTACAAAAAATTGGACTGTTTTGCATTCTCTGCCAAAAATTAAAAAAAAAAATAATTTTATCCTTCTTTCAAGCACGAGCTATGCTAACTTACTAACAGAAAAAAAATGTTTACCCCTTTTCGGATAAGTTTTTATTGTGATTATTTTAGATTATGATCGGAATACATATTAATATTTGTGCTTGAACTTCACAAAATAAAATAAAACTCCCATTTTGGCGATAATTTTTTTTTGCATAAATCAAAACAGCCGCTGAGCGGGAGTTCAACCTTATCGCCATCTGCGTAAGGAGTGTGATGTTTCCCGATTCCGAAAGTTACACGTCTAGGTGGATCGCCACTTTAATTACCTCTGAAGCTGACAGTAGATTAATTTTTGGTTCGATTTGTAATCGTTGGATCGATGTTTATTGTATTTTTAATAATATTATTTCTTACTCGGAAATGTGACTCATTATTTTTGAATCTTTTTTTTCCCGTATGTTGAGTTTGTTTCAATTGCGCATTGGCATTCATGAAAAGCTTAATACAGTGGTTCTTAACCTGGGTTCGATCGAACCTCAGGGTTTCGGTGAGTCGGTCTCGCGGGTTCGGCGGAGGTCAAGACACATCCCCGACTCATATGATTCGTGATGACACGCCCGCTTGTCCATCAATAAGGTTTCGGTGAATCCGCATATGAAACTGCTGGGGTTCAGTACCTCCAACAAGGTTAAGAACCACTGGCTTAAAACTCGTAATACGCAATGTGCCATGTTTTTTTTTTAATATTCTGTCCTCTACGTGCAAAATGTTATCTTCTCCTACCCTAAACTTTTTATTAAAACTGTGTTTATCTGAAGTGACCTGCCAGGTAAATATGTTTTCAGTATTATTTATGTTCGTACATAATTAGATTAGAGAGCCTATGAAGTAATATTTGTGTAGAGTCCTGAGGTAATTTTTAGATAAAATGCGCTCTACAAACTATTAAATTATTATAAATCGATATAAGTAAATCATTAATATGCCATTTTACGTGTAAATGTCGCTGTGCTTCATTGCTTTATAAAATCTACCACTGTATACCTTAATTGTTAATGTTATTGCAACACTGTTCTTGAAACGGGGTGACAACCCTGTTGCTGTGTATACTGCACGGAATAACCGTTGACGATGTGCAAAAAATGTCCGTTATGCTTATGCTAGGAGAGCGTGGGGAAAATGTCCCAATTTATGCTCTCAGCATTCATTTCTGTCACAATATATCACCAGGGGCTATCGAACTCTACTTTGGCTGTTTTACATAACCTTGTTTGATGTTTATAAGTAATTGCTTGGTATGGTTAATGGTTAAAATCTCCATTAATTCGACAAAGTGTTTGACTCTCAGAAGAATCTAGAGGTTGTGTGACGTTCAGTCCTCCCCACAAGTTTGATAATGTGGCGTCAAGTATATCTTCCACATATGCCCCGGCCTGTAAACAGCTAAAACAAGAAGTCTTCATAAACTCGTAAACATTTATTGTAACATGGGTATGTGGCGAGTGTTTTGTAAACATTGCCATAGTTGTATATTTAGTAAATTCTTGTGTCCTGGCACGAACACCGTGTCGATAGTAGCAATATATGCGTTTATTTTCTCCGTTATCACAACTTTATTCCCATATTCTGGAAGTTTAGTTTATATGTTTTATTTCAACATTTCCAGTTTAACATATTTTGTAGAACTTAACAACAAACAAATGTGTGGTTCAGCACAGTTTTATAAACTCCGTCTCTCTTGTAACACGCTAGCTTTGTTTCGAACTACGGAGTACTCAATCCTGCCAGTAATAGTTCATAGTTCCTATATTCTAGTAAACGTATTTCGATGTTCTCAGATTGAATCGTCCCAATGCCATAATATAAGCCGCATTTATAATCCAGAGCAATCAATTTAAAAGCTCTGTTATTAAAAACAGAAACTTTGTTTTATTTTCGATTATTTGTTCATAGCGCAGGAATTTTTATATACCTCACGTCTAAAATATATTAATCGGTGGGATTAAAGCCAGCGCTAAGGTCGATACGTTAATCGTCCCTGTTTTCACACGTAAATAGTTTCACGTAGTTTGTTCGGCCTGCGAAAACCACTTGTGTATCTTTTCATTTTGTATTTTCGTTTTATGGGAGCAAGATCAATCGTTTTGCTCGGTTTTCAAGTGGCTATTTTAAAATTAAAATTTTATTGGCTTTACAATGTTGTTGTGAAAAGGGCTGACGTAGGTGATGTTATTAACATAACTTTTATTATTTAACCGTGGATATTTTGAAAATCGGTTTCTAAAATATTTTCATAAAAGGATTTCAAAATAAATTCTGTTTTTAGAAATTACGTGAATTTATGTGGAGTCAAGATGAATGACGATGAACAAAGACTGCGCGAAAATGTTCATCTTTCTTAGATGAACATTTTCGCGAATAATTTAAATTTAATATTAATTTCTCGTCTTTCTTAAATTAGCATGATTTAATTTGGCTTTATCATCGTTGTGCGTTGATAAGTTCTCTTGATGACGACTTATTTCCCGTATTTCTGGCGGCGGCCCATTCTCCTCGGGGCCGGGGTGTCTAATTGATTAATTGGCTCCCTGTCAGCGTTTTATCCCCGTATAAAATTGTTCCCTCAAGCCTCCACTCGAAAACATGGGTACTTTCTCGTTCAAAATTCAGAATTTTCATTATAAATTGTCATAAACAGATACCACCAGAATTCCAGCAAAATTTAGAGTGCTGGTTATTTATAAATTATTTATCTTTTATTTTTATTAGACCCGGTTTTCAAAATACGTTCTCGTAAATAGAAACTGAAGTCAAAGTAAACCTCTACGAACTGGATATTACGTATAAAACTTTATTACTTTTTCGTTACAGTAAGTGCGACGTTAAATAATAATAAGCTACATCTCTATTGTAGTTCCTGCTTTTTTTAACCTTTTATTTCTTTCCCCTTGCCCGCTGTACCAAATGTTTAATATTTTTACCAAATATTAAATTTTTTTTTAAATATCTTTTATCTTCCGTTAAATATGTAGGCATACGGTGTTTACAATTCAAATTATTTGCGTTTAAAGCATTAACGGATAACATTTTAACTCCACTTACATTTAAATTATTTAAATTGTAATTATGGTTTTGGAAGGGGTGATTTAGAATTGGTGCTGCCTCTATGAATTGGTTCGATAATTTTTCACGATTTTCCAAGTTTCCACTGTTAGATAATATCGCGTAATTTATACAGACCGATTGAATGATGTATTGGGTGGGATCAGCGGACGTTTAGGGCGTATTCCCAGGAATGTAGAAGGGTGGACTTATTGCATTTCCTCGTATCGCTTTCCGCGTAAAGAGGGTCGGATGTAATTCCGCAGTCAATTTCCACCTTTATGTCGATACTCGCGCCACTCCAATATTGAAATGGACACGGGTCGGAAAATTACTGTAAATTCCTGAGTCGGGAGTCAGGATACGTTTTGTATATTTAGGTTTTGGGCCCAAATCTTGCACATCATGATTCTAGTAATAGTAAATTATTAATGTCAAGTATATTTCCATAACATCATTTAGTTTATATTAGAGGTTTGTAACGTTAGACAGACAGTTGCATGTTAGGTATCTTTTATTTGAAAACTTTATTATGTTATATTACACATAACAAAATTTATTTTATAAACCTATGTTTCAACCATAACATAACTTCATAACAAATAATGTCGGCTTGATTGTGGAATATTTACGAATACGTACTCGGGCTTTTGTAATAATATTATGCTTTATTACCTTCAATTTTCTTTGTTCGTATTCAATGGTAGTAGGCTACATAATATCTCGGCTACACACTCCAGCTGAATAATACTAGCGGTAGATAACAACTAACAACCTACTCTTGCTGTCTACCACATCTCTCATCTTCAGCGCTGGAACAATTTATTCTAGGATCGACCCGTCCAGCAACAATAACACTTCATTAATCATCTTCAAAATTACGCTTAGACGTGTAACGACTTTAAAATAAGGTATTCTCTAGCTACTCTCCTTATCCCGGCATACTCGAATATCCATTAACGTCGGTATTCATTGTCATTTACATTTTCCGAGACATGCTTCATGTTCTGTAACCCATTTACCAAGTTAACACAAGCGTGTTATGGCCCATGTAATCATTCTTCCAAAACACATGCTTCCTTTCACGTAACATCCAGTTAACTCGAACCTTTCGTTTTTATTATTTTTAGACTTGTTTGAAATTTTAATTGAAACTTTCCCCCAGTCAAGAAATAATCGAGATGTTCAGTTAATAAATAATGGCTGATGCTCCTGTAAAAAGTGAAAACCGTCGAGCCGAGCTTCCGTGAAAAATCCCATCTCAGCGCTATTCCGAGATTAACCGTTTTACATTACCGATTATAATGCCATCAAGTGGGGCGAAGAATGTAGGGAATATAATATATTGCCGGCTCGATGCCTCCTCACAGAACATCACCGTATCAGCGACCCTCCCTCACTTGGAACACTTCTTTACAAATTCGTTATATATTTTTATTCCTTTGATGTTGGGCACCGAGAAGAAAATAAGTATTTGCTATTTGGTACCCACTCCGGATAACCTGGATCCTGGTTTAGGCGGGGCTAATCGCTCTGCCAACTCCCTTTTTTCCAATAAATCCAGTTATCGAGATGAAGGGCTTGTTATTTTAGCCGCGTGTAGATTTATGCTTGATTTTTATTTGAAAAACTCTCAATATTTATGGGGGTATCCCATAAATAAATATCCCATTTGTGTTGATGTTATGTGGCTATTAACAAGGTAAACCAGAGAATCTGTGGAATTGAAGGAGGCGAGATTTATCTGTAAAATTGTACATGGGTAATTAGGAAAATATCACTTTTGGAGGATTTCAGGTATTCCTGAACGATATGAGATCTGCGAAGATCTTTCGACACCTGTTAGTTCTTCCGCTCACTGGCAACTGAAAAAATAGTTTGCAACTCAATTCGCTATCCCGTGTATTTAAATATGATGGTCCACACACCACACAACTTCTCAAAAACCCGTTGTGAACGGTAACGCAAGTTACCGCGCCGGCTGTTTCCAGGTTGCCGTAGTTGCGCCAGTTTTATTGTAAGTTTTCGAAATGCTGAAGTGTTGTCGTATATGGTGAAACAAGCTGAGATATTACTGAATTCGTAAAATTGACTAACGCCGTGAGAGAAGTTTGGCTGGCAACCATAGCAACCCGCAGTTGCAACTGGTTTATTTATGGTTGCAACCATAGCAACAACCAGTTTTAGTTTGGTTTCAGTTTCTCCATGAGCGAAGGGCCTTAATTTCTGCCTTGGGTATACTTTGTAGAATGTAATATTTTTTCCTGAATCATACAATAGAGAACCCCTATATCATTTTTAAAATATAGAACAATGACCTTTAAAACTTTAAAAGTGTTTTTAATAATATCCAATAACATTGATTTATAAAAGAAGAATTACTTTTTTTTATTTCCCCCCTATAATAATCTTTTATCCATAAAATTATTTGTTATTGTTGAAACACCATTACGATTTGTCCCTTGAAATGTTTTTTTTGCATCATTAATATTATTTTCCACCCCTCGATTCAAATACTGCAGTCATACAGCATTAATTTGTAAAAAAATACTCTCCCATGACAGATTGACTTCGGAAAAACAAGTCATTTTTATTTTCCTAAAAAAATATCTTGTCAGAAGAACTGTGAATATTTTACGTAAAAATAAATTGTATGTTTTATTCACGAGACCCAACGATTCGGTCGATGGAAATAATACTGTAGTCTCTCATCGTAATGACAAAATAAATTCCACACAATGTAACGGGATTGTTCACCCCCTCGATAAAGCCGCACAATAACTGCGATACACGCGCGAGGGGGACAGATGGCTCTTCCTCATGGACGGTTTACACGATGCTCTTATCATACCGATCCCCATATGGAAACTATATCTGAACCTTCAACACAAATCTTTGCTTGGCGCTTTACACGATATTTATTTTATACTTACGATTTCACATATAAATAGTTGCCATTAGAGAAGATATAATATTTTGGGACGGAACTAAATCGTCAAAAAATGGCAACACTTTGAACAAAACCACTATTATAACATAACAAAGCATCCGTGTCGACTTTTCCGTTGCACTCAACAATTATCATATATACACTTGAAATTCATAATACCGAACAGCAATTCACATTTTCACAATTAGTATCTAATCAACCCGTAATAAATACAAAGTTTTTTTTTTACTATAATACATTTATTTTCAATTTTCGGGCTATCTCTTGGCCAGCTAGTAGCCAATTTCCACCAAAAGATGATTCGAACGGAGGTCGGGAAGTGGGTTAATTTCAATAATTTTAATTTAATAAATGTAGTCACGTAAAACAACGATTATTTCAAATAATGTCCACCATCTTAAACTGTACGAAAATCGGTACCAAAATAGAACAGGCCTTTTTTCATGCCAAATTCAGAACGGGACCGTTTGAAAACTGAACAACAAAAGCGTAATGTAAAACGCCCTTTACTGTCTGTACACGAGAGGCACTACTTCCCTTTATACCTCATGCAGCCAGCCGAGTGAACCAGCAGTACACCCCGCGGGCCGGGCCTGGCGGCCTAGAAAGGGGAGGAGGAGGGGGCGTAGAACGCAACAGATTTTGAATGTGCGATAAAAGCATCATTGTAGGGCACTTGAGGGTCCTCCATTATGGGGCACCCTTTCTGCTCCGCGCCCGGGGCTACAACAAGATACACTGACTCGGAAAAAGCTTTTCCTCCTAATGAGATTTGCTCCATTTTTCAGGCACCTCATTTTTTTACAAGATTATTTAAAGTTCCCCCCGTGTAAAGTGTACATATAAATATCCTGAAACCGAAATTAGTGTTTTTTTTTACTTCTGTCAACGTGAAGCTGACTAAGCCGTTTTTATTTAATAAATAGAATATGACGCCTACAATCAAATCTCACAATATTATTTATCATCTCCCAGCCACCAGTAAGTAATAATTTGATTGTTGTAGATTACCAGTCCAATATTTGAATTTAAATGTAATCTGGTAACATGGAGCGTTCCCATAATTGTTTCCCATTGAGATGGAATTATGTTTGACCCTCGTCTCTGTCGCCTTGATAGATTGGTCCTTTGGTATCGGAGCGATCTCTTTATGTTCTTATTAGGTTCATAAAATACTGATTGCTTGATAGAGAGCCAATTACCATCGCATTCCCGCCGCCTTTTATGCGTCAAGAGAGTAAACTCACTCGACGTGTGAACTGCGCCACAGCCTATAATATCCCGTACATTCTGCACTTAGTCTAGGGTGTAGGGGTGGCGTCACCTTAATAAAGCTGAAAGCTGAACTCTAACCCCGGGGCTTTGGGCACCCCGTGTGAAGCTACGCCGGGATTCGGGGTAGCCTGTTACAGCGTCTTAACCGATCATGAATTAATTAGACGTTAAGCGAGCGCACAGTACCCGAGATCCTGTCTCTTTACATCTCTTATGCACACAGCGAGTAAGCCTCTTAATTCTTAACAGCCTCGTTCTCATCCAAAGCGTTTATGAAATTAATCCTCTTCCCCACTAAGGACCAATAAGACATTAATGCTCGTGATTCATTATTAGTACACTCAGAAGACCTACAAAACCACATTATTAAGTGAGTCAATGGCATGGAATTGTGTCTCATCAGCGCTGATCGTCTGATTCACCGGACATTTTAGTGCCCTCCGATACGTTGAACAATAATTTATGTTTCGCGATTGAAATTTTCGCACTCGTCGCTGCCATATTTTATCTGAGCACAATGCGACTGAATAATGTTGAATGTTTTTATGGTGTCACCGGCGGCTGAACAACAATGTGCTATTCTCTCGTCATCGGCGGCTTCCGGTGTTTTCCGATTACCAATGCCATACCACTTTCGTTGCTTACACAAATCACTTATTTAGGACATTAATATTTACTGCGTGGAATATAAAATATCGCGATACATCATTGTCATCACATAGTCGTACATTCTGAAATCACTTGTCATGTGATAGTACAATTGGTCTGCTGTATACTTTTCGTATTATTCATATTCAAACAATGTTTTTAAGCGTGAACTTAAATCGTCAACCACAATACAACATCTTACTAGCAAGGAGAACTCCTAGCTGTGGTTGTAGATTGCAACTAACTGTAACTCCGAAGCACTTTCACGTTTCGTGGGTGCAATCTGTCTAGTAAATTTGCATTGCTAATTCCATTTCGCTTTATAATAATAATGAATGTCGTCACGAAGTTCTTCTTCGTACTCAGTGACATCAGCTCTGCTCTATTTGAAATTAACTTACGAAATGTTACTGTATCCTCCGCATACCTTCACGTTTTGCCCTGAGGATTAAAACAAAGCTGGAGTTCAACGTCAAAGCAATCGCATTCCTAAAAATGTCATCGCTGTTTCTTTTTATTGACTTTTGTATAGAGGGTTGATTAAAAACGGATTATTTTGTATCCCTTGTTGATATGATAACCGATACATTAATGACACATATTTTGCACTCGGATAGACAAATCGTTCGATAAGTCGCGTCTATCTGCCGCCTGTCGCGTGGCCGATAAATAAAAAGCGAATGGGATAATGTCCTCATAAATAATTCAATGTATGCAAAGCGGCATCCGAGCAATGTCATCTTGCCTGCAGATTAGCATGGAGTGCCTCCAATATTCGATAGTTTATAAACATGAGGTGCGCTGGGTTGTAGCTGTAGCCTCTGGTGATGGTGTGTACTTGCGAGAAGCCTTTACGTCTAGACCGCCAGTGCCCAGTGCCACGAGGGCAACTCTTTAAGATGGCCGATTGATCGCTTGTTTTAGTTTAGCTTTTATAACTATCTGGTGGATAACATCATTTAATGTAAAGAGCCTTATCGATGTGTTATTAAAGCGCGAATCGGACGTAATATCTGTACCTTAAAGGATAAACCACGGGAGTCCACTTTGGACTTTAGTTCAGGAAAGCGATTTTAGTGTTTGTGAACTAAATGTTTGAAGGTCTATAACTTTTTTACTTCTGCAATAATTAAGATCTGAGTACGGTTTATTTCATTAGTTTTTGACCATAGTTAAGACAAATATGTCAATTTTTGATTATGTTTCGATTTATCCTCTAAAGTAAATTTTACACCGGTGGTTTTGTAATTAGTTAAATCATTTAATAGACTGTTTATGGTTTTCATTGTTCCATCCAATAATGTAATGAAATACGGAAAAATTTTCTGCATATTCAACTCAGAACCGCCCAAAAGTGGACTTCCGTGGTTTTTCCTTTAAGATACAGATATAAAGAAAAGACTGATGGCACAGGCTGTATACATGACGGCGGGTAATTGATGCGAAATATTTAACGACGTAATAGAAAAGATATACATTCGATAAAGGAAATTTGAAATGCTGTGATTATGAATTTTTATTATAAAATTAACGTTGAATTGACTTTCAGAATTCTTGGCATTTATTTTTAATGTTTCGAATAAAAATGCTCGTTGTAAAGGAAACACTTATTTTCCTATAACTATTTCGACGATGCAGGTCAAAAGAAGAAAAAAACTGATATAAATTAAATATTTAACTATTTTGGTAACCGACGAGCTCATCGAAAATCAATTCATCGAAAGCAAATTCATCGACAACGAGGGTTAGGTTAGGTTAGGTTGAACTCGTTTTCGATGAACTCGCCGTGAACCAACTAATTTGGATTTCTTGTCCTTTACAACATTTCAAATTTCCGCTATCGATATTCAAGGAAAGAATGTCAAGTCAATTGTCAACAATTACGGAGAAGTTCAAAAGTGGAAAAATAACTGAATAACTGAACAAGTAGGTAATAAATGACCCGCCATGAATGACGTTTTTTAATTCGCTGACATGCGTCGCACTCATTGTTGCCATACCTACGACGTTAATATGAAGAAATATAAAATAAAGCATTTTCAAAGACCTGAATTTAAATTTTAAAACTACTTTTTGACAAGTACCAACATTACAGATACATAACTCAAACACAGATATAACCGAACGTCATTACCTATTTAAAATGTTACTTCCGTCCAAAAGAAATCTGAGTTATTCGTCGAAATGCGCCCAAAGACGTTTTACCTCAACAATAAAAAACATATTCCTTATCTTTTTTTATAGTGCTCAATTGCTCCCGTCTGGAGGTAGTGAGACTATGGCATCCCCAATTGGGATATGTTACCTACTGTTCGTCCATAACAGTATTTTAAATTTTATATGATTGAACTTCCAACTATTTCTACACTGCTGTGCCATTTTCCTAGTCATTTTTAGTTCGTTACAAAAATGATTAATATTTTACTTTCATTGTTTTTATTCTCATTGTCTCCACTTCGGACAATCAATAAGACATTATTATCAGTTGATGAGTTCTTTCATTAACGATGCTATCGACCTCGTTTTGTAAACAAATTAACAGAGGAGCTGGAGATAGTTAATGAATTAGTTCGGTGATCACAGCTCAAATAGCCACACTGACTCGGCATAGAAATTGCCTTTCAAATTGCATTCACTCATTGTCTAAAAGTCCGGTTTTGTTGTTTAATAAAGTCGTTTACCGAATCAATTTTATTCCCTGTCGATGAAAAGACTTTACTTTCATTTGTGTTTTATTGTGGTCGACCCCATTGTGTCTAATTGAATGATTATTCACTCTATTATTGTTTATTGTTCCCGTTCGTCAATCTGTTTTCTGTGAGACTCTGTTTACACAGTTGGGAGACGCTCTTAAGATGATAGACTTCGCTTTTCGGCCCATACAAAAAGGACGCCCGGGAAAAAACACTTTTCTACATCGAAAATTGCACAAAATGAAAATATTTTTTTATACTGCCTTCTAAAGGGTGAAAACTATGTCGGTATGTTTTCGAATTTTCGATGCGTTTCGTATTAACGTAAACATTCTCTGTCAAACATGTACGATTTATCAAAAAATATTATTTAAGGAAAAAGTGCTGCTAACTCAAATCTCATAAAGAATTATAAAATTATAAAAAGCTACTGACGTAGCTTCTTCTTTCTAAAATATATATATTTTTTAAAATTTCAATTTCGTGAAAGTTTTGGTGTAGAAAAGTGTATTCTCCATAAACCCCTTTTCGAGCGATTTCTGTAGGTAAATTTGAGCGTTGTCTCATTCGCACATTTCGCATTCGCATGTATTGTAAGTGTGCGCGAGTTTATTGTGAGCGGGACAGAATGACAGACGCGGGTGTTCCGTGTGTCGTTCAAAGTCTAGCCTCTTAAGGCCCGGTATTACCCGCTAAAAAAGAACAAGAAGGAGAGATCCGATAATACGAATGTTAAAGGGAGCGCGCTAATTTAAAAACGATAATATTAAAGCGAATAGTGTGCAAATGTATATACAAAACACGACTCATTTTTAAAAAGGGTAAAAATCTCGTGGGGGTTGTGTTAAGTAGCATTTAAAGAAGCATTGTGATTTTATACACACATATAACTTGTAAAATAACAGCACAAACGTGTAAATAATAATTTTCGGAGTATACTTTCCAATTTATTTCTATCGTCAAATAATTACTGTTTCTGTGCGGGGAATGTATAGATACTATCTTATAGAATAACACGTATTTTTTTAAGAACTTAAAACCTTCAAATGTTTAAGGAAAATATGTAAGAAATCTGTATAATTTCGGGATGCCGCCGCTTAAAAAAATAAGTCTATTTATTTATTTTTATATATTTTTTTAAGTTTTCCTTTTTTACAGAATGTTAAAGGGCGCACTTCACTTATTTAACCTTTGATTTCTGACATTATTTGGAGTTTGGTCTCCAGTGACATTCTAGATTTTTTTTTTATTATTTCATCTAAAAAAAATTATAAATCACTAGATATTGGACAGTTAGGAGCGGGTGAGGAATTGGGTGGTTACTCGGTGACCAATGAACACAAGGGAAAGTTTTTTGTTTGATTAAAGAAACATTTTTTCTTCAAATAATGTCAGGAATCCCCTGGTTAAAAGTAAGTCAAGTATGCCCCTTAACACCATAATGTATATTCAATAATACTATTATTCAATTTATAAAAACAGTTTATTTATAAGCAAGTTCTGCTGTGTTTATCAGTTTACCTACATTTATTGACGTTCTGTACTATTCACGGACTACTACAACAACATGTCGACAACCTTACATCTATCATTTACGTATAAGTTTGTAGCAGTATGTTTATTATCTTCTATCTATTCAACGGTCGAAGTCTAAGGCATAAAACATAATTTGTTATTGTTTTATCCATAAAAAAGAATAATAAATAAATATTATTCCGAACATATTCGATCAAATAGTAACATAGTCGAACCAGAAGGGACGATTAAATCACCTTGAGTTTTCGCTAAAATGGATACACGTGTATTATTTGTCGTTTATTATTTTTAATTATATCTGCGAGATTATGTTTGGGTTGCTTTAAATTCTCATCATATCTGACGATTATTTGATGAATATTTGACTTTTAAATATTAACAGACGCTAATTCAAGGTCCTTTTGTTTGGGTCAAATTATGGTCAGCATCGTAACATGATCGTTAACGACAACTACTGAACACAGCTTTATCGAAGGTTGAAATGGGTTTTGTATCTGTGTTTAGAGCTAAAGTCAAAAATTCCAAATGGCGCTTATCGACGATTTGATAAGTCTTCAGATGTGAGAGTTTAAAACATCCCGACTTTACTGTTACACAATCCTAACGGCTCACGAATTACGCTACTCGTAAAATAAACAATTTGTTGAATGAAAGAAAATTTTAAATATTGTTTTTAATTCCCTTTTATTGCACCGGCCTCTAACTACCCTTATTCGCGGTTAATGAATAAATCACCAGCCCTTTCGTATAAGGGCTCTCGAACTTCATTCGGTGATTCCAATAAGAACGATCCCAATACGAACGATTCCAGTACTAATAATAATAATGGTTAAAATGTATTGAAACGCCGGGTGGTGCGGGATAGAGGAGTATCGGGGTTTTGTTGTCCGGCCACCCCTCGACTGGCTGGCGGGCGGGTGTGGGTGGCGGGGGTGGAGCGACACAACCCCCCCCCCCCCACATGCAAATCCCGCCTGAGTCATCGTACTTCCCGGTGACTAACTCGCCAGGGGGCTGGAATTGCTGGAAACCGACTATTATTATCCCTGCTACTTACATTTTATCCGGAATCATTTTGAAAAGTCTAGGTTAGTTTCAATGACGTAGGTTAATTAATACACCGGATTATAGGCAGTAAACAAGTAAAATATAAAAATAATAGTAAAAATCAGTTCTATTCTGTAATATTCATTTTTGTCATATAAAACTATGGCAAAATTGTTTAAAGAATAATTTCGTACTACAACAGCAGCTTTACAAAACTTGCCTATATTATCTTGTTTTACTTGTAACTCGGTGAGAATTACTTTTATTGTGTTTCACTGGGCGATCTCCAATGTATTGTAATTTTTATTTTGAAATAGAAATTTACAATAAAAGAGTTAGTTACCGGCAGTTTCAAGATATTCATTCTAAGAAGTAAAAGAAAATTGGAGAGAAAACAGATATTCTTTGAAAAAAAAAACACTGTTTAGTAATTATGAACATTTAACCTTATTACTTTTCCAAATGATTCCGGATTTTACTTGTAGCGGTGCCCTGAAAGCTACGTTGCAACCTCTCTTTTCTTTCCATTCATAGACCACGAGAAAGAGGGAGAGTTTACAACGGTGCTATCAGCGGTACGCCTACTCCCTTAGTACCATATCCCTTTACGAGCAATCTTCCCTATTCCCTCGCGATACACGGGCGGTACACGCCATTACGAGTCGGCTAATTGCGCCCTATTGCGTTTTATAGTCGTTCTACTCGAATTGAACGACTCAACTACTTCTACTTGATCTTGATGATTATGTTAAATTATTCATGGAATTGTGCGCCTTTTTTTAAACATTGTTTATCAACACTACCCACGTACTATCCCATTTAAGAGTATATGGGTCATGAGACTACTTCGGTTCTGGTTGTAAATATATTATATTCTTATTCGATTAAGGAAAACTAGAAGAACCGCAAAGGGGTATAATTTATTAATGATATTTATGATACTTTGTTTTATTAATTGATTAATGGTTCCTCGCTTTTAGTAACTCAGTAGCGAAAGGGGTAAGAAGAAACGCCTTAGTTATTATTTAATTAGTTTAATGAGTGTAATAACAATTATTTTTTTAGGGAGATGGAATCCTACGCCCATAATTAGTTTTTAAATAGATCTAACGGCATGAGACAAAATGTCGAGGCTATAGACTAAAAGGGTAGAAGCACCGCTTTGGGTTTGTGTAGTATTTTGGATGTGAATAACAATAAATAAATTATTGGAGGAGAATGCTTAAGCAATCAATAAAATCAATATTTTGACTCCTACTTTAGATAGACACAATTTCATAAATTTTGAGCACCTGACATAGGTATTCATAACATTCAAATAAGGGAAGTTTTAGACTTCTTTCTGGTACCTAATTGAAATTACCAAAAACTGAAAATAGGCACTTTTAGCATTAACCCGCAGAACTAATAGTAAATATTGATTGATATTATACAAACTAAGCTCGTTTAGTTGACAGTTGAAAAAAGGTTGTGAGAAAATCTGACAGATGTGATAATCCCGCCCAACGGCAATGTGCATGTGCATGGCAGTTTTGTAGGCGGCAGTGGCACCTGGCGGCGAGGCGAGACACTGCCGCCCCCTCCCCCACCCCCACCTCCTCTGGTCCCGGACGGTTGGCATGGCAACGCGCCGAGTCTGCCGCTATCGATCGCTCTTCCGCTGCTCTCGCGAGTCGAGACCGGCTGAACGCTGAACTGGCAACTGGCAACTTTCTTCTCCGTTCTGTGGACAACTCTAGGGCCGACCCGCGACCGGCGACCTCGCGCAAAGGGGTGGAACGCCTGCACCGACAGCGAGGGGATGCATAGACTTGTGAGGACGTTTCCCCGACAGCCTGCGAGAACCACGTGGCCAGGCGCGCGTATATCCCTTCCGTATACACGCAGTCGCCCCGAAGGAATATCAACTTTTTTTTTATATTGTCCCGTACCCGCGCGTACATTCAACTATCGGCTGAGACTAAAATGTGGCGCTTTCCTTCCTTATTTACTTGTATGGTAGTATTATCGTTTTATAACTAAATATCAACGGATAAATTATTAGGATCAACTAAGTATGAATTGATTGTGTATTGAATTCATGCATTTTTATATACATATTTTTTTAATAATATTTCTGAGTACACGGTGTAAATGAAACCGATATTACAGGTGTGGTGGAAAGGATTGGTTTAATTCCTACATTAAATCATAAGCATTGCATTTGATAGACTATCACTTGAGTTTATCGCATGCAACTGGGTGTGGACGTACTATCCACATGACTAATAATTTGTACTGTAAAGTTCCCAAACAACAATTTCAAATACCTACCACACACTTGAAATTCCCTCTTTAACGTTAATACATGCTTGTAACACGGAACTCCGTGTTAATAATAGCAACTTACTCGGAACGCGCATTTGAAATCCATGAATCGTATTTTAATAATACCTACCACGCACTTGAAATTACCTAGGTCTTCACACGTTAATTCGTGCTTTGAAACCCTGCACGGAGAAAAATGTTATTCGAAAAAAACGATCATTTTAATAGTAAAAACGGGACTGAAGTTCTTACGAACAAATTAACGGGGTTTCAATGTTTATTGGCGGGAACATGTAAGAATAATTTGTTGGTATACGTAATTTCGTACGTATACCAACAAATTATTCTTACATTTTCCCGCCAATAAACATTGAAACACTGTTAATTTGTTCGTAAGAACTTCAGTCCCGTTTTTACTATTAAAATGATCGTTTTTTTAATAACATTTTTCTCCGTGTGAACTCTGTTAATAATGCCTTCCACATACTTAAAATCACACGTTAAATGTGCGTATCCCCGAATCATATTTTAATGATACCTACTGCGCACTTAAAATTCCTTCTTCACACATGCTAGACAAACATTATAAAAACACACAGACTAGACAAACATTATAAAAACTAATGGCTAAAACATTGCATCCTTTGGTTCTTTGATCAATGATACAAAACTATATTTACAATGCATCTTACCATTTAACGCGATTCTGCCCAAAAATGTACATGAATTTTATTTTTATTAAGATTTTTTTATTATTTAAGAAAATATATAACCCTGAACTCCGTGTTAATAACACCTTCCACACACTTGAAATCACGCGTACCACGCACTTGAAATCCCCGAATCCCATTTTAATAATACCTACCACGCACTTGAAATTCCCGATTCACACCTTGAAAATCTGTGCAACATAATTGAAATTCTCAAATCACGCGTAAATAATACCTAACACCTCCTCATCCTTGAAATATTCTATTCACGGTGTGATGATGATAATACATTAATTTATTCTTCTAATCCCCGAAGCACGTGTTAATAATACCTTCCACGTACTTGAAACTTACTCCATAAAAATGCATTCTAGTGAAATTCTTGAATCACGTGGTGGTAATAATAGAAGGCACCTAATCCTTTTCAAATCCCCTGGGATTATAACGAAATAACCCATAGTAGTAGATTGCACTGTTTGTTGGCATTTGAAATTGTTGGCGAGAATGTACGAGGATAATAGCCTGGAAACAAGAAACATTGTTTGTGGGCTTTCGATTGTTTATAATAGAAATGGGGGAACAGGGGAGGATCGTCTCGGCGTAATTCAGGGCTTATTTTAGATATTCTCGGAAGGGAAATTGGTTCGCATTTCGTAAATACGTTCGAGACCCAAAATACACAACATATGGATTGTGAGGGAAGAAAAGTATTTGTTTGTATTATTTGTCGGCGCTTTATACATATACGTTATCAAAGTAATGTAAGGAGTTGTTGGCGTTTGTTTTTCACTCCTTCAGGCAGGAGGTTCATTGAAAGAAACAAGAAACGTTGCCCAAATGTAATAATTTTAAAAATATAACTTTAACTTGTACTCGTAAATGGAGATTAGATTAAAAAAATCAATTCGTTTTTTTCAAAATTTTCGTATATTATATTAGTTTTTGTTTATTTATATAATATCTATGAATACCTCACAAGAGTCCCAAACTGCTCCCGTCTGGAGCCAGTGAGACTATGTGAGGCTGAAGGTAAGTGTGTAGAGGAAGGTGAGCAAGTACTTGGCTATTCAGATCTAGTAACTAAACACGGCTGAAGCCATTATTAAGCAACGTTTTAATTCTGAACGTTGGTCTTACACCAGGGCGATACTGAGAGTATCTTCCACTCTGGAACGTGCCGCAAATATTCTATATATTATTTTTAATTAATTAATTGAGAAAAAACAATGAGGAAAATACTGAGTGCCATTCCAGAGGGTAGACGTCCAGTGGGCCGCCCCAGACACAGTTGTGCGAGGCAACTCCAAAAACTGTGCGAGGAGAGGATGGGTCTGCCATGGACGGAGGCCGAACAATCGGCGCAAGACAGGGACGTATGGAGGAGCCTTGTCGGTACAGTGGGTCCCCGACCCGAATAGGACAAGGGGAAAAAGAAGAAGAAAAAACACAAATTAATCGCCAAAATTTATTAGCGCACGCCGGATTCGAACCCGCGACCTTCGGAATGGTGTCCAAAGCCTTGCCCCGGCCGGCAATAATATTGAATATATATGTTCCTTATAAATAAAGTAACAAGATCATTTTTGTATCGATGGCGGAGAGTTTGATTCCCGACGAAATTTAAACCTGTGTTCGTATAATCGTATAATAATAGTAAGTATTTTCAAATATAATATATTTGGCTGCCTCCGTGGTTAACGGGTTAAGGCTCTGGACTACGAATCCGGAGGTCGTCGGTTTAAAACCGACGTTTTGCGTGAACAAGTAAATTTTGCTAAATCAATTTTGCGTTGTTTCATGGTAGGTAGTTTTAATTCTTTGAAAATAATATTTGGTCTTTTTTCGACACGGTCCAGGGTGGAAGATAATAATAATATTTAAAAAAATTATATTCCTTACACAATATTTGCCAAAAAGGATACTCAGTATCGCCCTGGCGAAAATTCACCATTCAGAATTGAAACGTTGCTTGAAATGGCTTTAACCGTATTTGGTTATCTGATCAAAAATAGGCAGGTACTTCCTCGCCTTCCTCTTATCTCCTTACCCTCGTCACTACCTGCAACCTCACAACATACCCAATAGTCTCATTGGCTCCAGACGGTTGGGAGCTCTTTGGAGTCTTATTCACATAAAAAAATGATTATAATAATGTGTTTTCTCCTTTCTACAACATGGCCCTCTTCAAGACCCATGTCCATTTCTTACTTTTCACGAAAAGACCCTCCTCACAACATCCCCAAAGATGACGTATGCCTCAAGAGAATTTATTTTCCTCTTGACCTCCTGCGTGTAGTTAATGTAAAAAAAATATGTGTTAATTTTCCTATTTGCACAGTTTGATACTAATTATTTATTTATTTATTGACGCCCAATTGGGCTTTTACATATCGTTACATTATATTATATCTCCCAATTTCAGAAGTTGGTTGAGGCCTGAGGAATATAAAAAAAATGATGGATACTAATTCCATTATTATATTATACAATTAAATAAAATGGTTTTGGGATTTGCGCTTGATTGAAATTATGTAGCAATGTCGTAGCAGTTCCTATCCAAGTTTCTCACCTTTTTGTGTCGGCATGAAAATCATTATTCAAATATCCTGAAACACTATTAGCATGCATTATCTCCGCTGGCCGCCGGAGGGCGCTGTGTGTGCCAATATCAATAGTCCAATAAACTACATTCATTTGCTAATAAATTAATAATAATCGTACTCAGGTAGGTGGTACCTTTTGCGGATCAAAAGCTCTATTGAAGTGTGACGCTATTTCAGATTAAATTGTAGATTGCCATCAAATTAACTAAAGGTCTCGTATCATTCTCACCCGCGAATATTATTAATAATTATTATTGGAAATATATCAGGCTACATTCATAAATCAGCCCGTTTTATTTTTTTTAACAAGGGCATGAACTGGAAAGTGTGCTATAAATAATCATTTTACTAACTTTAGTATTACTTAATCTAATCTTTTTTAAATTTTTTTTTGTGTATTCAACTAATTAGTTATATTATTTGTGGAATGTAGCTTTAACTAAATCAGTAATCAGTTAAATATGTAATTTTTCTCCATTTTTCTCTTTCGATCTGCATCGTCGAAATATTTATAGGAAAATAATTTTTAGTCTTTTACGACGTCCATTTAACGATATGTCTTTCTGAAAAATAAATTATGTACAGTTATTAAAGAAATTTACAGATACTGTTTAGTATTCTGAAAGATGTTAGGCAGTGTTATTTTATAATAAAAACAAGAGATTGATTTTAAGAAAAATTAAAAAAAAAAACTATATTTTTGCTGTCCTGAACAATTAACATTTTGTCCTTTACAGCATTTCAAATTTCCGTGAACATTATGGTTATCAATTATAATTAAATTAAACATTAGTACTTAGTTTTAAACCACCATATTTTTTATATTTTCATACATACCTATCGTCGGTCCGATGCCAAAGTCGCGAATCCGCAAAAACATTATTCGGAGATATTGAGGTTTGAAGTTTAGAATTGATATCATAAACTCGATCTAGTAAACCAGTTGCATTCCAGGAGCAATCCTGAATTGTATGTAGCTCACTGTCCAGCCTTTTCAATAGATTCAATGATAAAAAAACAAAATGTGTAATATTGTAAATAATCTATTGATGGATAACGTAATTACGACCGTAATTAATTAATTAATTAATTGACGACCGTCCGTGGTCGAGTGGTAACAACACTTGACTCCCAATCGGAAGGTTGCGGGTTCGAACCCGGCGTGCGCAAATAAATTTTATTTGATTAATTGTGTTATTTCACAATTAATTAATAAAAATAATATATACTACATTTGCGGCACGTTCCAGAGTGGAAGATACTGTCAGTATCGCCCTGGTGTAAGACCACCATTCAGAATTGAGACGTTGCTTAATAATGGCTTTAGCCGTGTTTAGTGACTAGATCTGAATAGCCAGGTACTTTCCTACCTTCCTCTTCCCCATCTCCTTCCCTTCCCCACTTACCTTCAGCCTCACAACATACCCCAATTGGGGATGCCATAGTCTCACTGGCTCCAGACGGGAGCAGTTGGGACTCTTGTGAGGTATTCTCTAAAAAAAAAAAATTATTATTAATAATAATAATAATTGGATAATTTGTAGAGCGCCATTTTTGTGAGAAATCACCTCAATTACTATTAAATAAATCTCTAGTTTATACATAAATAATGTGTAATAAAAAATAATAGGCATCCGTTTAAATGAAAAATTTTATACGGAGCATACTCAAAACTGGCAAAAATGCGGATTCGCGACTTTGGCATTGGATCGACGATATTATTTTTTTTACATTAATTCCACACAGGAGGCCCTGGTGGAAAAATTCTCTCAGGGCTTATGTCATCTTCAAAGATATATTAGGGGCATACATTAATTACGTGAGCTCAAAATGTGGGGAGGGAGCGGTCCAGTAAAATCTGACGTCAACTTTAAAAGAATATTATTAGAGAGGTAATCAATAAAAAAAATAAAAATTGTTTAATTTTTTTTGTAGTGTCCAATTTTGCCCGCTGAAAAAATGGCTATTATAATAATATAATTTATTTCGAGAGGAACAAAAAATCTCAGCAAGGGGGAGGGGGGATAAGTCTAATAAAATAACGTAATTAATGTATGTCCTCTTAGTTGTTGAAGTGGGGGGTGGAGGCGTGTGTGTTGTCTTATGTTTATTATACCTTTCTTTTTATTTACACACCATCCAATATATTCTAAATTGCTTTCATGGAGTTTTCTTATCGAAATGAGTTTATTCCAGTTCGTCATGTATATAATGTTATTTTAATTATTGTTTCTGTAATATAATTTATACAAATAAATAAATAAAATCAATTTTATTGTTTTTACGCAATTGTCAACAATGCTATAAATAATAATGATGAATGCAATAATAATTATAATAATAAAAAAAAAAAATTTATAAGATTTCTTTAATTGGTAATACATAGTTGCTTCCAATAATAAATATCGGAATAAATGTTTTTGTTGACATGCTGAAAAATGTGATTAAATAGCAACAATTAATAATATTTATAGCTAACTTATCAAAGTTAATAAAGAAGTCATACATTCACCTGCTTGAATGTGATGAATAATGACCTACGATAGGTCGTCATCGAAACCGTTGTTCATGCTGTAAATCTGTTTCGCCTGTAAAACATGCGGCCTTAGGCCGATATCATTTTGTTTTACATTTGTTCTACACAGGAGGCCGCGAGGAAAATAGTTCCCCTCAGGGCCGATGTCTTCTTTGGAGATTCTGTGTGGGGGGGTCTTTTGAGGAAAGGAAGGAGATGAAGTTCTGGGAAAGAAAAATGTATGAAGAGTGGATTGGAATCTGGAGGTCTGTGTCTCTCCCGATCCGGCCTGCCACAAGGCCCGGGAACTCCTGTTAAGTCACTTAACGTAGCAAACCACGTGGGGTGACCTATGACACCCTATGTGGTGTTGGTTGTCCAATAAGTGGTTCCCGGGGCGGCGTTACTGACATGCACCCGCCTCCCATATTGAAAATGAAGTCATATTTCACTTGCATAATTTTTACGTAATAATTTATTACTTTGAGGAATAGCCGGTAAATGATTAGATTAGTATTAGATATCGCATAGCGATAATATCAAAAGATGTCTGTGATGTATGATTATTATAATTATTATCAGTATTATTAGAATTTATTAATGCCTTATTGGTGTCAATATTAAATTAAATTTATTTTATTATTAAAAATCAAATTAAACGTTTGTAGGATATAGTTGTGACATATTACCTTAGTATATCGTCTCTATTACGTAATTAATTTAGTAGTTTAAGGACGATGAAAAGAAATGAAAAATAATTATATGGAAAATTATAGAAACACAACACAACATTTTCTCTCACACCTCAAAAAATAAATAATTTTAAATGTAATTCTGTTCTCTTTTGATAGCAATTCTGATGCAAGTATTCAATTCTGATGCAAGCTTATGTTTTTGTTGATGAATAAATAATAATTTATATTATTGCGTATTTCACACTACGTGTCGTATTACTGTTCCATCGACCCTAACAAGATGACAACTTTGCGAAGGTTTCCTTTTTTAAATAACTCGTATTCAGCAGTATGTGGCTCCTATTTTCTTAATTTGGTAGATACGGCTTCGTGCTGAAGGTAAACATCGGAAGTCTGGCAACTTTGGAACATTCCCCGCGTATTCGGGCAAACACCCTTTTGTTATACTTTTCAAAGAACAAAGTAATAATGGCACGTAACGCCAACACAACCCCCAGCACAAAGTTTCCTAACAGCTTTTGATTACGCGGCCCCTGAATCAAGTGCGCCGTTTAGTGAGAAGTTTCGTCTCGGCTATAAATAATTCCACACGCGAACACTTTTTTTTAAATCTAATGCCTTTTAAATGAGCGGTAACTGGACACTGCAAGTATTCGCTACATTATCTTATGTCCCACGGTAATCCAATTATATGTCATCAGCCTTGCGGCCGGGGGACAGTTTGCTTCTCGCTGTTCGCTGGAACCCCGCCAAAGCCCAACTCTGCCAGGACGATTAATAAAGGGCCGCGAGTCCTTCCCCCGTATATCCGTTTAGGTATATTTTTATCCTCTGACTAAATGGCTGAATTAGTCTGGCTTATGTTCCTTCCCAAACAAACGATAAAAGAAGCCCCGCTAAACAACTTTGACGACTGAACGGCCTCTTACGACACTTTGGTCCTGCCTCTAAAAGCTCCCTTTGTAACTTGTAACCTCTTTTTCTGTCACATGACGTATCTTTTTTGAGAAATTCTTAGGGAGTGGTTAAAACTTAAATCAGCGGTGCGCCTGCTTTGCGTTTCAGACTGGCATCCGTGATCGATAAACAACAATAAGCATAAAGTATTTATCTGCAGTTCGTGCACTTTATAGATTTCCATAACAAAGACCGGCTGTTTCGAAATATCATTACTGCACCCATCTTTCGCACTTCATATATACGTAAACGAAGGCAACTTCCACTAGTTTTACGTCGTTTTCGTGCCTTTAACAATATTATGTGGACTGATAAATCAGGTAGGCATCACATGTCACATGTCTATTGATGAATAGTTTTGCCTATTGAAATGCAATAATAGTGGTTGTTTATCAGCAGAAGAATCGTGATTCATAATATAAATGTATTTTATTGTGTTTATGTATACATTAACCGCTGCGTGCTTTTCCCGAGCTATTGAACTGCACAGTCAAATGCCATAACTGAACTGTCAACATTAACTACGAACATTCACGTGGATTGTTATAATATTTTTCAGTACTCTATTGAAACTACAACATAATTTGAGACAATTCTTGCTAGAATTGAACTGCAGTGCAAATATGGCTTCCATTTTTCTTGGTAATACTTAGATAGAAGTACAGAGTATATCGAATGTTAGCATTCTAATATAATATGCACAACATAATGACATGCATGTATTCTTATTACGTCTATTTTTACCGAACAGCCATACTGTGGAGTAAATTTGAACAAGATGAATCGCTCACGAACCATCTGAACTTTAACTGTTCGCCGTCTATTATTAGCACCGCTCTTTTGGTGTATTTATTCGCGAAATCCCCCCTTGTCGAATGATTCATCTTGGCCAGGAGAGATTTCGCAATGTTTATTGTGAGTTTGGGAGGGAAGAGAGAGATGTGAATGATGAGTCGCCGTGCAAATCTCTAGGAGCGAGCTTTCGGGGGCGTTTGATACAGGTTTTCTCTGTCCGTAGGTGTAGGTGGAATTGCAGACCGTTGCAGTGATTCACACTCTGTGGGCGGGATCTGCCCGTTCATTGTACCAAGTCCCTATTGCATCTCGCCTTTCCATGATTCGAACACTTTGTTATTTAGTGAAACATTCTCATTATAATTAATTGGATGTTTCTCCGAGCGCTTTTGTCCATTATTGGAACAGACTGATAATATGTGCGTTTACTTGTCCACGAGTGTCTCTCGTGCTCGGTTCATAGGTTAAGATTTGATAGAAGGTAGTCTAAATACCATTATTATTATTGACAGCATTTTTTTGTGTCGATCGGGCGACGCAATTTATTGGGTCTTCGCTTAGTAGAGTGGAATGACGCAGTTAGTTCAGCTCCCGTGTCTTGGTGTGTGTGAGTTTGAAGTGTCGAGTGTTTGGATTCTGGAAGAACGTGCCGCGGTGTTCTTGAATGTATTTTCTCCCGTCACGGACATTAGTCACGGGCACAAGAAGCTATTTCTACCGGCACTCGAACTGCAGACGCCAGCAAGCGGTTTATCTAATGAGTTGCCACGGGAGACTGGAGACGGGACAGTGACCTAATTACCTAGATCTTCCTTGTGGATTTGGTGTCACCTACCGAAGGGAAGAAGGTACGCGGTGCAGTGTGGACAGCGGATAGAGAGTGTCGGTGCCGTTGATCGGGTTGGCTGAAAGCTGGGCAGTGCCCCCAGGTTATCGGCGGTGCGCGCCGGCCAAGTTAGCGAAGTTCGCGCAGTCGCCGTGCGGCCGAATGAACTCTGAGCGAAGTGCATTCGCAGTTTGATTGTTTCCGCCAGCCGCGGTCATTTTTTACTCTCTAGTTAACCGTGTCCGAGTCCCGCCACCCTCGCGCGCAGTGCTCGCTTATTATAACAGACGACAAACAATCAGAGTGTAGTCGCTAACTAGACGAGTGTCACATTGCACCGCGAGCTTTTACCGTCTTCGCTTCATCATGTTCGGCTGGGTTAGGAACAACTTGAGCTATTACTATTACGGGCCGCCGAAAGTTCAACCGGCGGCGACACAACAGGAAGTAAGAACAAGATTATAGTTACTCTTATTGTTTGCTTTTAAGTTCATTAATTGATGATGATCGCTAACTATCCACGATCATCATCATGTACTTTTACATTTACCAAACTCCTAGAATTTTTTAAAACATTTGCTTTGAAATATTTTACATTCAATATTGCCCTTCGTACTGGTTTTCAAATACTTTAGATAAGATACGACGATAAACTAAATCCTTGTAATAGCAGATATTATAATATTTTTTTGACGATAAGTTTCAATTTTTTACCAAACATTTTTTAAATTTTGTTTGTCAGTATTGATTGAATATATTTAATTTTTATAAACGCATGGAATAATGTGTTCGTATAATAATGTGATATTGCTATGGCATAGTTGCGGACCATGTGTCAATGTCAACCCTCACCCCTATAGCATATCGCCAACAGCGCACCCCTCTCCACAGAGGGGGTGACTGTTGTCTTACGACCATATTGCGCACTATATTCTACTTTGTGGGTTATTATTTTCGTGTAGTATTCGAGTTAGTTTATATTATTTCAGGGGGTCCATTTTTTCAATAAACAATATGTTTCGCATCCATTTCCTTTTTTTTTCAAACATTTTATTTCATTGATTATCATCATTGTCTGCAATATTACTGGTAGAGAAGATAATATTATGGAAACAAAGTGACATTATATTATAAAGGTACCTAGCTAACACTATCTCTATAACCCATGTGCAGCGCAAGTTCACACGCGTGATCACCACATGTTATCTGACCTCTTGTAGTGACATCAATTCTAGCGCAGATCCGTGAAAAATCACGGAATATTATAATTCCAATTTTGAAAAGACAATAAAAATAATTTTCTAGCAAAATATTATTCGGAATTATTCTTCGCACAAGCGACTCCAAAGCAAATTTGAGTTCATTGACCCAGATTTCACATACTACGCAAATGAATTTGTTGAAATATATGAAATAACAACGCACAGGCAACCGAAATTGGTTTGTTTGATGATATTTATTACAACTTTTTTCTTAATTTACGGTTTGATCCAAATTTTAGCTTTTAATGTTTTTTTGGGTTCCTTTTGTGAATTAATAATAACCACATTTATCACACATTATAATAAGGATTCAATAACTTGAGCCATTTATTCATTATTACCGGCAGCTAAAACAAAATTTTCTACCATGCATATCAAAATAACATAATATATATTATAAACACCGTTTATTCAGCATAAAAATCCTCCATTTCCTGCTCACTCTATTATACTTCTTTGATTTTATATATATTTTTTTTTAATTGCATACTTTTTATATTCTTTCATATATATATATGCTTTTTATGTTCTATACTTTTTGTAATTTACTATATTCTTTCATAATCTTTTATATTACTATTTTATATTATTATTTTGTTTTCTTAAATATTTTTTCATGTTATGTTAATTTATATAACTTTATATTCTTTCACATTATTTTATATTTCATTATGTTAATGCACTCTATAGATAACTGACCACCACAACACGGGCATGTGCCTAGCGTGGTGGTCGTAAAATTCTCAAAATATGTAACCAGCAGTTTAATGAATAAAGAAAAATTTAAAAAAAAACTCGTCTCACATATGTCTTCATAACGTAATTTTATTTTTTTTATTATGCAAAAAATAGTAGATACATGGTATAGTGATAGCGAATGAATTAAGATATCCACCTAATTTATATCTTATATTCTAATTCTAATATAATTTCTCAAATATGTTTTCATGTACCTTGTTTAAATTGTTCTTAATTATGTACCTACATTATATTTAATGTACCTTGATTACATAAATTAATGCACAGCTTACTAACAGCGATTACTTACTAAAATTAAGAAACCCACCTAATCTATATCTTAGTCATTATAAATTGAATTTCTCCAATATGTTATATACACCGATTACATTGTTCCTTAATTATGCATATTACATTACATGTACCTTGATAACATCTATCATGTATTTTCATAAAAACTCAGACTTACATTCTGGTGTACAAATGTATCTAAGAAAGTTTTTATTTTTCAGTTGTACGAGTATATTTTTTATTTATTGTTTTTTTTTTATTTACTATCATCAATTTTTTTTAAACTTGGTACTTACTCTCAATGGATTTTTATTATTTTTTAAAAATTTTATTATAACCATATTATATACATAATGTGTGTGCAAATGTGAACTAAACCAGGCAATTTGACTGTCCTAAAACGGGAAACTTTCCTAGTTGGGCAGTCAAAGCTTCCTTACTATGTGAATGTAAAAAAATTGTATCTAAAAGTAAAAAGAATAATATCCGGAGTTTTTTAATAAGCGCCCTCACCAGCCGCCATCTGTCGGTCTGGGCGTGAAGCTCCTCGGCCTCCGAGAGACTAGATACCCACCAGCCCTCCCTCTCAAGTCGCCAACGAGGGACTAGGGAACCACTAGCCCCGCTCTAGTTAGGTACTTGTCTGACTTATGACTATGGCAGAACCCGCATGTTTTAACTCAAATGGCACGATGTTCTTGCCCTCGAGCTTAATGTAATATTACAGCCAATGTGCCAATTATAGGTTGCTTTACCGTCACTTTATTATTCATTTTACTTATCGGTAGGTAGTAATAAGAACTCTGCACTTTCAAAGGGGGGATTGATGATACTTGTTCTGTTTTGCGGGTTTTGAGGCCAAATTGACCGCTTGATTTAATTGTTATTTCAATTTGTTCGTAACTGCTTTTGATTGTTTATTTTTTTCGTGTAAATACCGAACTAAGTTATAGTTCTTCCATTCTAGCAAGCTATTTAACAATCTCTACAACCAAAATTTACTTAACTGGTAAAACAGGAATCTACTAATGTTGAAAATTAAATGCACATCTGTTTACATCTTCAATTTAAAAAAAAGACCATGACAACGATTGAGCAAATCGATGTTATACGCCAAATCACTATTTCGATTTATCTTTATTACGAATCGGTTTACATTATGAATATGAAAAAATATGTTTTGGATACATTGAAGCTTTTCCTACCGTTTCAATGAATGGAATTAAAATAAAATTATTAATTATTTTACAAAAAATATAAACGCAAAGTACTTTTTTTTTCATTAGATAAATATCAAGTTCTAAATTATATAAGAAACAACTTTTTAAAAATACCCCTTTATGGCTAAGATTATTTTTAACTTTATTGATTGAATAACTTTTTTTCCTTCTTGTAAAATTATTCTTAAAAAAAATAAAAACAACTTTGGCGCTCTTTCCTCGCGCAGACAATAACAAAAATACGCGGAGTTTTCAAGGGGTAAGAAATCGAATATTTCTGGCGTTTATATTCCCCTTCAGGTGATTGTCAAAAGAATTCATATTCTACTCTTTCACAGATGGCGGGCGTATAATGATTTTACTTTTAAAAGCTTTATACAAGTTATGCTTTGAAATATTAAGAAAAATTAATTGTTGGCACACGTACACAAGCAATATGAATAAATAGTTTTGTCCATTAGAACACTTAAATCTTTCAAGAAAGGCTAACAAATACAATATTGGATTGAATTACCGATGCACTGTTGTATTTGTTAGCAAAAGTTGACAAAACTATGTATTAATATTCATATTGCTTGTGTACTTGCGCGAACAATATTTTTTCTTAATATTTCACATTATAAAGCCTATAATATGAATTCTTTCTTTTTTTAAATTCACCCTAAGGAGAGTGGTTTGTGATTAATATATGATATGTGAGGCGATTTTGACAATCGCCTTAAAAATTAGTGGTTAAAAACTAAGGGCCTTACTAATATAAACATGTTTAAAATTTTACACAACTGATTAACAACCATTAATGAATGATACATAGTTGTTCATCAGTTGTGTAAAATTTGTAGCATGATTATGTAAGGGGGAAAGTGTTTTATTTCACGAGGATGACAATTTTTTTAAACATTTTTATACCCCCATGTATACAAATTTATTTATATAAAATAATGATGATAGGGGTTAACTCAATTAATTTATAAATGAACTCCGGGTAAAGTTTATCTCGACGTATAAATCGGCTCCGAAACTGCAATTAGCATTCATCAATTCGCCCTTGCGTGGCTGTAAAAGGCGTAGGTTGGCTCTTGCAGACTGTAGACAGTTCAGAATACAGGCGTGAGACTGCGCGAACTTGAGATTTCTTTTTCAATTGAGAAATTGTCTCAGGGCGCGCGACGTTTTAATTTGTCCCATCGCTTTGTTCCCCCCGATTCAATTAAATAATCGTGTCGTGCCTTGTGTCTTTTGTCTTGTGTTACTCCCACAATTTCATTCCTTATTCCTTCTAATTCCTAATCTCTGGCTTTCCTGTGGCGGGAATAGAATGCAAATGTTATTTCAAGCCGCCACATTGGAGGTCAATGTTACTCCTCCGCCCCACTTCCCCCCATTATTCCGCGGCGCATCTGTTGCAAATATAAAGGGAAAATAATATTAACCAAAATTTTAGTAACTACGAAAAACTTGTTTTTGAGTAAACGCAATTTTTTAGTTTAACCTTCATTTTATAATCAGGATTATGGGCAATATGTTTAATTTTTTTTTTAAATACCATTCGTGTATAGTTTCTTACAAACAAATTGCAATCAATTAATTTATCTCAAGAACCATGCACAAAAATGAATTTTAAGGCCATACTATGCTGTGGGTGAATAGAAAATATCTCATTGTTTATGCTAAGTGACTTTCGCTGAAACGATTTATGGATTGTATAATAAAACAAATTTAAAACTTTTTCCACTTTTAATTTAATGACCGTAACCGGTTTCAGCTTGTCAAAGCCATCTTCAGACTGGTCAATTCGTGGATTGTTTACATTAGCTCTACACAGGAGGCCCTGAGGAAAATAATTTTCCTTAGGGCCTAAATCGTCTTAGGGGATGTTGTGTCGAGGGTATTTTTAGGAAAGGGAGGAGTGAAAGTTTTAGAAAGCATAAAGATGCGAGGGATGGGTATAGGAATCTGGGGTCAGTGTGACAGACTTACAAATCCATCACTCCCTCCCACTGCGGTGCATGGCGATGTTCCGAGACATTCCCGCTGGAGAGGTCAAAAGATTTCCCTTAACCAGTTTCCCCCCCGATCTGGCCTGCCACGTAGTTGGTGGGTAGACGCAGCCGCTGCAAAGACCCGGACAAAACACCCATATGAACCCGGCCACCCGTGCTAAGTCACCAAACGGAGCGAACCACTTGGGGGACCTATGGCGGAGGTGTTGGTCATCCAATAAATTGTTCCCCCGGCGGCGGTACCCATCCGCCTCTAAAATCAGAATTTCGTTTGTTCATTAAACCAAATTTTTGCTGTACAACTTTATACACTCGTAATATATATGTAGCAATTACAAGGGAACAATGGAACATTATATAGGATATACGTTAAGTCTGACTTGTGCATTGATTATCTTACTTTAGTAAGAGCTTTTACAATATTTTCTTGTTTGATAAATATTAAAAATGGAATTACAAGATTTTACTACAAAAAATGATCAGCAGAAAATCCAGTTTAACGAAAAAGGAGAGGCACCAAACTTATTCCAGACATAGATTTACATATTATACAACCTCTAAAATCATCGCTAACTCAAAATATCTAAAATGTGGAGTTACCAGTTTCAGCAGTAACCCCACGTAAATGTACATTTGCTGTTTTTTGGTGGCTCTCTGTCGTCAGCAGACAGATTCGGTGCTCGTGACTTCGATCATATCATTTACCATGTACATAGAACCTTCCGCAAAACATAGCGCTTCGGCTTCCTTTGAAGTTTTCCATTCTCAGGCTTGCTGAAAGTTAGCCGAATATTATTCAGGATTCATTTCAAAGTTTGGTACTGAATTTACTGAAACGTGACGTCCGTGACGTCGCTAAAGGCTTAGGTACCACTGAAATAGTCGCAACTCGCTGTAACCTCTCACTTTTTCTCACACACCTCCCATTTACCAGAAAGAAAAGTCATAAGCTGTTACAACGGAGCTTTAAGAGGCGGCTCTCCGAATTTCTACCGATTTCTTACATATTTTCCTTAAACGTTTGAAGTTTTTAAGTTCTTAAAAAAAATGTTATTCTTTAAGATAGTTTCTATACAATCCCCACGCCGAAACGGTAATTATTTTAAATTCCATTGATGGAAATAAGTCGCAAAGTTTGCTCCGAATATTATTACATGTTTGTTTCTGTTATTTTACAACTTATATGTATGAAAAATTGAAGTCATGTTTTATTGAACATTTTCACAAGTTTCGCATGAATTTTATTGTTTTTAATATTAGCGCGCTCCCTCCAACATTCGTATTGTCGTATCTCTCCTTCTTTTTGAGAGGGTTACCGCGGCCTTAAGAGGCTAGACTTTGAACCACACGAGGAACACCCGCGTCTGTCATTCTGTCCCGCTCACAATAAGCTTACGCACACTACATGCGAATGCGAAATGTGCGAATGAGACGACGCTCAAATTTACCTACAGAAGTCGCTCGAAAAGGGGTTTATGGAGAATACACTTTTCTACACCAAAACTTTCACGAAATAGAAATTAAAAAAAAAAAATATTTTTTAGAAAGAAGAAGCTACGTCCGTAGCTTTTTATAATTTTATAATTCTTTATGAGAGTTGAGTTAGCAGCACTTTTCCCTTAAATAATATTTTTTGATAAATCGTACATGTTTGATAGTGAATGTTTACGTTAATAGGAAACGCATCGACAATTCGAAAACATACCGACATAGTTTTCACCCTCTAGAAGGCATGTATAAAAAAAAAATCATTTTGTGCAATTTTCGATGTAGAAAAGTGTTTTTTCCCGGGTGTCCTTTTTGTATGGGCCGAAAAGCGAAGTCTATCATCTTAAGTGGCAGGACCATAACAAATTTTCGCCCCGAATTAATTAAAACGGCGCCTGACGGACGTGCTTCAACGTTATGTGTATACCATTAATAATTTAAATTTAAAAATAGAAATGATTGTGTTGCAGATAATCCATGGGCGAAAAATATCGCATATAAAATATGAACACGCTTTAGACGGGAAGGGTAGTTCTACCTTGAATGCCTGGAAAGGCATTGCTGTCAAATATTTTTATAAATATATTGTATACCAATCTCTTTGTAAGGGTCCCAACTATATGTAAAAAAAACATATATGTAAAAAAACATATATGTAAAAAAACATATATGTAAAAAAACATATATGTAAAAAAACATATATGTAAAAAAACATATATGTAAATATACATATATGTAAATATACATGTGATGCAAGATGGGGAAATCTTATTATCTCATTGTCTTTTGTGTGGAATAATATTTTATTAAAGGGAAACTTACACATTGGCACTGGAGGTGCGAAAATTGTTTTTTTTTTTTTTGCAATGATTTTTTTACAAAAAAGGTCACAAAGTGGCCTGCACTGACTTTTAACTTCTGTTTATGGAGTCCTATATTACAAAGTAGGTTTATACTTTTGGACAATACTTGCATAGTTAGGGTAAAATCATTCAAATGTATCCTATATATTATATTCGAAATTATATCGATTTCAAACCAATTCCATTTTCTCCAACGGGTTCCTTATTTTTGCCCGACTGAAGTGCGTTAAAAAAAGAAACAAAGCATTTTTTAATTTTTTTTTTATTGTTTATTAACCAAAAATACATTTAAGTACATTTTTTAGGTATACGCCACCTCACTAGGCTGAGCCTGTTCCGAGGTGGCAGGAATTTAATATTTTTTATATCATTTTCTTGAAAGAGAGAATAAAATTCATTATTAATTAATAAATAGAATTTGGAAAAATAAACATAATATGAAAATTAATAAGAGAAATAGAAAAGAAAAAATTGAGAAGAGATGATATAAAGAAATTAAATTATTTGAAAAGAAGAGACATAAAATTTAATACAGATGTGTTTCTATTATATTGTAGAACAAAACAACATTTCTAAACGAACTCTAAACTCTAACACGCTTGTTTCAGATTTGGATTTTTTTCGCTCTTAACAAGTTTCTATACTTTATAATCGTTAATTATAAATTTATGTAAATTGTGTAAATTGAGCATGCCCGCAGTAAACTGCCATTTAACATAATTACGAACTGTACAATAATTATCTTATTAGCGAGTTAATCGATTAAAAAAACTTTAATCATTATCTCACGTTATCAATCTCCGCCTCGGAAGCTTTAGGATCGTTTCTCAGTTGTTTTAATTATCCAACAACAATACAGGGTGTATCAGGAGGGACCCGATAGAATACCAACGATTTCTGAGATTATTTTGTATATTTTGGATATTATCACTTTGTGGTCCTGTGACAGAAAATAACTTTATTTCTTTAAATGACGCCACTGTCACGCCAAATTTAAATTTTTCGTTTTTAGTTATCACTGGAGACCAAAATGCCGCGTTTTTTTTCTCTTCAAATAAGTTCAGAAATGTCTATCTAAGGTAATCGACTAGAACAGAACAGTTACAAAACATGAACATTTAATATGTTAAGTTACATTGTTACTTTAGTATGGTTTGTCTGGGTTGTTTTAGTTATGGATAGGTTAGGGTAGTTTTGTTGTTTGTGTGTTCATTCATTTTCTTCAATGTCCTGTTTTGTCATCTGTTTAAATTCTCTCGGGCATGCCCCGATACATTCTGTATAAGGCATGTTTTTTTGTCAGTCTAATAAAACTAACTGTGACAAACCAAAACACGAAAAAAAATTACTAAAATTAGTTTTTTTTGGATTTAGTTCAGTTGGGGGTAAGGTTAGGTCAGGTTTGTTTGTTTGTTTAATTATGCATTCATTCATTTTCTTCAGTGTCATCTTTTTAAATTCTTTCGGGTACATCCTGATACATTCTGTATAAGTTATGTTCTAGTGACGGTCTATTATGAAATTAGTAGATATTAATTGATGCTAGGTCCATTAAACTATCTTCCGACCACCAAGGACACGATATGGCCACCGGCCGGCGCGTCCGTGTGAATTGTAAACGGCCTCTAAACTCTAAACGGCTCCTTTTGTAATAGTATAAATGCCGATTCATCGCCCGTACGTGATGTCCATCCCATTCATTGTGCATCGAAAGTGTTCGGACCAAATTTCGAGACAAATCTGCAATTGGGCCCCCATGCCACTGCCCATGCCTACGAACTAATTTTTTTAGTTCACCTTTGAAGTCTCGCGAATGACAAAACAGGATAGGCCACAGAAGGACCCAGAAATCCAGGAGTTATCAAGGATTTTTTTTTATGTAGCTGCTTATTCGCTTTGTTGTTAAATGATGTTTTTAAAGCTCCGTAGCTCATTACCGGTAATTACATTACGAGGTTAAAATTGGGTTACCTACTCGTACATAAAAAATATGGACATAAAATCTGTTCAATTTCATCAGGCCAGAGCTCTGCTTTTTAGATAAGGCCAAAGAAATGACAATGAACTGAATTTAGTTACCTAAAATTTCTTGATAGAAATGAAAAACTGTTTAAATTTCACGACGTTAGAGCTCACGCGCTGTTCGACAATTTTTTTTTCTCCTTGATATAATCAGATTTTCAATTAGGTATCTTTTTTTAATAGTTTTTCCCTTATCTATTTCGATTAAAATAATGTCTTATAGGCAATCCCTCTCAAGACATATTTTCAAAATCAAACCAAAAACTGCTCTGGAAAAATGACAATGGAATTCTGTGTAGCTACCATGAAAAACACATTTCTTTAATTCTGCTTTTGGCGTTCGGGCGTCATTACTGGGTACATAACTTCATACAGCTTGTGAAGGCTTCATACAGCTTCCTACTCAAGGATTTATGTTAATTATAAATACCAATTCGCATTCGTTTGTCTTTAACGTTTTTACAAATTCAATGTAAACAACAGTCTTTTAGTATGAACGTCTTCTGTCACAATTCACAATTGTGGAAGAAATAACATGCAGAATAATTTAGTTAAAATTCATATAGCGAGAGAATAAATTAATAATAGAGCTTTATTGTCTTGAAAACGAGACCTCCCATCTCGTGTTGACTTTCGTTGAAAAATCAGGATCGTCGTTCGCAGATGTGGGAGCGATGCTTGAACAATATGCACAGATAAAGGTATCTACTGCAGCCATGTTGTTGTTGATCGGCATCCTAACCACAACTCATAATTCAGAACTCAACAAATCACATAACTCATTACTCACGTCTAAACCCTTTCATTGTACTGAACTAGTTGATGGTGGATCGACCCGCCCCGCGCTCGAGTGATTGACACACTCCAAAGAGCCTGGAGATAATAATATGGTCCCATCGTTGAGAGCTCCGGTCCAGCCTCTCTTTCTGTCAAGTGAGAAAAAGGAAGAGGTCGCATCCCAACGGAGCTATCAGTGGTATCCCTTTAGGAAGCAGGCGAAAGCTGTCGGTCTTCGGTTCCCCCAACAAATAATAATACCTCGCGTGAGGGCCCGATACAGCGCATTCCTTATTTGGGACCCGCTAAGGAAATCACGTGAGGGAATGCGACTCGCGTGGCAAGATTACAAATTATTATTAACATTGGAATTCAGACAAATACCTAGACTGTTTTTGGCGGCGGCGACAGAAACGCCACCTTTTAAAGGCACCAAGGATAAAATTAGCCCATAAAAATGTCATCAACTAAATAATAAATCCTTTTTTATCTAATTTATTCAGCATTACTCACATTTTTATCCCAAAACTTTATAATTATTATTAAAAAAATTCTTCCCAATTTCTGTAATACAAAACTCTGCTTTTTAAATTTATTGCTTTAATTTTAAAGTACCTACTGTTTTATATACGTCTACATCGACGCACCCTGCGTAAAATATGATGCTTTACATGAGAACACGATCAAACTTTCTTCTTCTTTTCATACTTTCGTCATAAATTATCCCGAAATATTAAAGTTTATTCATAAAGAGATAAACTACTTGACATAAATATCAAAATTTCGGGATAATTTATGAGAAAACTACGAAAAAGAACATCAAAGCAACTTACTTTTGTATAATGTGTTCACCTGTAAACAATAAATTGTAGGAGTTACTTACTCCAGTGTTGCGTAACTCGGGTCCACCGTATCGAATCCGGTAATATCTTGCTATTTGAATTTCAGAATGAGCTTAAAAAAGCAATACCTGAATTTTCCGCAACTATTTTTTATGTATTTTTTTGCGAATATCGTTTTTTGCGTTACCCCTTTTTTCAATGGCTGTCAAACATATTATTTTACTTTGAAAGACTCGTGTAGGTGCCGTGTTTACAATTTGAGAAGCACGTGCGTTGCAGCAGAGTGGATGAATAGCCCTCCATCGCGTGTTACGCGGTTTCTATCACATAACGTCCGGTCGTAAATAAAACCAATTGAAGTTTAGGTTTTTTGTTTACGAACCAGAGCCACTCGGATTCAGACTCAGTCATTTCTCAATAATTATAATCACTGTCAGCCCATTCCCTACCGGGGTGAAGACCGTCATGATGTTGTGACCAGATCATAAATCTTTTTAGTTATTTCTATTTCTACTTCTGCTTCTCTGATACTCGTAAATCAATAAGCAATTAATGTTTAGTCTTAAATGAGAATACGATTGGTTCCTACCGGTATGTCATTTATCCAGTTCCTATCTTTTGCCACCTACCGCCACTACTAGTAATTGAACTTCTTCTGAATATTTATGGAACTTTTATTGCAAGAAAATTTTGCAAGTTCGAAACTTTTGTTTTTTGGAAATTGGACGATCTTGGAAGCAGGTTGTTTGTTGTTGGTGTTCTTGATATACCTATATACTATCGTTTTTTAATGCTCTTATTCGTTACATATTTATCATTCGCTACTTCTAAATAATTGCCTCCATCTCACACAGATTGAATTTTAACGCTAAAATCTTGAACTTTGAACGCGCGATTTTTCCTGAGCATTAGGTTGGTAGGCAGTTAATTCACGTGGATTTACTAACTAACTAACTAACCATCACGCCGTTTCCCCGCAGGGGTAGGCAGAGAGGACGGATCGCCAAACACCTCGGTCTTGGCACACACTCTTTACCTCATTCACATTCATACATCGTCTCATACATACTCTTCTATTTTTCTGACTCTTGACATGGCCCGACTCAAGTATCTGATTCACTTGATCGTGCCATGTCTTTCTCGGACGTCCCCTACTTCTTATACCATTCACACTTGCATCATATATTCTCCTTACGCTCCTTTCTTTGTTCATTCGCTCTTCTTGGATTAATATTTAGCTAATGTCGGATGTAGTCGTTATTGATGACGTGTTGTGGATTTGTAGCTTATTAATTACCGAGATTTGTTGATCTACAACTACACGAGGCCAGTTATAGGTCTTCCTGGAATCCGTTAGATTTCAAAATGGTCAATAGTTTGGTTTTTCGCGTCTACTGGATGTCTATGCATTTCAGACTGGCGATATATTTTACGAGATGACTGACACTGACGAATATCGGATAGATATTGTATATTGTATTCAGCCTTGTGTAGAGTGGTTGGTTGCGTGTCCTGGATGCTAAAGCAGAATCATGATAAACAAGCGCAAGATTAAATCTGACCACCTATGCCGAGGAACATCTATAGAGTTTATAGTCTATTCTTTTTGGGAACAGAGGGGTGCGTTGGGTCTTCCTGTGTTATATTATGCCAACAGTCCTACTACAAAGCAAAGGTAATTTTATGCGTTTCGTGCATTGTTCTTTTAGCTTTGAAGATAATACATGGTTATATGCAAATTTCCCACTTCAGAATCTTTACCAGAACGTATTCCCAGGTGCCTGAACGGGCGCTTGAGGTTTCCGTGCACTCCGGCTTGAAATAGAATCGCTTTCCTAAGTACCCATCATTTTGTCTTATTATCCCTGATAAATAATAATATGCCTTCCTCGTGCTATGTTAGAGGCTACGTTTATATTAAAAGGTTCTCAATGAGCTGAGTCATGCAATAGTAGTTTTTTGTGGCGGCCACAGAAAGGCGTAGGGAGAGGTACGGGGCACTGCGTATAGAAGGAGGTGTGTGATCACGTCCCGGTGGACCCAGCTTCTGCTACTTCACCACGGAAGCATTACCCTTTCGTACAATACCATTATATCCATTTGTTCCTCACGACTTGTTTCCAATCCGGCGAGAGACGTGATTCAAATCGTGTCTTTTTTTATACCGAAAGCTCCATTCGCTGGCATATAATCAATTTCTGAACCAACTTACTTCCAGCTTTGAATACTAAGTACCTTCGGCCGATAAATCGTGTCAACATTCTGAATATCAATCATATGTTTTGGCATGACAGAAATGTTAAAATAATATTGGTTTGTCACCTCGTATTTCCTGAATTGAATTTATTGCGGAAAATATTATAAGTACCTCATCGTCGATCTTTGCAAACTCTCTAAAGCGTATTTATTTTCACTGTCAATACACAATTAATTCGTCAAAGCTTTTTGATAAGACTGGGGATTAAACGAAACTCGATCAGGCTGTGCTTGATTGGTTTCCCGACAAAGCTTAGAAAGATTCGATTAATTAACTTTGGCTCTCGAAATTTAATTTGCTTTCTGCGCCGAGTCAATATTATCGTTTAATTTATCGGCAAATAATATTGCTCGTGCATGCAAGATTGTCTGCGCTTAAGGTTATTAGCTCACTCATTAATTTGCTTTATTTATACTCGACTCGATAATAACGTTGAACGTAAAAGTAATTGCACATCTACGTCGTTCATTTCACATTTCAACGGCGCAATTCAGCTTCTGTAAAGGATTTAGGTTATTTATTGAAACGTTTGGACTTAATATTATTTTACGATCGGAATTCATCACGTTACACGCCAAATGAATGTTAAATTATGAAGATGTTGGAATCATTTCCGGGTGTGTGGATTCTAAATTCGTCGTTTTGTCACCGGGGCGACGAAGCTCTGCAAACATAGATTAATTTAATTAAATACATTCCTTACAAGCTGGAGCTAGCTGCAAGCAAACTCAACGTATTGTATCTGCAGCAGAGGCTGACGTCAAATCCCCGTTCTACGTGGTGCGTATGTTAAGTCGCATTCACGGTATAGACGTCCGACTTAATGTTGAACAGAAGCAGCAATTTGTGACAATTGTGATTTCTTTATTGACTGGAAAATAAGTCAGGGTGCATTTGCCTCCCAATTAGAACAGGGCCTTAGAAGATATTTTGTTAAGGAAGAAGTGAAGATTGTCTGCATTCTTAATAACAGAACTTCCGTTCTTCGTCAGTTAATTTATAATAAACTCGCTTAGGAATTGACCAATGATCATATTCTTAGTTATTGTTCCTACTTTTCATTTTTTCAATATCCAAATAAAATAAACTCACAATGAAAGAGAAGGGGGCCCCAGGAGCTCAGTATGCTATTATTTATATCAAAAGTCGGAAGTGTTCCTACCCGGCTGCACTCGAGTTTCAATTTTTTTTCTAATCTAATAATAGGGTTAAAAAAATATGGCGTGGGTTTAAAGCATATTTCAAATTTGTTGCAAGCTGAAAAATATGTATGTTGATTTATATATATTTCAGAGTAAAACTTTCCAAAAATCTTCACGCCATTGTTCGCAGTTGCAGTTTTGCTTCTTCATCACACACAGATTTTCTGCTTTATAATTAATTAAGAATTAATAATTCGCTACCGAACTCTGACAATTAAAATTCCGTTTGTCTGTGCGTCCTGCGTAATTCTTGTTTAATGAAATCGAATTTGTTTTGAATTTAAGTGCCATTTTCAAAATTATAACTGATTGTGTGAAGAATCCAGACAAGATAAAGTACTTATGTAACTATGATGTAATATTTTTGCCATTTTCATAATTGGAACTGATTTGTCAAGAATTCAGAATATTCGATCTGCGCCAGTAAATAATAATAAAAATTAGTCACTGAAGTCCGACAGTTATGCGTAGATTGGATGCCGAGTGGAGGACAGGCAGAGACAGAGGTGATGGTAGTCAGATACCAGATAGCGGTGTCGGTAGATGGCTCTATTTCCCGTTGCGGCCGGAAGTAGGAAGTAGTTGAAGCAGCCAGTGAAAGGCTCCAGAGATCCTGCTGATTGTTCAACCCCAGTCCCCGGTCCCCTGTCCTCTGTCGACTGTAAGCACAATAAAATGATAATTGCAAATGAGGAACACAAACTGTTTGTATCCGGTGGTTGGTTGCGCGTCATGTGTTGCGTAATTTTTTTTAACATTTCACTCTAATCCCGCAGAGCAGGCATTGTTTCTATAACGCTATTATTCCGTACAGTGCTTTCACGGGCAGGGGCGTCTCGTGACGCGTGACTTCTCTCGGTCTAAACGCCTCACTGAAAAAAAACGTTATAATTTATGTTGAAGCCAGCTGATTTGAATGATTTAATTGTAGCGTTCCAAATACCTCCTTGTGGTCGAGGAGCGATACCAGAAATCCGGAGGTCGCGGGTTTAAATCCCGGCGTGCGCAGATAAATTTTATTTGATTGATTTGTGTTACAATTTAATAATTAAAAATAATACAAGGTATATTTGCGACACGTACCAGAGTGGAAGATACTCTCAGTATCGCCCTGTAAGACCACCATTCAGAACTAAACATTGCTTGAAATGTCTTAAGCCGCGTTTGGTGACTAAATCGGAATAGCCAGGTACTTCCCCACCTTCCTCTTTCCATCTCGTTCCTCTCCCCACTTACCTTCAGCCTTACAACACATTCCAATTGGGAATGCCATATTATCAATGGCTCCAGATGAAAGCAGTTTCTTGTGACGTATTCACATAAAAAAATCTTAAACTCTTCATGATAGATTTTTTGAGAGTGAAAAATTGCGATTGGATGAATATAAATATCCAATGATTAGTTCTTTGTTTTTCTTCTAATACAAAATAAGTCACCTGCCGCCACTGTTGACAGGAAACACGCTCTAGCGGCATACCGCTGAGGTACATAATGTCCGGATGTTTCGGGTTCGTTCCCTTAACAGTGCAAAATATATTTATAGTTTTTTAATAAAAATATATATTAGAAATGTAATTATTATTCTCAATTTTCCCGTCTTTTGTCATTTTTCATAATTTGTTATTCTTTCATTCGTTCTCTGATAATATTAGTATTCAGTTGTAAAATTTTACCCATTTGTTCCGTAGTTGTATTTCTATGATCCATTAGTTAAATGAGTCATGTGCAAAAGAGAGTGTTTTATCTCCGTGATGCGACAAAATGTTGACACATTACATTTGTGTGAAAATGACATCAAATAAATGACTCCCGCTTCTCGCTTTTGGGCGGTTGGGTTCAGGGAGCGGGTGTCTCCAGTGTATAATGTATAGTTACTGACGAACATATTATATTCCAATACAAGCAATGATTCGTAAATAGGTATGAAGGTACTGCGAATAATATGTTAAACGGAACACTTTATTATAAAGCAGTATACACTTTTTATCGTACAAGATCGGAAATGCTAATTTCGTTTTAATTATACTACTACTAACAAGTGTAGATGATTATCTTTCCTCGTGAAACCTCGTTTGTTCTATTGAACGACTCCTAATGAATGGTTGTGTTTGCTCGGCGATTATGTGTAGTTATTTGGACTTTAGTTTCTCCGAGGATCCGACGTTGATTAATAATTTGTATGAATGGGCGGTTCCCTTCATGTTTTGGTCAGGGATGGCCGAATACGGTAAGGAGAACGGCGCATTTAGTCTCTTTGGGCACGGCTCGTGGCACGTGCCGACACTGTCAAGATCGCCAACATGTCGCCCGAATACTCCTCCGACATTAGATATGGCGACATTTTCGACATGGCGACAACCCCTCTACAGAAGGATCGATGGAGTGACGCACGTATACCCGTTGCCCAGTCGTCTCAATCATTCTATGACGAGCACAGGAAAGTCCATAAAACCGACATCGACAACCAAAAGTAATAAAAGTCAAAGGTCAAAGCCCTACTCTCACAGTGATTAATTTCAGCCAAGGACGATGTATTATTATTCCTCCTTATACAATTTGAACGCAAAAATATAGAACATTTGTTGTCTAGTCTTTTTTTCGTCAGTGGGAAAGAGTTCAACTCGGGCAAAGAAATTAATACGCATACCGATTTTATCATTATGATTCACGGAATTCTTCGTATTGTGCGTTATCAGGCGTTACTGCCTCGTTTCGCTCGGTGACAGTTATTTTAGCTTCAGCAATGTTGAATACAATCATAACCTCCTCTCTGGTTTCAATCCTGGGATTGGTTTGCAGCAATTTCCTTTAGTTTCTTCTTCCATTCTTCCCATAACCATGTGTACATTAATTGCGTACCTGTAAATTTAACAATGCATTTTACCTAATAAGGCATATACCGAGAAAATCAAAGATAATAATAAAATTCCACTTATTACCTGATATATGAAGGTAATAATATTGACAGTAAGTTGAAATGTCTTTACTCTGGTGTTCCTATTGGAAAAGTTATCTGGTGGGTCTTAAATAAAATATTTTCCATTTGATAATGTTCTGAGATATGCGTACATCCGTATGTCACATCTTTATCTCGTATTCTTGTGATTTCCTGTCTCATCTGTCACTATCGCTACAAATAATAATAATAATATATGTCGCTATCTCCTCAATAATGCGTTGTCATCTGTCATGGCCCTAGAATTTGTGGGATTTTCAAGCGATGTATTTATTCATAAAATATATTATTATACGTAATACACGTTCCCTCCGCTTGCTTGCTTGCGTACGTGGAAATTGACAGAAATTTTCTAGATCATAAATTTTAATGGCCCAACGAGCTACAATGTATGGTGGACGATTATCTATAATTTTATTCAATGAACACATCCTTTACGCATAGTTGTAAATAACCCATAGATATTTATTTAATTTTATTGAGTTTTGGGGCCCGAATCTGAAAGCCAGTAGCTACCGCGATTACGTTAAAGCGTACGTGTAAGTAGCTGCGTGCCTCGAGTAGAGTTATTAGAGTAGCTAGTTGAGCGAAGTTTTTTCCACGCGCGTCATTTCCAGCTTCATTATTTTCCCTTTTCCGCTTTGTTTCTGAAGCGCGTGCGGAATGTTTTTTTTATGCAAGCGAGACATAAAGGAAATTTAAACTGCTTTCATGTTACAACTTACGTCTAATGTCGTTCCGCCCCCTCGGGTTTCTTTACCCCTTTCGGTACACAAGTTAGCATGTTTGCGAAGGGTTGAGTTACAAATGCAGGCCCCGTGGTAATAACACTTTGGCTGTGTGCTTTTCAATTTTCCCCGGGCGCTTTGCTATACCGGCGAGTGTCTCGGCCTCGCTGTTGCTGTTTGCCGACTTGTCAACGAAATGTTAAAGGTCGCAAATTTAATTTAAGAAAACCCTCGCTCGTTGTATCTTTCATCACCATCAGCCGCCGACGAAACCTCGAATTTTGGAAATCTGATTTTCTTCCATGTCTGTTATCTTCTTTGACGGCATTCCTTCACTTTCCACATTGTCTTCCAGGTGATTTACTTCCTCTTCAGGATCAATCTCAGAAATCTCACTCCTTTGTAAGTGGTCTGAATAGTCTTACGTTTCATGATGAATGTCATCAATTTCTAGGGCTCCGTTTTAAAACTTGGACGCTGGATGTAAAGGAATCTCATCTTATTCCAAACATTTTTCTCAGAACTAGAACTTATACTCCGTATATTGATTGCCACTTCTTTAGCAACAGGCTGGGTAGTCTGTTACTCTGTCGATTACAGATTACAGTACCACACTGAAGTCCCGAAATTTGTAACCAAACTTGACATATAAGATCGTTTTGAATACTTGTGCACGATAAAGTAATTAATTAGAATCAGGTGTTCGTAGACACATAGGCATGGTTAATACTTATTGAAAGTATTTGCCTAGTTCTCCAACGCACCCTATGATTAATAGTCTGCTCCTATGTCGGACCCGTCATATTTATTATACGCACACCTCCCCCCCACGGGACAAGTCACCCCTCCACCCTCCGACCCCCAACAGACACGCCATACATCCATGCATCCACACCTCCACACTCCACACCTCTGTCTGCTCGTGTTTGTTTTGTCCCGTCGGCCGCCATTATTTGCCACAAGGTCTGTATTGTCTGTCGTAGTCTGTACTCTATACTGGCATTAGCCGATAGCTAGTACTAGCTGAGCTGTTACGTAGTAGGAGGCTGCTAGCTGCTAGGTGCAGGGAAGTATATTTCCGATATCGACACCGCTAGAAAGTACCACAAACAGGATTATACATCTAATTATTCTTCCTGTCTGACGACCGTCCGTGGTCGAGTGGTAAGACACTTGACTCCCAATCGGAAGGTTGCGGGTTCGAACCCGGCGTGCGCAAATAAATTTTATTTGATTAATTTGTGTTATTTCACAATTAATTAATAAAAATAATATATATTATATTTGCGGCACGTTCCAGAGTGGAAGATACTCTCAGTATCGCCCTGGTGTAAGACCACCATTCAGAATTGAAACGTTGCTTAATAATGGCTCTAGCCGTGTTTAGTGACTAGATCTGAATAGCCAGGTACTTTCCCACCTTCCTCTACCCCATCTCCTTCCCTTCCCCACTTTCCTTCAGCCTCACAACATACTCCAATTGGGGATGCCATAGTCTCACTGGCTCCAGAAGGGAGCAGTTGGGACTCTTGTGAGGTTTCTCTATATAAAAAAATAAAAAAAAGAGTCCCAACTGCTCCCTTCTGGAGCCAGTGAGACTATGGCATCCCCAATTGGAGTATGTAGTGAGGCTGAAGGTGAGTGGGGAAGGGAAGGAGATGGGGAAGAGGAAGGTGGGAAAGTACCTGGCTATTCAGATCTAGTCACTAAACACGGCTAAAGCCATTATTTAGCAACGTTTCAATTCTGAATGGTGGTCTTACGCCAGGGCGATACTGAGAGTATCTTCCACTCTGGAACGTGCCGAAAATATAACATATATTATTTTTATTAATTAATTGTGAAATATCACAAATATATCAAATAAAATTTATTTGCGCACGCCGGGTTCGAACCCGCGACCTTCCGAATGGGAGTCAAGTGTCTTACCACTCGACCACGGACCTCGACTCGTCGTCGAATACGTTAATACGTAATCGAATTCGTCTACCTGGACGAACTCGAACAAACAATGCCTATGTATAATTTAGCATTGTAGTAATATGGAAAATGCAATTTTTTGAATGTTTAACTAGCATTATTTTTATTTGAATTTATAGCACTCCTCTGAACAGAGTGGATAAGTTCTAAAAAACGAACCGGATTTAATTAGTTTTTTATGAGTTGGCGTTCTATTTAACGCCATTTCCCTAATTTCGGGACAGATTCAGTTCAAAGAAAATGTAAACACTGGCGCTACAAATATTTTCCTGTTTCCGTGCCAAGTTTTTTTCTCATAATTGATTTTAGCAATTCGTGCATCTATCACCACTTAAAATGTCAACATAAACAAGCTGACCTCCATGGCACCGTGGTCTATCAATTTGACTGACTTGGGAAGTTTAGGGTTATAATAAAATATATTTCTATGAATATTTCACCAGCCATATTCATACACCGCTCTCCTGCTGTTCTAGACAACTCCCAACAAACAATTTTTTTTGCAGTCAAAGGTGACTGTAACAATGTTTTGGGCATTTGGATTGATGTTCATCCATTGCTTGATATGTAATATATTTGCTGGCACTTGCATGGGTCTAGTTCGTGCGTCGCACGATGGTCGGGCGTAAGTCAGGTCGGACATATTGAATATGATTTTTTTTTTAAATTTTATATAGAGAGAAAGACATTCTGGGGTTACGAATAACCGAGGAATTGAACACGCGACGCCTGGGTGGGACCAAAACGCGATGCCAACTCAGCCACCGACCGGTTTATTTTAAAATTGTTCGAGCCCCTGTTTTGGTGTTCAAGACCCCACCTAACCTTTAAATTAACTCTAATTAGGTGAATAAGCTTCAGGGATCATTGGACAGTTATCTGAGTTTTGATTAAATTATAAATGATATTTTTTGCGAATGGTTATATTTTTAGTTACAATATTTATAACACCTTAATAAATAATTCAAAGGTAATTTGTCATTTATTACTTATGACATGACTGATAGTTGCATTAATAATTATATCGATGTATTGAGAATTCCCCTTACGACCTCCACTTTATGTAGGAGAGTCACATTGAACATTTCAAATATTAGCATGTAACCAAATATTCACAATTGAATTACATTATCTCTTTTTGGATGCCCGTGCCTTGCTGCTGCGTAATCGGATATGGTTTTGGGTGTCGATACTCGCCGAAATGTTTGATATTATGCTATGAGCCCCGAATAACGTTGAAAACGTAAATGCATTTGCATTCGATCTATCGAAATAACGCCGATGTTCTCAACATTGTCACGTAACTAATATTTTAATTAATTTTATCGTACATAATTAAGTAGGAATGTACTCGTGGGTGTTAGATCTACTGTAGGCAATCCTCCAAAACTAGTATGCGATTAATAGGTAAATGTTTTTTCAATAGCGACTTTTTTTCCATTTGTTGTAACGACAAAATAAACATCCCGACCAAGGTTTTTGACAACTCAAGGGCGTATATTTCAGATGTTTTTAAATATCAGAATCTACGTTTTGGAAGATGCGCGCGTGTAGCTATTGCGCTGTTTTCTCCACCCTTCGACGTTATTGATAATTTTTCGTTCTAATAATGTACATAGCTCCAATAACTTGTTAACCACAAACTCAAGGTCAATTAGAAATCAGTGAGGCGAGGATTTATACTCCAATAAACCCACCGATATCACCTTGTCACTCAGTGTAGAATTCAGATAACCACGCCCTTAGAGGAAATAGATACTGCTCCATATTATGTACATGCGGTGGAGGCTGGATTCCTAGAACACAATATATTACTTTATTTACATTCTGCCGCTATTCGTGCCTTGTTTACCCTTTATACGATTTGTTTCTCATTGAAATACTACATCGTCGTAGTTGGGTGCTTTACTGAAGTTTATCATATCTTAACAAACCTCGCTGCGACGTAATGCGAATGCACGTGCTAAGTCTTCCTTTCATTGGGTGCATCTAATAAATGTCCGTAGTCTTCTGACAATGTTTTGTTTAATTTATTGCCAACGCCTCAACCCCTTGGGGATTACATTGTATCTGATATACAGACATTGCTGATATGCGTTGTAGCGAATAAAATATATCAACAAGGCCACTTTTTTAATAGCTTGGATATTCCGTGAAGAAATTGGCATCTCCGCTAATAGATTTTCTTCGAGTATTCCAGCGTTTAATCGCATCCTCTATACATCTGCAAGATCTTATGATGCGAGGTCCGTCGGTTGTTGGTTCAGAAATATGAATAACGCCTCGGTGTAGGCGGTTGCGCCGTTCTCGGAGGGGCGTCCTCGCTCCTCGTCTTCATGCTACGTCAATGACAGACCCCAACCAACCAACCAACTCGACTATTAAAAACATGGAATCTGATGTTAGATTTAGAACGGCCTTGGGGTACCCGAAAACACGACGCAAAACGGTACATAAGGAAGTCGGTATAATATAGGGAAGTGTTGCTGTTGATCCTCGGGTGGCGCGTGTTGACAACCCAATGATATATGCAATCAACTTCGCAGTAGGCTCGTATTAACATTCCTAGTCCTTGCCTCGCTATCGTATTGTCTCGCAAGTGTCGATTGAATGTCGATCGTGGGTTCGACGAGAGAGAGATGCTGGGCGTGGAAAGATGCATTTAGGGAGAGCAGAGTGGGCTCCGCGTAGGGGCAACAACCAGCCTCGACAGGAAACCATTCAGCCAGTCTGGGGACGCAGAGGCGGATGCATTATCCAATTTATGGAGCAATCAATTGCATATTTAAGTATCGCCTTGAGAAAGTAATTCCTCAGTTGGCTAGTCAGCACCCATCGAGACACCCAAAGGTTGCCGTTCCCGAGCGCGACTCCGCGGCCAATACAACATTAACGGCCAAGGATCGGCTTCTTGGATCGATCTCGTTGTGTATGATTGCGATCGGTGGTGCGTATCGGGACTATCGACTATAATATCGACGTATGTGACATTCTCGGCCGTATTGCCTATTGGCTGTGCTTGTAACTTGTAACCTTATACTCCAGGCTGGCCGATTGCGTCGCGTCTATACGGATAAAAGTATTTGACTAAAAATGCGAAAATAAATCAGCGTCAAAAAATCTATATAAATTGGTCCCGGACTGCAGTGCATGTTCAGTGTTCGTCGGAACTTTGCGCCAGCTCTCTCTGGAAGCGATCAACCCACCAAGCAACCAACCCACCTACTTTGGCTCGTCTTGCCTTGCATGGTCCCTCCGATCTCTGTTCTGTTCTTGTCTTCATTAGTTCGCGCTATCTTCTACTAGATCGGCCGCTTCTCTCTTTATCTTCCTCATCATGAGTTCACTCGAGGTACACGGGATGCTTTACTCAATCTGTGATTTTAGGATTAAGAAGTGATTGTGTTAAAAAGTTTAATTTTCTTTTAAATTAAATTTAAACAATGTGAAATAAATTAAAGACATCCAGCAAATAAAGATAATCGCGTACAAAAATACATTTTCCTGCAACAAAATATTATTCAGTGCATTTATAATTTATTTTAACTTTATTTTGTCGTAGTTAACTTTTCGTTATTTTTTTTTAATGATTTTCGTATTATGAAACTTGTGTTCTGAGCATGCAATCTTTTCATATATTTTTTTCTTGTCTTAAACCTAGTTATTTAGGAATGTGTATTGTATATTCCCACTCCGGATTATTTTAAACCCACTTTCCACTTGTGTTATCCTGGGAATTTTTATTCTTAATTAGGAACTCTTCCAAATAGACATTTTATTTTACTTTATATTCTCAAATGGTTTATCAGCTTAAAATAAAGATTCACCCTTTTCTTACATTTTTGTTTTCAAATAAATTTTTTATTTTATAATTTTAATTGGGAATTATTTATGTTTATTTTTTAGCATGTATTCCAATTTCATTAACGCAAAGGCTTAGAATATTTCTCAGCCTTCACTTTTTTAACATTTTTTTTTCAGTCTATATTAATAATTATTATTTTTAGATTTTAAATATTTTTATAATTTGTTTCAGGCTGCTGAAGCTACTGCAGTAGCAGTTGCCGCTGGCGATGTAGCCGCAGCCGTAACCAAGGCTGAGATCCCCGCCATCGATGCTGAGGTCACAGTGTGTGACGACTCGGAGCGAGCCAATGAGAAGGCCCCTGAAACTCCGGTGACTGAACCCCTGACCAATGGCAGCAGTGCCCCCGAGACACCTAAGGAAGAGGAAGTCAGGCAAAAGGAAGTCGCTGTAGAGGCCCTGCCCATTGTCGCCGAGAAGGTTCCCGAAGTCGAAGCCAAGCTCCCCGAAACTCCTAAAGCCGAAGAGAAGTCCGAAACACCCGCTGTCGATTCTTTACCCATTAACGGTCTGAAAATTGAAGATTCAGTTCCGGAAGTAGTAAACATTCCCGCCGAAGTGGAAGTGCCAGCGCCGGTAGTCGTGGCCGAGAAAATCGAAGAAGTAGTAATTGTTTCGGAGAAGGCTCCCGAGCCCGTGGAAGAAACGCCCGCCCCCGCAGTAGTCCCCGAGCCTGAGGTTTGTGTTGTGGCCGGGAATGCGGAGGTCCTGGCGCCCCCCCTTCCCTCGTGTCCTCCGCCCTCCTCCCTCACTGTGTTTGCAGAATCAACTATGGCACCGCTAGTAGACACCCCCGTAGCCACCCTGCCTGTTGTAGATGTAGAAGCCTCTCTCCCTCCTGCCCCCGAGGAGGCCGCTGTATGTGAAATCTCTCCTGTAAATAACTCGCCTACCGCTTTACCTAATGAAATTGCTCCTCTGCCTTTGGTGTCGGATGTTCCCGCAAGTGATGCAAATATTCCTTCTTTAGATGACGTGATAGCTCCTGCTCCAGTCAGCGATGATACTAAAACAAGTGAATCTCCGTCAATAGAAAACATTGCTGTAGTGTCCCCTAGTGAAATAATCACGCCCGATCCTTCTTCAATCATAGAAACTCCCGCTTCAAACCCATCCGTTGAAATTCCATCAAGCCCCAGTGATGTCGTAGTTGAGGAAGTCATTGAACCCGCCCAAGTGGTTTCTGCTGTCCAATCTTCTCCTATTGTCTCCCAACTTCTCGAACCGGTATCAGATGTTCCCTTAAAATCCGAAACTCCTCAGACTGTCGAATCCGTCGAAAAGATTCCTGAACCGGAAGACCTTCCTTTACCCGCTCCCATTTCTGCTGAAGATGAAATAGAGAAAGCCGTAACTGAACCAGTGTCGACCTCAGTAGATAGCGTGTTACCCACAATTGAAAATGCTATGGACTCGCCAGTTCTCCAGAGAGCCCTCTCAGACTTGGACATTTCGGCGGCGGAACCCCAATCTGACTCCTTCCCCCCGCCACCACCTCCTGAATCGTGCCCGGAGTCTATGACAGAACTCTCAGTATCCGAATCCCTCCCGCCTCCCTTGTTGGAGAACTCTCTCCCTGACACTGTGGTGAACAGTCCCAGCTCCGAGACGGTGGAGCTGCCCTCCAAGGAAGAGGTCCCTCCGCCGCAGGAGGTAGAAGCCAAAGAGCCTGAACAGGTCAAGGAAGTGGAGCCATCGGGGGACGCCGAACAAGCCAAGCCGCCCACTGAATCAGCTCAGGTGAATAGCACGTGAATGGAACTATTATGTTTGTTTGTGCGTGTCTGCTGGCTAAAGATACATTAACATTAATCTAGTAATCATGTGAAGAGAGCACTAAACATCGTCGCCCTGTCCGTTTGTTTTCCGTCATTAATACAATGGTTTCTGCATGATTAGCAGATTTCATGTTTGTAGTGAGAGACTGTGTGCGAATAATCATTAATGTCCTGATTCCTCCATCCTTTCCTCAACATCATCCTCACCGTCACCCGTCGTCACAGGACACTACAGCAAATATCCACTTCATACATTTTATTCTTGAATGCCTCTTTGAACACCATGATGCGTCGATTCATAATCTTTCATTATTTATCTTATTTCCAGGTGTCATTATCATACTTGTGTTTTAATAATCAATCTTATTGTATTTATACTATATTATGAACCCAGTGTCAAATAATTAACCTAAATTACTACATATTTATTATTAAAATAGTTTTACCTCCCTTTTATATTTATTGTGAAATTCTAAATTACTTTCACATCAGTGCCAATAGATTATTTAGAGTGCTATAGAAACGGACCAGCGTCGTAGCATATATAGTTATTTCATGGATAGAATTTCTTCCTATTTTCCGTAATTAGTTGCCATCCTTTTCTTTAGAGCAATTATTATTCAACTTATTATCATTTTGGATACATATTTCATGCCACTTCCCTTGGCCTATTGCCATTTACCACTAGAGACTGTTT
>OX638395.1:1407500-1515709 GCA_951813805.1 Limnephilus auricula | reverse complement strand
TCCCGCGAAGCCCCCTCCTTAATTCCCCAACCGACCCTCCCGCATACCCCTCCCCCCAGCCTTTTTTCCCTGCCGCCTAACTCCATAAAATACACCCATTTTTCCAACAACTCGCGTGACTTATTTAATTTTTTATGCCAATTTCTTAATGCCAGAGCTCACCAGTATAGATATAGAAGTATTCAGGGGCATGTTCACAACATTTCAAAAAAAATTAATAGCAATCGGATGAAATTTTAATCGCAATCGTATGAATAGTGTAGGATATAATTTCATAACGCAGAGCTCACTATCCTATAACCATCAAGGGTATGCGCACCTCATATTCCCAAAGTTTCATCCCAACCGGATGAACGGTATGGCCGCGCATAAGGTACGAACAAACAAACATTAATTTTATATTATAGATTTCAATTTTTCATATGAAGAATTTCAGAATTTATTTCAGTTTGGGGAAGAGCAACATTCCCAATTGTTCAAGATCTGTGAAAGTCCTATTCAAGTTTTGTCAGTATGCAAGTACTGTGAAACAAGCGGCCCATGTTTAAATAATTACAGAACTTGAATAGAACTTTCTATGTACTTAAATTTTAACATTGAAATTTGATGAATTGTTAAAATTCTGTGAAACAACCCATCCTTAGAGGTTAATCTAACAGGTTTAAGACAGATTTCGTGATTGTTTAAGGGTCTTTGCTTTTTAGCTAACATGAAATAATAATGAAATTCTGCAATTCAATCGTCGATTTGAAAAACCTGCTCTGGAATTTTCGGAAATCTGTATATGTCACAAAAATCTGTTTGGAACACTTTGAATATACGTTTTATGCTCAATATTAACATAATTATAGGTACATTACTAGCAATTAAAAACCCTAGTCTGGTTTTACGTGTTAACGACCATTATTTATAAGGCTTCGCCCTTTTGCAAAACTAACAACTGTGAACATAAAACTACAAAATACTTACATTATGTAATAGTAGAAATTGTATAATAAGATCGCGAATAATAAAAGGGAATACTCTTACCCCAACATAAATCTCGTTTATCCATATTAATGAAGAATAAATAATAGTATTTAAGGAATGAGAGAGAAATTTTTTTCCTCTCCGATACCATTTATTAGATAACCAACACCCCTGCCATAGGTTGCCCCAAGATGTTTGCTATGTTTGGTGAATTAGCAGGGGTGCGTTTTGTCTATGTCTTGGCGGCACATGCCTACCTATCGCGTGGCGGATTGGGAGAGACTGTTTGATGGAGACATTTTACCTCTGCAACCGGACTCTCTCTACCTATGGCCTTGTAGTGCAGTGGGAGGGATGGATTCATACGTCCGTCACTCCTGGACACATTAACCCCCAGATTCCTACCCACGCTTCATAAAAATAGAAAACTTCAATAGTTCTATTTAAATATTATAGATGGCGGCACTTTTATTTGCATCTCGCACGTTAAGCGAGTGTCTACGACAGACGTTAGAGTATTAATATTATAGATATTATGAACATTATCAAATTTACCTCCACGGGAAAAATAATAATATGAAAACTTCAATAGTTCGATTTAAATATTATAGATGGCGGCACTTCCATTTGCATCTTGCACGTTGAACAAGTGTCTACGACATACGTTAGAGTATTAATAATATAGATACTATGAACATTATCAAATTTACTTCCGCGGGAAAAATAATAATATGAAAACTTCAAAAGTTCGATTTAAATATTCAGTCACAAATTTCATGTACACGGATATGACAGAAAGGTTTCCATAAAGTGCGGCGTCAGAGGTTTTCTCGGAGTCGGGTCGCTAGGATAATAATAACTTCAGATACTTTTGATAATAATAATAATAAATTTTTAATTTATTTATTTTAAATTTACTTTAAGTACTTTTTGTGAATGTATCAGAACAAGCAGAAACTTCCAGAGCGGGTTTTGAAAGTCGGCGATTCAATTAAAATATCCCGTGATTTTTCGATAGTAAATATTATCACAGAGCTTTACGATAATAACGTTCCCTACAAGTTTAATCCAAGCAGACACGGAGCTGCGCAGCGTACTCCGTGACTTTTCCTAAGGTCACCCCCCCGGCAGCGATAGGACTTAATATATTATTAATCCTAGCAAGTATTTTCTTCATTCTAATCTAACATTCAACCTATCTGGACCCTCTTTTAGTGTAACAAACAAGTTCTGTAGGCAGGCTAATTTGTTCGCTTTGGGAACAACCCATATAGGTCGCATAGAGATCGTTCTCTTTCCCTTTACTATCATGGTGAGAAATATGATCTAAAATCTAAATGATATTAGAAAGAGAAATCATCACGCTTTATATACAGATCTAAAATTTAACAACAAAATAATTCAAATGTAAATCTTTATGAAATTATTATATTAATTATAATATATTATTAAATTATATGTTTATTTCAAATTATAAATTTTTTGAAGGAGTATTCTTTATTGTCAGGTATTATGTATTTGCAAATTTTATTATTTACTTACACGATTTTATATACTTGAGCTAGAATTACCTCACCAAGCCAAACAGCATTGTCTTTTTTTCATTAACTCCAAACAGGAGGCCCTGAGGAAAATAATTTCCCTTAAGGCCTATGTCATCTATGAAGATGCTGGGTGGAGGGTCTTTTTGAGGAGAGGAAGGAGTGAACATGGGTTTTGAAAAGACCGATGTTGTATGAGGGAGGAAACACAGAGGCCGGCAAATTGAATTTAGAATTCAAGAAAGAGTCGTAGAAACGACCCGTTTTCATGTGACAAATATCAACCGTGTGGGCGCGCGTTTGGCGTGTTTCCTGACTATGCACTGGTGCCGAGGGGATCAATATGGTAGTTCCCCGGAGCATCTTTCATTGAAATACCGGTAGAACAAGGACAGCATTTCCACCCAACGCCTGTGATATAAATATTGCACTCCGTTTATTAAGATTGTCTCTTTATGATGAGGAAATTCTACTTTTATTTTCCTTTATAACAATGTATAACATTTAAAATTTGTATATTTATTGTAAAAGCATACAAATATTAATTTAAAAAAAGAATGAAACATTATCGTATTTTTTTCGTAACGCTCGTAACGTAACGATATTTGAAATAATTATCTGTATATTCGTATCGTATCGTTATTGAAAAAAAAAAACTCTTTTCTGCAATGGGCTCAAGAATTTATGTTCATTCTATTGCGACGATCGCTAAATTGAAAATCATCCCTAAATACTCTTATTTCGAGTTTCGCTATCACGGGGGTGGTTTTGTTTATATTTCCCTGCGGGTTTCACATTACTCTTTCCGCTAAATTCGCAAAGGGTATTAAAGAACATTCATTTCGCAAACAACGGTGTCTCTGAAGTATCAAATAGCGCCGCGCATATCTACTGGGACTGGCTATTATAGAAGTAGGCACCGTGGAGTGTGTAGACACCCACCGTATTTTCAGGGGCTTTCGTGAACTTGCTCCTAATGCGTTCGTCGTGCTTCGGGATTAAGTCGATCCATCGCGTAAGCCCGCTGCACATTACACCAGAACGAAGCAGAAGAGAGAAGAGGGAAGTTCCTACCCGCGCCGCTTGTAAGAACCGTAGTAGCTACTACCTACTGGGGAGGTACATCTGTATACGTATGTACTGAGCAGGGTAGGTACCGGTGTGTAAGAACCGTAGTAGATACTAGCCATTGGGGAGGTATAGCTGTATACGTATGTACCGAGCGGGGTAGGTTCTGCTGTGTAAGAACCGTAGTAGCTGCTAGCTGCTTGATCGGCTATGTAGGTACCAATCTATATTATGTACTATCCGTAGTAGATGCGGCGGTATTGGGTGCACGCTGGAGTAGCGTAGCATCGGGGGTAGTAGTAGTACTATGACAAATTCTCAAGCCACGTGCCTTGTACGGGACGGGTGGGGGTGTTGGGTTGGGAAAGGGGGAGGGGTTTTGGAGGGGGTGACCCCCTGCATTAAGTTCGGGCGTCAAAACGTCTTTTGTTGATGGAATATTTTTCCGATTGTTTTCGTGTTTTGAATTCGTCCATCAGGGGGTTATATCGGGGAATTTCTAAAATGTTAAAGATATCTGGGATTTCTTAGTTTTGAAACAATTTCATCTTATTTGGTAGAGTGAAAAATGAATATCAGCTTTGGCCGTTTTTATTTAAGGGTCGACAAGCTTTCAGAGTTTTTTCCATCCTAAAACAGCATCAAAAAAGTGTGCCAATGGTGGTCTTTATTGGCATGGCCATTGTCATTGGCTAGAAAAATACTTTGTATACTTTTCTCATAACATTATCAATGTTATCCTTAAAACTTGTTGATTTTATAATTTAAAAATAGATACATATTAATAAACGTCTTACACACCGATATTCGTTTTGAACAAACCAGTTAAAACATTAATTAATCCTCTGGAAAAAAAAATTGTTTTTAGTCTGTTCCTTGTTACCCTATTAAAAGTTATCAAAATTTTATGCTCTAAGGTTTAAGGATATCGTCGTGCTTTATTTTTAAGGTTATATTCCGTGTTGGGCTACCTCCTTCTGTAGCCTTCCTTCTTTAGAAGAAGGTAGCACAACACGGCATAATACCCCAAAAATAAATCACGACGATACTTTTGGCCGCGAAAATCTCAAATCATATCTATTCAAGATATCAGTTAACCCCGAGTGGACGGACCTAGACTAATATCCATTGTTATGCTATAAACAGTAAATTAACTAGCAATATCCATTTCAATTTGTTTTGAATACCTACAAGGAAGATAAATTAACTTTAAATCCGCGTAATTGCTCTGGGATTTACCATATCCTCAACCGACCCGGCGGATATCCCCCCGCCCTTTTGTCTGCCGTGGAAAGGTCCCACGGGGCTGTCAATAAAATGCCAAATAAAATAAAACAGCTCCTCCTTTTTGACACTTCAATTCGGAATTGTTTTATCGTTTGTTTCTTCGTTGTGTACTTCACTGTTATTTTTTCCGAACGACATTAAAATAAAACAGAAAATCTTTAGTGTGCAAAGAATAAAATAAGTAATTTTATTGTTTGTTTTATATTTTTCAGTTGTTCAATATGAACAAATATTTTCAAAAAAATTTTAAACTCTCGCGATGCGGAGTAGTAGCTGGGTAGGTACCAGGTACCTATAATATAAAATACGGTCCCATGATAACATTGATAACTCATAATCAGTTCAACTCAACAACACTTTGAAAAGTTTAAATATGTTAAAGATAATATCACACCCTTAATTAGCGTATTTAGCGGGTTATCATAAATATTACCAATTAAATTTAAATAAAGTTTGTATTATAGTCTCGTACACTCACATCTAAATTACTTAATTGAAAGCTGGGGAAATGCGTAATTACAGGTAATTCAAAATAAGGTAATCAAAAAACTACTTCACTACGGATCCAAAACTTCCACAAAAAATTATATTTGGAAACAAAACTGTTAACAGTAAGGAAACTATACGAATACAATGTATATGTCTCCTTATATACAAAATAAATAATAAACACATACAAACACAGAATTCATTAAAACGTCCCAAGTATAGAAACATTTTACACGATAACACGATAGCATACATTTAAACACCATCCTCACTAACTATGGTAAACAATCTATTGGTTACGAGGGGGGCAACTTATATGATTGCCTTCCAGACATCATTAAAAACGAAAAAAACTGGATAATTAAAAAATAAAACCATTCATTTTTTTCACAAACCAAATAGTGAAACAGAATCATATTGTATTATGTATTTAGTTCAAAATCATGTAAAATGTATTTCTAGTCAAATAAAGGAAAATGTTATTTTCTTCTTTCTGGAATAAAAACTTTAAAAAAAAAAGTCTTTAAAAGCTATTAAAAATACTCAAATTAAAAAGTCAATAGGTGTTCCATAAAAATGAAATCGGATATATTTATCCGAGACACTATCTAGGTATAATGTATAATCTCAGATTTGCTGTCAACTTTTCCTAATAAATAAATAAAAAAAAGGTAACAAATACATTCTTTGAATACTTGTTTCCAATAATAAAGGTAGCTGCCAATAATATGGAAAAAAAACATTAGTCGAAGATAATATTGTTAATTCTGAAATTTGAAATATGAAGTTGACAATTACGACAGTCTTATAATAGATCGCAGTAGTCCAATTGGTAGCGGTGTATGTCCCGGTAAGACGTAAGGTTCTGGGTTCGAGTCCCAGTTGCGACCGTTTCTTTTATTATTTTTCTGTGTCTTGTTCATTTTCATATTTAAAAAAAGAGATTATTATTGTTATCTTCTTCTTCAATGATCTATTAAAAATAGCCCATAACCTAACCCAACGTAACCTATTTAACCATTTTTTAAAAACATTTTTAATAACTTTTCCGGTCACCATAAAATGCATAGTTTCGCCTTTTTGTGTGACCATTATTGGTTATTTAATCGTTTTGCATTGCAACAACCTTTTCAATGTTGAATTTAAATAGCACGAATCGTCAACACTGGGTGCGATGTAATCTTTCTACAGCAAGGACCAACCTTTAGATTTCCTATCGTCTTACTTCTATCCTCCTTGGTTCGACCCCTTTATCCCAGCTGTAGGAACCGCCACCCTGTCCCGGGAGAGTGTATTTCCCGACAAAACCTTATTCAATATTTCCTTATTGCGGCAGGACCCAGAACACAGGACGTGGAGCGCAGGACGCAGGATCTCCATTTCGTTCGGTTCACCCTTTCGGGAAAATTTAATTGGATCCTCTTCCGTGTCCCCACTCCTTCCTCGTCCAGTCCCAAAAAGATCAAATTAATTACGTGATGTCTTCGGTAAAGCATAATATTCTAATTGCAATAATTGACTAAATTAGGCGCAATTTTTTTTCTGCAAAATCCAGAATCTTTAAGTCACGAGATTTTGGAAAATCGAATATAAATGTTATGTTTTTTGGATAGTTCTTATTATTTCGTGTTTTGTGGTATCCTTGAATAGATAAAAGAAACTCTATTTAATCCATAATTAATAAAAAAAGAGCCTACTATAGTTACTTGTATACTAGGTATTCTGCGAATTTTGATCGCCTTTATATGTTATTAATCTTTTCTTCATATTTTATACTACGAATTAACCTTTTATTATCTGCAAATTTAATGTGTTGCCAGTTTTTGTAAATAGCCTAATGTTTTATTAATTATTTAACTTTAAGGCTATTTCCTAGATACGGAAAGCGCAATTAAAAGTTTATTGTTTTGTTTTTACGCAAATTTAGTTAGTACAAGCCTTTTCACTGAACACTCGTTTTGAAAATAGAAACCGCTGCTTGTTTTGATTTTGTCGATTTCTGACCTCTAAGCGTCCACATCTCAAAATACGAAATTTTTATTTTTCCTTTATTTTTTTAATGTTTTTTACATTGGCCCCAATGTATTCCCAGTTTTGTTTTTTTTTAATATCAATAATTTAGTGCGTATTTCTATCTAGGCGAAAGGCCGATACAAATAATTGTTTCCGTTTAATTACTAACCACAAACATGAAATAAAAAATAACATTACATAAATATAAAAATAAATGTGTCAAACCTAGCTGCAAAGTATTAGAAAAGATTTAGAGAGTGTGGTAGTACCTAATTTGTTTTTAATCGTAAAAAAAAATCAAACTCAAATTTATCCTATATGTGTTAAGGGACATACTTCTGATATTATTTGGAGTAAAAAAATTAAAAATTTTGGTCTCCGATGATGTGTTTGATTTTTTTTTCAACGTAAAACACAAAACATCAGTAGGGATTGGATAGTTAGGGTCGTGTGGGTTGGAGGTTTACTCGCTGAGTGACTAGTAATGACATGTAGAAGATTTTTTGTTACTTTATGAAAGGAAAATGAAAAAAAAGTCACTCGAGACCAAAATTTTATATATATTTTTTAATCCACATACATTTTTTATGATATAGAATGTCCCGATGTGGATTTGTTTTTTGCAAATCTACAGTTTTATTTTATATTACAGAACACTTGCACACTTGACCTTCCAAACTGTAGGAAGGTCACTGTATACATTATATTTCGAAAAACCACTCCCACCGCCCTTAAAGCACCCACCAGTTAAAGCAAAAAATGTATGCTCCTTGATAAAATTTTCCACGCTTAAAGTTAAAAATAGGAGGAAATTACTGTCTACTTCTGATTCCGAAAAACTCTGTATAAATCCCGGGCAAAGCCGAAGACTTGAGATAAATATTTAGTCTGTAGTCACTAGGCCGACGACCCCGGTGGATTATTGGAATCTTAATTAATTTTCATTATAATATAATGCGAATAAATGTCTATCGCGCCGTTCAGTTATAGTTCTGTTATACAATCACCTCAAGGACGCTTCAAACTTCAAACTCGTGGAGCGTTTTAATTTAAATTTATATCCTGAAATATCCTCCACTCCCCACCACTCGGTACTTGTACTGAGCAGAGCACTGAGACTTCCCTGCTTTTTAGATTCCCTGAAAATAAATAATTAAAAGCTTATATTGGCCTTTTTGCAATTAATTGTGTCTGACAATTATTTCTCTCCATTTCTCTTCATTACAAAGAGCGTCGTCTTCATTTCGCCAAGATTCTTTTTTCCTTTGGAAATATCGTCACAAAAAAGCTCATAAAAAACTACTTGCCTACAGACGACGTTTTCATCCACCCGGTTACCCCGGTTAGCCCGGATCTTCTGAATCATTGCGTTTATATTATTATTTTCTGCCTTCGACCAAGTATATCAAGACAAGCCGTGTGGGTCTTAAAAATGACACCAAACCAAAAATATTGCTTTACGAAAAAAATTATCAAAAATAAAGTAATGTTTTGGCATTTGGTTGTTCATGACTTTATTGACAAAAATTAACACATTAAATAACAGTCTCTTTTTTATTGGAATCCAATTAAGCTGTTCTCTCATTTGATTAACCCTTGCGTATTTGCCTTTTCCCAGTATACATCTCATAGCTCTATTCTGTATAACATCTAGCTTGTTCAAATTTCCTACAATGACTGAGTATGACATCGTAGAGCAATAATCTAAATGTGGAGCAACTAAAGTTTTAGAAATGAGCTCTGTAGTGTCTCCATTCAGTTTATTTCTTATATTCCATTTTTCACTATGATAGTAAGGCAGAATAACGATTTCTATGAGACGAGTTGTTACGAAAAGCGAACAAATTAGCCCGAGGGGTTAATAATGAAATTAGTCACCCCCTCCACGAAATACTGAAATAGACCGAGACTTAAATAATAATATCCAATTGACACGTTTCCCCTCCCCGATACTTACTGCCTTCAAAGCCCAGAACCTTCCTATCTCCTTCATTCACTTCTCGAATATCTTTAGATTAAACGAATTAATTAAATGACAAAGACAAGGCGAAAATTTTGAAATTAAATTCATTTTATAATTAAGTAGTATTTTTGGATAATTCATCTTTTTTTAAATAATCTAGAAGTAATATTATAAATCATCATTATTTCCACTAGAGTCAATACAAAGGATACTAACAAATTTTTTTCTTAAAAAAACCGGTGACCGGACAACTCAACAATGTGCAGCTTCATCACCCCTTTGAAAAGTCATTAAAAACGATGAAAATAAAATGTTTAAAAAATTGGTTAAATAGGTTACGATAGGTGGTTATGCGCTATTAAAAAAAATCATAAACTTTTACGGCATTTCAAAGAAGTGTTGAAATGCCACTTTGTTGAGTTGTCATGGAAGCAAAAAAACAATATTACTAACTAGCATACGATATATTCAAGCTCCTCCCATTCCCACCTCTAACTATTTTATTTTATTTTATTTATTTGTGACACAAACAAGATATTTATAGAACATTCTCGTGGGTAATTTAAAACAAATAAAAATAAAAATAATATTTATCCTATTGTAGACTAATGTGTCTGCACTAATCACATTTCCATTTATTCACAGAAGCAAACACATGAAAAACAATGTCTTTTTAGGTGCACAAATCGTAGAGATATTGCTTGAAACAAGTTATATTATTTACAAAAAATATCTATGAATAGACTGACGTCAGAACAGCGCTTGCAAATTGTGCAAATTTATTTTGTTGTCGAAAATTGGACTTCACGATTGCGCTTCATTCGAGCTAGCCGTGGCGCTCATATGCCAGAAAAAGATGGGCTCTCTTTATTCGGCATCTTTCAGATTTTCAATTGAGTGTCACTAATATTGTATTGTATTGTAATAAGTTATAGTAAGCGTTGGCATTTAAAAAACTATATTTATTATGGTTACTTACTTAAATTTAAAAAATCTTTGGCGAATAGTTCAGTTTATAAGTTTTATACTTTTTACAATGTGTCTAGAAAATGGCTTAACATTAGAATACGAATAGAAAAATAAATAAAATTGAAGTAGGTAATACAACACCAGACACCTTGACTTAAAAAATACACACGTATGGTATGTCTATGATTTTTTATGTGATCATTAATTATTTATCCTTGCCATTGTATTGGAAACGGCACATTAAACTCGCTCAAAATGTCTTAACAAGGCGATGCACCCCCGAACCCGAACCCTTACTGAAAGGTAAGTAGTACGCACAAGAAGGCCAGTTTGTCTACCTCCTATTTTGTTTAGGATTGTTAGTTGTTACCTCTAGTTTATTATATTCTGGTCGTTTAGAGTTTTGATAGGAAGTTGCCAAAAATGCTTCACTCTCTCTGTTTTCCTTTACGCATGACATGTCAATATAATAAACTCTAAATTTTTAAGCCTGCCTGAAATCTCATTGATTTTATTTTCCAGAGGCCTGAAACATTATGTATTGGAAAAACATGTCGTGTACAAAAACACTTCATAAATACCTAAGAAATATCCAACTTTTTTAAAATTACTTTTCTTCGTTAGGTTTGTAATTCTCCAAATTAGTGCTACCCATGTAGCCATTGCGTATACTTACGTTTTATTTTATCAAATCTCCCCCTCTTAAAGATAGACTCTGTTTATATTTTCTTTTGTTATCATAAAATACCGTAAAGCCTTGTTTGTATTATGTTCTTGGTTACCCAACTTACTAATTCCAACAAAAATATGTTAAACGAGAAACTCTCATTGTTTATTAAATTATTTTTGTGTATAAAAAGATGTCGATTTATTCACCAGAACCTTATTAACGCTATGAATAAATCCCTTTCATAATAAAACATCTGTATTTAGTCCATCTCAGGTAATTAATTAACATTGTGGGTATACAACATTCAATAAATATGATTAACTTGTTTTTTGACAGTTAAATTAACTTAAAAGCTCTGTCTTTAGTTATTGACTGAAATGATGTAGCGAATGACGAGCTGAACACAGTTTATGTAGTATTTTAAGTTTGAAAAGCTGCGCAAATTTGTTGACGCGAACAGATTTTTTACTACTTCATAGTTAAGGGCCTTCCTTACTAGCGATCTCAATCGTTGTATGGAGTATCATGAATTCTCAGATTCAAACGACAATCTAAGTTATTAATCGTCAAAATATCGATAATGTAGCCACGTTAAGCTATCATAAATACATTTTTCTGTCGAAATATATATTTTTATTAACAACTTATTTTCGTTAAATACTATATAATGAACATCTAAGAATTCTCCTACTCATTCGGCTCTCAGAGGTGGCCGCGGATGCACGCTTTTTACGGTCCGTCGTGTCAATCTTTTTTCAAAGTTCGAAATTCCGCGTACGTAATTATTATATTTCCATGTGACGCCGACGTTTCAACAATATTCCACGCTATGCGTTCCGCGTAGGGACTATAATAGTGTGCCGCCTTTTTTTATGTTTCAGCTGTGAGTTTCCGTCGAAGCTGTGTAGTGTCAAATAGTATTATTAAGAATTAATTTATTGTTAACAATTTTTCGGGTTTTAGGTAATAAACAATTTGATATTTTTAAAATATAAAAGTGTGGAAATGGCCAATAAAAAACTTAGATCACTGTCAGAAGATACAAAGTATCCCTTAGCATTGAGGAAGATTGTCAAGACGTATTTTACGCCTTAGAACGGCTGTACGTTGTGCCATAAAGTACCGGAAGGCTATGAATTGTAGTCAAGAGGAAAACATAAAATAGCTACATTTGGATATATTGAATGGGCCAAAACATGTATTTGGAGACCACTCACTATGCAAGAAACGGGCATACTTTTGCAAACGGGATACTGGCGACACTAATTACGTACCCAATATGACTTCGAGCTTGATAATGTCCAGAATCATGCAGCACGTTCGACTTTTGGCATCTAATGCTCGAAGTTTAATACATGATGTAGGCAGCGATACTGTGGAGTGCTATAATAATGTTGTGGCTAAATTTGTTGGTGGGAAGCGTATCAAATAAGCTTTAAAACGGTCCTACAAAGGAAGGTGCGCTGCAGCAGTAGTGGCGTTCAACACCAATCTTCCACACTATTCTTTTCATAAATTTGCAACCGGTAATAGTCCCGGAAAACTCATAAAGCATTTAGAATTAAAAAGATTGCAGAAAAATAATCAACAAGTATTAAGTAAAAAAAAAAGAAAAGAAAAACCCTGCAGCTCGCTCCAGCAAAAGATCAGCATTATGGTCCCAATGCAGAAAAACCTTATATGGACCGAGCATCGTATGACGCAGCTAAATATGATTTTTTAGAAAGGCTTTTTACCATAGCCAAAGATAGGCAAGCAATTGAAAGGGTGACAGTGCTTCAAGCTTCTAGTGCAAAGTGGATCGAGATGCGCCGCAATATGATTACGTCATCGTGGTTTGGAAAAGTGTGCAAACGGCGGCAAAATATCAGTTGCGCTCCATTAGTCAAAAATATACTGTACCATCAAACCTTATCAAATATTCCTTCAATTCGACACCGACAAAAATATGAATACAATGTCCTGAAGGAGCTTGCAGAACTAGAAAGCATTGCCATAGACAAGTGTGGTCTTTTCATAGATGAAGAGTATCCGTATATGGGTGCGACCCCAGATGGAATTTCTTCTGAAGAACAAAAATGGAGAAATGCTGGTAAATACATCTCACGATTGGTTTTACCAGGTTCAGGGCCAAAAAGTGTAACATGAAACAAAAAGAGATATTTGTATGTTTGATGTATGGACTGAACTCGGAATAAAAATCGAAAAAATTTTACGGGATGACGAATTTTGGCAGACTAATATGGTTGAACAGCTGAAACGCTTTTACAATTTTTGCATGCTACCCGAATTAATTGATCCTCGACATAATCACTGCATAAAAAGTGCATAATAGCGAAAAAAACTAAAGTAAAATTGGTTTCAGCTAAAACCAAAACACGTTAGAAGGAATTGTTTCGAAGAAATCAATAACATTTTATTTCATTGAAGTGTCTTCAGGAGAAACTTCATTTATATTCCTAATGAATGTAGTTTATATTTTTAGAGATAGGGAAGAGGAGGGTTGGAAAGTTCCTGGCTATTCAGATCTAGTCACTAAACATATCTACGCCGTTCTCAAGCAACTTTCAATTCTGAATTATGGTCTCTTACCAGGGCGATACTGAATGTATCTTCCACTTTGAAACGAGAAACAGATTCGTTATATGTACCTATATAAATTTTATTTAAATTCTACAATATGATATACTTATAATAAATTAAATTAAATTTGTTTTGTCCTCGCCGGCTTTTGAACCCGTGACCTCAAATCAAACTAGACAATTTAGTATTAACAGTGCCCCGCCGCACTGCGAAACCAGGCTGGAACAAAGGCCAAGCCTTTTGTCACTCTTTATAATTGTATTACTACATGTATCTTTTTGATCTATGGGTGTATCAAAAAAAAATCCAAATAAAAAGTTATATTAAACGATTTAAGTTACTGAGAACCTCCTTCATCAATTAAGCTATTGTTATATTGCATTACATTCTAATATATATTTTAACATAATTTTCATAATCACAATATCTTTAATTAATAATAATTTGTTTTGTTCTGTGCGACTTGATTGTGAATGGAACGCACCGGCCAGCTGCAGGTGCGGGCGGGTTCGATATTCGAATTCGAGCTGGAAACGTTTAATACCGAGGGCCGTTAAGATAACACGTACCTGTGTGTTGTTTACTACAAAATGATGAATTGTATTTTGTCCAACCAATAATATCTATGTATCTTTTGTCCAGTTTATGGTTGTAGGGTGCAGCAAGTAAAATCCTCCCTCGCTGTAGATGCTATTGTCTACAGCTCTGCAGGAAGTAATGAAAGAGTCCCTTCGGTCAACCGTAAAGATAAACACATACATAATGCATTATTCCCTTCTGACGTGTAGATACTATACTGTAGATAATATACTGGATACGAGTATCTCCCGCTATTTCTGGGAAACACAGTGCGGTAGAGTGGTGGCATCTTCTATCGACACTTCCAGTCTCCAGTAGATAGGGTCTACTCGTAATTCTTAGTTTTACCCTGAAGTCTTCTGCATTCTCTTACTGTTAGCCCAGCGCAATAAAGGTCTCTTCCAGCGCCTTTTTAACTTTCATCTCTTCTCCGCTATTCCTACTTTCTGCGTAACACAATACCTCTCTCCTTTACCCTTCAGCCTCCATCTCCCCTCATTGCGTCTGCGCCAGAACTTAGCCGTGACTGGGATTGCTGGAACCTATTATTGCTTTGATGAAGTGCACGACTGGCCTAGTTGCCGCTAACACTGCTTTGTACCAAGTACAAAACACACACGCACACGTTATATATATATACACACAAACTACACACATTCGCGCATATTTCCTTTTTCGTAAATTGCTTCTGCCTAGAAAGGAAAATTAGTATTCGGCTTCGGGAAACCCACATTACATTCAAACATGTATTCATTCACTTCTAAGGAATTCGAAATGAACAAACCGCGTCTTATCATAACCGTCGAGAATGGTTTTGTGTAAATTTACAACGCAGCATTACAATATAATGTATTGTGTTCGTGTGAACAAATATTATTTAACCATCTCTTGTCTAAATGAATACCGACTTTGTTTTATCTGAATTCGCACCAACACTCCGCCCGGAGAATTGTTTGAGAGACATAGAAAGTAATATTTCACGAAGCGGTAGATAGAGTTGTTTCTGTTTTACCTGTCGCACTAAAGGAAGTCATTATTAATGTGCTTTGTATCGAACCGACCACGGAAAATATCGGCATGATTTACCGTTTGATAAATCATTGCATGGAAAACAATTATTTATTGGTGTATTATTACATTAAATGTAAAAGTCAAATAAACTCCACAGTAGATATTGTGGAAACTTATTTCTATATTTTTAGACATACTATATCATTAAATATACTAAAGGAGATTTATTTTGCACTTGCGCATTCTATGCTATAATATGGAATCGTGGCTTGGGGGGTGCTTATAAATCATCCCTACTTCAACGTCAAAGAATTATCTTAAAAAAGCCATCAATAAATGCGCACTTAAAAAAATTACGCCAAAATGGCACTACTTAAATAATTATTTAATAAAAAATTATATTCCACCATAAAATATTAGCATAAGAAAAAGCTCTGCTGGTGGAATGACCGTACCGTAGTTCGTACTAACTACAATAGCACAGCATCTCTATGTGTATAATGCTGGGGCCGCATCTGCGCCTATCGTCACAAAGCTTCGCGTAAACGTATTCTTTTAATTTGAAAAAAAAGAATACGTTTACGCGAAGCTTCGTGACGATAGGCGCAGATGCGGCCCCAGCAACAGGGAATAAAATTATTCAATAAATTACCCCTCGATGAACAAACTGAAGAAAATACGAAAATTTAAAAAAAATATGTTACGCGGAAGAACCTACGCTGAATTTTTAATTTTAGCAATGAAGGCTTTGGTTATTAGAGCATAGTTTCATCCTGCAGCGGAACAACAGTTAAAACGTCGATATTTTCAAGGTTTATGTAATTTTTCCGATTTAAAACGATTGTAAAATAATTAATATTCATTTCCGCGCGTTGAAACTTGGGTAGTTATTATTTAAATAATGCAAACTGAATGCAAAACGAGATTGTGCTAATTTGATCACGATTCAATTGTGCAAAGAGCCGGTTGTTAGGTGTTGGGAACTAGCCGAAGACCACGTTGGCGTTGGCGTTGGCGTTGGTTGTGGAGGTAATAACGCACATGAGATCAACAACTATAAAGTTCGTGCTGCATTTGATTTCTCTCGGAAACTTATCTTGCACGTACGTAATAATTTAGAGCCTTCACGCTTCAAGCTGTAACATAAAAATGACGATATCTATACACGTGGCATTTACAACAGGCAATAGGTTAGGATGAACCCGTCAGATCTCGGGCATATTCTGTCAGATGATCAGAAAATTTCCGCTTTGCAATAAAATCCAAATAAATGGAGTATTTCTGAAAGTATCCGAACACTAAAAACTGTTTTTAAAAGGTGGTAGAATATGCTCTCAAATGTCATTATTAGAAATAAACATATCATATCTGAAATATTAACATTTTTAATACAAAATGGCTCACCTTACGTTTTTCTTTCTCAATTTACTGATAGTGATAACGAAAAAAAAGAAAAGCATACACATAATTTATAAGGAAAATGTATTATAAACGTTATTATCACCTCACATTTTTGTCGTTTCATAAAAAAACTATGAATAAAAATATTCGCAATTATATGCATTTTTCTCAAATTGCTATCGAAAACTTTGGTTCCATAGAAGTTTACATTACAATTCTAGATTTGAATATGAAGCGTGGAGTTCTCTTTCTTTTTCTAACACCTTTCACCATAATAGTAAGGGTGATATAACGATTTTTGGGGGACAAATTTGGTCTTCTGCGATTAAACTGGTTGGATAATAATGAGAGATATTTTTACGGAAGGTAGGTGAATGTATTTACATTAAAAAGAGAGTGGTACCTTTCTGAAACAGTAAATAATAAAATACCTGTACGTTCCTGGAATAAAGATAAAAAATACTTCGTCTCCAAATAACTTTCAATTGGTAAATCGCTATTTCGTGTTCTCTGTATTGTTTGTGACAGTTGTTTCGACCGGGCGTTGAGTCGCAGGGTTTGAAACATCTGTAGGCGTGACGGGTTCCCCGGAGTGGCTAGTGCTCCCCTTGTGCCGCGGTGGTGGTGTGTACCGGCAAGGGCTCGGATCGATTGACGGGTCGGTCATTTAACCCGCGGAGGGAGGTGGCCCCGGGTTCAGTAGCCAAATTCCCCACTTCTTTGTCTGCCCTCGCTCTTCACCGGGGTGGCGCCCCCGGTACTGGGTTACGAGTTCTTCTTACGGGTGCCTTCTTCCGTTCTTAACCGCCACCACCCGATTTTATATATCTTTCGTTTGTCTGCGTTTTTTCATTTGTTTATTATTGTCTATCACGCTGTAAGAATTTTGCATAGGGTTCAAAATAAGTTCGGGGGAGTCAGGAGTAGCTTTCTAAGTGAACAGACTCTAATAGGCTTACTAACAAACAAAAAAATACAAAACTGTTAAAACAACCATTTATCACACAAAAATTTTTGTTTTAAAAACAAAAGTTTACAGTTGTGGAAATATGCCTTTTTAATTTGGGAGGCGGATATAGATATCACCGCCCCGGGAACCATCTTTCAATCTATTGAATAACCATCACCCCTGCCATAAATCACCCCAATAGGTTCGCTACTTTTGTGTTTTGACTTAGCGGGGGTGCTCGGGCTCATGGGGTGAGGTTTGTCTAGGTCTTGGCGGCGGATGCATTGCGGGCCAGATCGGGAGAGACTGGTAGAGGAAGACCTTTTGAACTCTCCAGATGGAATCTCTCGACCCATCGCCTTGCATCGCAATGGAAGGGATGGATTCATACACGGAGAAAAATGTTATTCTAAAATACGATCATTTTATTCGTAAAAACGGGACTGAAGTTCTTACGAACAAATTAACAGGGGGATACGTTTTTAGATTTTCACGGCCAAAAGCATTTTCGTTGTTTGTTTTTGGGGTGTTATGCCGTGTTGTGGGTCAGTGTCCATCATCAGGGCAGATCCGGCGGATCTGACACTGCAGCGCTCTCCGAAACGTCGGCTAAAGAAGGAGGTAGCACAACACGGCATAACACCCCAAAAACAAACAACGAAAATTAACAGGGTTTCAATGTTTATTGGCGGGAACATGTAAGAATAAATTGTTGGTATACGTAATTTCGTACGTATACCAACAAATTATTCTTACATTTTCCCGACAATAAACATTGAAACACTGTTAATTTGTTCGTAAGAACTTTAGTCCCGTTTTTACGAATAAAATGATCGTATTTTAGAATAACATTTTTCTCAGTGTACGTCCGTCACTCCTGGACACATTGACTCCCAGATTACTATCCACCCTCGTACCTTTTCCTTTCCCTTCCTATCCTTCCTTTCCATAAAAAGACCCCCCAAAGAAGATGACATAGGCCCTGAGGGATTTTTTCCTCATGGTCACCTGTGGGGAGCTGAGAAAGAGGAAAAGAAAAATGATACTGAGACACGTATACTGGAAAATTAATATTGCCTTTTACCATATAACTGAAATTTTCTTTGTCACAAGTTACAAGTGAGGGCGGGGGGTTATTTTCTTGCTTTCTTTGTCGGTTTCATATAATACGATATGCCTCTCTCTATAGCCTATTAGATAGATACTTATTATTTGTGTGGCAAATGATTAAAGGAATTTCTCACGCAATAATATAATGTAATGTTTAGGTACCAATGGCAGTAGTCACTTAAATATATATTTTAGTTATTATTGTTACCCACAACGTTAATTCATTTATTTATTGTTAGAAAATTTTACAGAGTATTCAAAATTATTATTTATTTTTAACTTAGTAGGTAAAACCTCAAATTATAAAATTTTAATTAATGAAGACAATATTAGCGATACTCAATCTAAATCTGAAATAGAAAAATCAAAAAAAGATCGGGTCACATCTGGGACTCGAACCCAGGACCTTTTAATGCTCTAACCACTGAGTAAATGTGTCCCTATCCGATTCGGTCATATCTAACTATATCACTTCGACTGAAAACTACCAACATTATCTTCATTTTCTTAACCCATATTTTATTGGCTGCTATCTTTATGTATTCAACTCGAACTATATTTTATGAAGAAATAATAGAATATGCGTTAAGAAAATGAAGATAATGTTGGTAGTTTTCAGTCGAAGTGATATAGTTAAATATGACCGAATCGGATAGGGACACATTTACTCAGTGGTTAGAGCATCTGCCCGGAAAACCGAAGGTCCTGGGTTCTAGTCCCAGATGTGAGCATAATAAAAATAAAAATTATTACATTAATGAAATTTGCATTGTGCGTAGATACAGTTAAAATGTTCAATGGTTTAGTTGTTTACAGATGCTACTAGTGAAATAATAGAATGAATTATAAGCAAACTAACATTTAAAACATAGGAAGTATATAGAACAGAGAAATAAAAGAAAGGAAGGAAGAAAATATATAAATAATTATAATAAAGCAATTACATTTTTTTTTTAGTTAAAATACCTATTTGCCATGTCATCGTGATAGCGTATAGCTAATAAAATACCTATTTGCCATGTCATCGTGATAGCGTATAGCTAATAAAATACCTATTTGCCATGTCATCGTGATAGCGTATAGCTAATAAAATACCTATTTGCCATGTCATCGTGATAGCGTATAGCTAATAAAATACCTATTTGCCATGTCATCGTGATAGCGTATAGCTAATAAAATACCTATTTGCCATGTCATCGTGATAGCGTATAGCTAATAAAATACCTATTTGCCATGTCATCGTGATAGCGTATAGCTAATAAAATACCTATTTGCCATGTCATCGTGATAGCGTATAGCTAATAAAATACCTATTTGCCATGTCATCGTGATAGCGTATAGCTAATAAAATACCTATTTGCCATGTCATCGTGATAGCGTATAGCTAATAAAATTGCATGTTTTTTTAATATACGATTCTGTTTATGAGATGTCTATATCGTCACATTACACATTATTCTACGACAATACAATCTACCATTCACGGAGACATTGGATTGAAATAGACAATATTTTTATTAAATGAATCAATGTTATTCGTTTGAAATCGCATTCAAAATGGCGTTACACAAATTATCCAATATTATTTTATTATAAATATTCTGTTTAATATACAAAATTCATTAATGCTTAAATTCTCATTACTGTTTATTATTGATTTATCGCTTGTGTGAATAAATTCAATAATTCAGTTCCAATTTTTAAAATAATTTAATAATGTTCTACATGTTCGTAATAATATCGGATAATACATAATATCGTAACAAGTTCGGAACATTTAAGATGTTTAAATAATAATAATTTTTCGGAGTTTGCCAATTAACTTATTTCCACCAATCATACTTTTAATAAGGACACAAGGGTTAAAATTCTTGACCGTAATAATAAAAGCAATAAATTAGATAACTTGGAAGCACTTGAAATTAAAAAATCCCTAAATAATAACACTAATAATTGAATAACTAAATTAATTTATCGTTTAGTCCCATTCTAGATATGTTTCCAATAAACCGCTCTGTTATTGCTGGAATTCCCGCAATTACCCCCCCCCCCTCCCTCTTTGACCACCCACTCCAGCACCTAAATGTTTGGTATATATCTATCAATATTTTGTATCATAGGTTAGTTTTAATATTCTCCTGACGAAGGAAGGGTTCTTCCGAAACCGGTAGAGTGTAATTAAAATTTAAAGTGGTCTATAACAAATTTATATATTTTATTGTAATAATGTTCTATCTAAAAATACTCTTTTAAATGATGTTTTCAGAAAGATTGAAAAAACTAAACCAGTTATGTTGCATTACTGGATTTCTAAACATAATAAAATAAATAAATTGTAATAAAACGAGCTGTATGTTGATGTGAGGCTGTATTTATGTGGAAATAATACTACTAAGTGCGTATTTAATCTTTAGTGCCAGTGGCTTATTAGGTGCTCTGGGCTAAATGGCCTTTTCCATCCCATTACATATATTAAATTGCGCAATTTTTTGACTTCCATGATTCCGTCCCAATTACCCCCAACCCAAGGCCAGGCATTAAATTAATATTCATGTCTGTCTTCTGTTGCGGCTCCGGGTAACAAAGGGCGTTGTTACTAAATACAATATTTTTATTTATTTATTTGTTTATTAATACATACACAGCACATTATAATACAAGTTGTAAGTTAAATAAATTACATGGTTATAGTACCTATTACGTTCTTAGAATGTCATTAGGTAATTTCGCCTGAGTTGCGAATGGGTTTTGTAATTTAATTAATTATGATAAAACTGAAAATAAGAATTATACATTGAATGAAGTTAAGTGTAAGGTAGTTATATCACGCCAAGAAATTTAATAAATTGATTTTGTGTGTTTACAAGGAATCATCGAAAGTGTAGTAAGTTTTCGTAGTGTGTATAAGTTATGATTGCAAGTAATTGGTGAGTTATTTGCTGCACTAGTGTTGTGGGCTTCTATGTGAAAAAGGAAAACCTGGTACGCCTCTTTGGAACCTTTGAACCAAATGTTATGAGTTATGATGAAACATGCGCTGTGGATCTTTTAGCGAGCACCCGGTATGCTACATAGAGACAGAAAATGTTTCCCGCGAACCCTTCCCTCCTTGGTTACCCACCCCCCTCCCTCCCCCTTTCCCTCCGTGCCGAAAACTGTATAAAATACACATTTTTTTTTCAAACAACTTGTGCGCCACCCAGTGTACATTTTTATGCAAATTTTATAACGCCAGAGCTCACCAGTATGTATAGCGATCTTCGCGAACTTGCGTACAACAACTCACCAAAGTTTCAGTGCATTCGGATGAATAGTATAGATCAGGGTTGGCCAACCGGTCGATCGCGGCTATTAGTCCAGTCGATCGGACGCACGGATCCGGCCAAGGACTCGACCCAATAGAACCCCGCAGAAGAGCTTTTTGGTGCGGCCACCACATTACACTGAGAAAGCGAGAACGGTTTTCTTTCGCGGTGTTTCAGATACATTTATATCATATCATAGAGTTTCAGATACATATGTAACACAGCTGACAGGTATGTGCTTATGTATGTACCCATGTTACTAGAAATCAATTAGACACAAATAAATATGTGATCCAACATCTTTTTTAGTTTTATTTTAATTTTTTATTATTATACGATAGTGAAATTAATATTGAAAAAACACCTGAGTATTGATGACAACTCTATTCAAGGTACTAAAAATATGATGCGCTTTTAAAAAATGATTCCATTTAAATTATTGTAAATTTTTTAATAAATATGAAATTAGAAAATTTTTATTGCAGTCAATACAGTTTGCTGTAAAATGTAGAAAAAACATCACCTGTTATGAGTACAATATAATTTAAGCTGGTGGACTGGTCTACCTCATATCACTTGTGTTCATAATGCAAATTCCAGATGCGGTTTCATATGCTAACGCATTTCGAAGGAAACCATCCAAGTAAAAAATCGAAGGAAAACCTTTTTCGTGTTCTGGACGTCTAGTATCAATTAAATCTGATGTTCGCATGCAGATTCACTCTACAGTTAAAACCAGTTTCATGTTCTCAATGATCTGTCAAAAATCCAGCGGATTCATGTGCTGACGCATTTCGAAGAACACCATTCTAATGTTTCGAGTTATAGTTGTTAAAAACTTTGTTTCAAACCATACGCTGCGGATAATAGGAAAATATATAATGCTTAGGAAAACCATACGCATATTATGAGAACAATACTAATTAAAACTGGGGAATCGCATGCAGATTCACTAATTTAAAACCAATTTTGTCTTCAAAATTAAATTCCATTTGTGGGTTAATCTGCTGACACATTTCGAAGGACACCATTTTCTTACTCGAAGTTCAGTTTTAAAATTCTAGTTACAGAGTGTGTATGTGTTGCCAGAATAAAAAAAACATTGTCATGTTCCGAGTGTAGTTTTGATTCCCTGCATACAGATTTAATTTAAACCAGTTTTGTGTACAGAATATAACGATAAATTAAATGACAAGTTGCAGATTCATCGAAGGAAGCCATTCTAAAGCACCGTGTGAAGCTTTGCATTTGAGTTGCGCACCATAGGTATATTGCAAAGTTCTGAGAAATCAACTGTTCCGTGTGTAACTTACTTATTTATGTTTGTCGAACCTTACGCAGGATCAATCTTAAGTTAAAATCTGCCATGTGTATTTTCGCTTTCCGAGAGCAGTTATAAATTTCGAGTTGCAGAATTTGTGTACATGAGGGAAATTATTTTCCTCAGGGTTTTGTGTGTGGAGCTAATGTAAAAATAAATAATTGCGTTCATATATCGACCTATTGATCGTTTATTTGGTTGAATCAATCAGTGAGGTTTTCCCTAGTAATATTTTTTTACGAAAAAGATTTTTAAAAAAAAAGGTAAAAACATCTTAGATTGTGCGATTGGACGTGCAGCTTTTATTTAATAATTTTTTGTTTTTGTTATTTTCGTTTTATAATCCAGCATTCCCGGAACATATCTAATTTATTTCTGCGAATTCGTGGCAATATTTTAAGATCAGCCCTCTTTGTCGTAATTGGTAAACGGTCCAAGGTTTATGTATTTCCTTGTTGAGTGCAAGGCGCTCTGCCCAGGCAGAGCTACAAGGGCGGGCTTTAGGGGGCTCGGCCGCCCTTTGTCCTCCTCCGCCCTCCCTCACCCCCCCCCCCCTCTCAACCCCCGCCATTGTGCTGCGAAACACCCTTCATTCAATTACGTAAGCCAATATGTTAATTCAGTCATTAAAACGGTTCATTTCATGTACAGCCGCCCATTATGGATTAACCCGCGCTATCATTACTGCCTTTGTTTTCCCGCCCAAGGTTATCCTTGTTATTTTATTCCGCTACAGATGTTATTGTTTGGCGGAGGGTCGGCACTTTTCAACTTTTTGCGAACGGGGACAATAGATCCGTTAGGAGTGCTACCCTATACGTTCAATAGTTATTGTGAGGATTTTTAGATTCAAACATCTATTCATTTGAATTTGGAATTACGGATCGCGACATGGATCGTGATAAATATTGAACGTGTAGCCTACACATCACTATTTATCACGATCCGTGGGTTTACAATACAAAATTTGGGAATCTAGACATCTGCGATAAATATTGTGATCCGTCAGTCAATACGCTAGCCCGTATTGTCAATAAATATCACGATATTCCATAAATATTTACGGATCACAATAAGTATTGAACGTGTAGGGTTCGCCTTATGAAATATTAGTATTGGAATACAAGACAAAGTGGCGGCTTTATTATTATTTGTAGTCGAAATCGAATACATTAGTAAACAACGCAATCTTTTCGAAATAGTATTAAGAAAGCTTTTCTTCTGTTTTCGTTTTTTTTTTCAAATTAACGATTTCATTTAACTGAAAAGATTTTTCGAAGAGGAATAATAAACCCACTCCATAATCGAAACCTAAGTCGATGTAAATATATCCGATTATGAAACATTGTAACGTTTCTAATAAATAGTGAATGAAATCTTCACACAAATACAGATCTGCAATCTCTGAAATAACGAAGATGCAACGCCAATTTTCTATCAAAAAACAAGCAACATTGGCAGCCAAAATCTCCGACCTTTGTCTCAGGCAACCAGTGATATCACGCCCTGTCTCATTAAATAACAAAAAAAAAAAACAAAACGTAGGCAGGTAGGTAAAATAAAGTATAAATAAGTAACGTAAAAATTGAAAATCTGCTAATGTCCTCCAAATCAACGATAATATTAATAAAAAAACGTACAACATTAATTTATAAACTTGTTAGAAAAAGTTCGCACATACCACATTTGAAGTTTGCCATACATACGTCCATATCGTTTATATTTGTTGCCAAGACTATATAAACATTGTGTTGGGGAATGCAAACAATAGTTGGAATGTTTACGTCTGTCTAGTTGTCTGTGTAGGAAGGAACACGTAGATTTATTAATTATAGGCGTTCACAACAATCGAATTTATGTAGAGTTTAATAATTTTAATAAAAAAGTTAGATCGTAGTATTTTCGTCTGTTTAAAGTTAAAATATTCGTAATATTCATGGTGATCTAAAGGGATTTTATGTTTAAAATTTACAAAGCGTAGAATTATTCTTTGAATTCTTTCAACATTATGAATTTTATAGAAGGGCGACCCAACATAATGTGAATCCTTGGGAGTTCCTCTTCTGTTTGTGACATTTGGATTGATTCATCCGAAGGTCACCTTTAATCCCGTTTTTCTTAGCCGGGACTAGTTTGATATCAACGTTATCGAAAGTTTTTGAGAAATCTTGTTTGATTTTTTTGTAGTAGGTACTCTATACAAAGCTTCTGTAGGATGTATAAATAATGAATCGTAGATATATTATTTGTATTATATATTATGTAAGTATGGCAGGTACGGTGGGGTAGTGGCGGGTAAATACGTAGTGGGTAGGAAGCACAGCCACTTTATTCGAGCTCAGACTTCCCTCGCACGTCTCTTCCTGGTTTCATGAAATGCTGCAAAAATGTAACGGCTGCCATTCGAAGGGGGAAGATGCAAGGAACCGGAAATCTGAAATTCTCGAATCACAATTGTACCTCCCTCCCCTCTCTCCCCTTTCTGAATATTACCACATCTTATGTTGATCCGGTGCGCGAATATGAAATACAAATATGCCTCGCGAAGATTTTCAATTTATTTACCCCTTGAATATTATTGTTGTGGAAGCGTTTTATCGTGTCGAGATAAATGGAAAAGTCAACCACTCTCCCTGCTCGTGTCCTGTAGGGGTAGGCTGTAATCTTATACGACGGCGTTCTTATGCTTTAGTTGTAAATACGTACATATTATTATAAATAACTGTTGATATTTCGAATTATTATTAGTAGATGTTTTATAAATACTAGCGCAGATCCGTGAAAAATCACGGATAGAGTGAATTCTCGACAAGTCGGTTCCAATTTTGAAAATGGCGATTAAAATATTTTTTGTCGAAAATATTATATTATAGGTAGGTACTCTATCGCTTGTCTGCATTCTCCAAATTTTTGAAATTGACAGTTCTTCTACAAGAGTTGACAGACAGTCACAGCAGAAAATATTTTTTTTACTAGCGTAGCCATGGAAAATCTCGGGATATTATAATTGTAGGATTTGTGAAGCTGAAAGAACTTATAAAAAAAAATTGGTCCCATGTTCATTGCCTTTCAAAAACAAACATTGTTAATTTTAGAGACGGTCAGAAATTTACCTTTCGAACTAATACCTACCGTTAGTATCTAAACTTAAAAAATCACGAAATATCCTAATATTTAAACAAAAGAAATACACATTTCAAATATTAATTAATTAAAATAATTTTCTGATTTTAGGTAGTAGGTACCACAACTCAACATTTGAAATTGACACTTAAATTCAAAGAAATTTTGAGTTCATTGAATGTGAAAAATTTCACACAAGTAAAACTAATGAACGTCATCACAGACATCCGAAATTAGTAGATATGTTTGATTACAATATGATGTAATTTACTTTAATTTTATTTTTAAATTTAGGTAGATAAAGTAATATTGATGTGCTACGGTGGTGGGCGAGACAGAGGGTGTAAGAGGGAGGGGAGGGGGGAGAGGGCTGACCCCCTCCCTACCTCCCCAACAAGGCAGGATATTGGCAATACTCATCACGGCTCATTTCCTTTGGATTTATCCCTGGTAAATTTTTGACGGTACACAAAGTTTCTAAACCCAGTGAATATTTTCCTGGTAAAAATATTTTGTAAAACCGCGATTATGTTATTATGAAGTCATGCGTATTTTCTCTTAGCTAGTTTTAACATAACAAAAATTATTATTTTTATATTTAAAAAGCTTTATAAATAAGCCTTTAAATTTATGAATAGATTTTGAACTCATCACGATTGGAAGATTTGGGAGGAGAGTTCGGGTACCTCCGCCATTAGATGGATAACCAGCACTCTGCCGTAGGTCACTCCACGTGGTTCGATACGTTTGGTGACTTAGCAGTGGTGCCCGGGTTCATGGGGTGAGATTCATCCAGGACTCCGAGCATGGTCGATCGATAAAGATTGAACCGATAACTTTCGGTAACTTCTCATCGTTGCCTAGCATGACTGCAGATCGCCAACGAATAAATAACAGTTTCCAATAACTAAGTGTTCTTAATATATATTCGATGTTAACTGTTGTTAGTGATCTGCAGTTGTCCTAGAGAACGATGAGAAGTTACCAAAAGTTATCGATACAATCCTTATCGATCGACCTAGGGGTATATCCACTAACTGCATGGCGGGCCGGATTGGGATAGGCTTGTTGAGAGAGACGCCCTTTGACCTCTCCAACCAGACTCTCTCGACCCTTTTGCGCCGCAGTGGAAGGGATTCATATGTCACTCTTGGACACACTGACCCCCAGATTCCTCTCCACCCCTAATACCCTTTTCATTCCTAGGAATATCTCTCCTTCCTTTATTTAAAAACACCCTCCATACAATATCCCCAAAGATGACAGAGGACATGAGGGAAGTTATTTTCCTCTGGGTCTCCTCTGTGGAGTTAAGGGTATACATACGTAATGCTCTTTTAGATAATGCTAATTTGATTATTTTATGAAAAATAGATGTTCATTCGTGGAACCTGTTTTTAAAAAAAAAAATTATTCAAATTTATTTGGGAAACATACAGTATAAATTCATTTTACATTTCATAGTGTATATAATAGTTTAATAATTATTATTACGCAGCAGAACTTGTTTATAAATAAACTATTTTTATAAATTGAACAATAATATTCTTGAAAACATAAAAAAAAATAAAATAAAACGGAGTTCTTAGTAAAAATATAATATAAACCAAGTTAAGTTCTATTTATAATAATTTTTCTATCATCATTGTTTTGGCTGCATCCCCGTGTGGGATTTGAACTCCTCCACAAAGAATGTAGCTGTCTCTCGCTATCTGTTACCAGTCCTCAAACTTTCCCATCCTTCACCAGTTAGTCCACGTCTTCCTCAGACTGCCTGTGGGACGCTTTCTATGAGGTCAATTCTGTAAGATCCTGTTACCCTTCCTCTCTGTCAGCATTATTTCTCCATCACCATCTCTACCAGAAGCACGCAAAGATGTATAGATTCATATCTCATTATTCCTAGCTTATGTTATTGTAGTGTTTGCCTTATCCACAGGCAAACATCAGTAATTGTGTTGGGCTTCTCCAATAATAATTATAGGTCCTTGTTCAATAATTATTTATGCTTCTGGGTCTTGCTACCACTGTCTAGGAATTGAATCTGCTCAGCAGGGCTCTCTTTGATCGGTTATATTCGCCGGGTGAAACTACTATAACTCCCCGACATCTGTCGGTATCTGGCGCAAGCATTAAGCCTACCGACATCTATCAAAACCCACTGTAACTATATGCCATTCAAGGACACTACAGTTATTTAATATGGAAAGCATTTAGAGTATAAACTGACGTCATTTTTATTTTTGATTCCAGTTGAAGGTGCGGGCGGTGACGGCTTGGCGCCACGGAGGGGCGGAGCACGGAGGGGAGCTGTCGGTGTTCTGCTGGTGATCCTCGCCCCCTCAGGCCCTCGCCCCTCCACAGGGAGTGTGCCCTCCCTTGCCATGAGGGGCGCTCGGTGCGCATCTCACACCCGTACTTCTGCAGATCAGCATCTGGCTGATGGAGAAGCCGGCAGGAGTGGAGCCCCACAAATATTTGTATGCCTCGTACTACGAAATGGCATAGGAACGGTTTTGCTTGCGATATGATGGAAAGTACTTAAATGGAGACTTAGATTGTTTGGGCTGCGTCAGATGGAGAATGGTTGGGCAGTGTCGTTGTTGTAGGAAGCATAGATGCCATCTTAACATAAGCTTAATAATATGTATACATTTAGTTTGTAAAACCATTTAAAACGCTTGGTATTTCCGATTGAAGGCATTTTGTTTTCACTAAAAGAAGTGTTTTCTTCCGTTTGGGTTAAGTAACGGCAGCGCGGCGATCTCATAGCTCGAAGTGGAACTCTTCCCGGTCTAATCTCCCGGGGGAATAACAAACAATACATTGATCTCATGTTGCTGAAGAACTGGAGCCGGAAGCGACCTTACATATTACGTTATTACTTTATGACGGGGCGAGGGCGCTAAGGACGGATGTGGATATGTCGGACTAGATTAATACTACATTACGATTAATTCTTAGGAAGAGAATAATAATTGTTGTTTGACTATCATTAAAGCATTTGTGCTTAGCGAGTTTATATTTTAAGTAAATATAGTTTTTTTTTTTACTTGCGCACAGAATGTAAAATAATGCTTTTGTGATATATTTGTTTTTCATTATTGTTTCTAAAAATGTTTTTAAATGTTAATAATATTATACCGCATTGGTAAGGTAACTTACAAGACGACATGTCAGAATATTGAGAGTGGTTTATTTGTGCATATTTTGAAAATTCTATTTGCTTCTTTGATTTGCCAACATAATTAAATTCTTCGAATGGAACTTCCATTAAAATATGTAAGAATTGTTCTTAGGATACCTAAGTATGTGAATATATAATCTGAATGTTTTCAAATGTTAAAGATATTTTAAGAGTTCAGTTATTTTGTTATGTTTTTATTGTTTATATTATGTAGTACGTACAAGAGCCTGCTGCACGGATGGGTGGTAGTCGGTAGTCGGTAGGGCGGCCCGTAGCGAGGCAGCGATCCCCAGTGGGCGGAGGAATTGTCGACACAAGGACGAGTACGACAGGAGGACGGCTGATAGTGACGTGACGCTATCGTATATAGATTTAGACGGCAGACTCGTGGTCAGAGCACTCCCACTGAAGTCTGCTGATAATGTGATGTGTGGCGTTGAGTGGAGTATTAAAAGCTCGTCAAGACTTTTTAACAAATTTTCAAGTGACTTTTTTAAATTACATGGATAAATATTATACATTTATACTTATGTATTAAATATATATATATTAGTGTTTAGTAGGTACATAACAAATTACAACACAAACTCGTTAACTGGTAACGATGACTGTGAACTGTTAACTGTTAACGATAACTGTCAACTTTTTACTGTTAACGATAACTTTTAACTGTTAACGATAACTGTCAACTGTTAGCTCTTAACTGTTAATGATAACTGTCAACTGTTGGCTGTTACCTGTTAACTGTTAGCGATAACTGTCAGCTGTTAGCTGTGAACTGTTAACGATAACTGTCAGCTGTTAGTTGATCTGTGCGCTGGACACATTGTGAAAATACACGAGAAGAAGAGTATATAGAACTATATACGGTTGATATATATTTAAAGATGTGTTGTATCATAATAAAGTTATATGTTTAATTTAGGTTGTGTTTATGATTGTCATCTGATTGTTTAACATTAATAATTCGTAAAGCCATTACGTACTATTTCATTGTTATTAGGATGAGATGGTTATTTCTTTGTTATTATATTTACTATTGTTTTAAAGGTGTATTAGATTTGGCCATGTATATGAGATGATATCGGATAGTATCGATTACAGTAATGCAATAAATCATCCCATTTCTCTGAGCATTTTGGCTTTTAAAAGCAAACAAACCACTTTATATACTGGTTCTAACTGTTTAATTAATTTATGTACTATTTGTGGTCATTCTAACAGAAGAAACAATCGATCTTCGGTGGCGTTTTATAACCAAGCTCTTCTTAACCTAACTATGCCTTTATGCGAGAAGTGAAAAAGAAGAAACAAAACCCTCCAAAACATGTTTAGCGAAATTAACATTTTGGTAGAGAAATATGTTTAATAATATATGCTTCAATTGGATAAATTATTACTCTCTGAATTCTGTCAGGGTAGTTTTTTTGTTAGTTGACATTCTGAATTCAATCTAATTGACCGATAAATTTGTATTACAAGAATATACTGAGTGTCGCAGGGGCTAAGACACACTGAGAGTATATTTTGCAAATGTTCATGTGATACTAGATTTATTCAATCATTTTAATAATTAAATTAAAGCTATTTCAATTTAAAGTATAAAGTCCCACCTTATTCATAGAATTTTTGTAGACCTAAAATATGTGAAGATAATTGTTAGCCCACCAAAGAAAATGTATTTTTCGTTTGATGATGACAAATTAATAAATTTCCTGGAAACATAATACATATGTATTTGAATAGTGACTGCCCTCGGTGTTCTTTGTAGAAGGGGGAATTGACTTTTCACGAAAATGTTGTGTTTTTGAAATACGAGTCTGGTCAGATGATCCCAGCATATATATATTTTTTCATGTTGTACAACAATTAATAATCCTATACTCATCTGTGAACATGTAATCATTTTTAACCCTTCAGTTATTTTGATATTTTGTCATTAAGTCACTTACAATAATTATTTCACTTTTACCTTCAGATTCATCTAGAAATATTCCTGGTTGTCATTCAATTTAAAATAGATTCCCTGATATTTTTTTTAAAAGCAGATAAAAGACTTACAGATTTTAATATTACCAACGGACTATGCAATTAAAAATAAAAAAAATTTGATTTAAAAAATACAAGATTTTTTAAAGTTATCTGCTGATAGTTTTTTCTTGTAAACTGTAAAAATACCGGTTTATACGAAACTAAAAAAAAACATAATTAATTACACAAACATTTTATAAATGTTATTGTCACTTCACTTTTTTTTTTCGTTTCCTATAAAAGTAATTGATAAAAATATCACAAATCTTTTGCAAATATGTGAGCAATGGCGGTCAATGACTTTGGAATTGGCAGTTTATTGGAAGAGTCTATGGTAAACTTTTTAATTCAAGTACAAAGTGTGGTGTTGCCACTTTCTAACACTGCTTAAATCATGTATCTCACCATAGTACAAAAAGAGATAGAACAACTTTTATGAGTTAATCTCAGGGCACAAAAATATTACTGCTATCGATGTACTGTGTATGTATTAAAAAAAAAACACAAAAACCTGAAAAGTTAAATCGTCAATACATAACTCTCGCAAAGTAAACTGAAGAAATTAATAATTTTCTACAAAGTGATTTGGAATTTTCGTGCTTTCTACAAAACACTGACGATACTATCTTCTAGTTAATCATTCACTTTTCAGTTTGTTTTGAAGTAATTTTGTTTTTAAAATAAATAAATGCTTTTTCATCCAGACATGCAGGATGCGAATGAATATGTTTAATTTCAAACTAATAAATCAATTAATCCCGCCCATTAACTTTATTTTAACTCAAAGTTGTAGACTCTTAGTCATTCAGCAGTTCATTTTTTGTACATTAACTCCACACAGGTGACCCTGAGGAAAATAATTTCCCTCAGGGTTTATGCCATCTATGAATATGCTGTGTGAAGGGTTTTATTGTAATTACTGAATACTGCTTGTGAGCCATTCATATACGGTCATTTAAAAGTGAGATGTTTGTTGTATGCATGTATTGCCATTCTTGAACATACAAAGATCAACAACAGGCCTGATTGTACAAGTGAGATCTCCTAGTAATTAGATTAATATCTGTTATTGTATTTCTTTTCCATAACCTGACTCCCTTGGATCACTAGTTAATATGCCAATTAAATTAAAATAATGTTTAAATGTCGTAAATAACTTTTATTTACGTAAATGTTTGAATTAATTTAAATATAATGAAACATTAAAAAATCTGGCCTACATTGTGGAACTTGAGTATTATAAGTGACGTCAGTTTGTTTTGACAAGATCTTTGCTGTTCCGACAGAAAAAGTTGTGACTTCTGACCAACACTGTTCTGATACAATGGTTTTTGAAAGTTTGAGAGGAGAATTTCCTGTTTGTTAACAGTTCACCTAAAACATGAGTACCTAATCGTAGAATAAATCGAACTTTTGTATTAAATTTAAGGGTAGGTCCATCTAATTGCTTTATTTTATTTTACTGAGTAACGAGTTGACAAATTTATGTACTTTGTTAAAAATAGAGTCCAGATCAATGTGAAAGGTAGATTTAAACGAAATTCAAATTTTGCAAAAAAGGACTTCTTTCAGAATAAGGACAATGTTATGTTATGAAGGAGTCGACACAGAAAAGTGATAGAATTCTAAAATTATTTTTAGCAGAGTAAATATTTTCTTATCATAAACCTTTTGCACAATATTTTGTATGTTCTTGGAAAAATCTCGTGACATAACTACATAATTACAAAATTCTAAGCATTTCAAATATTTTTGATTTGGTAAAAAGTTAAACATCAATTTTTGTCAAATCTAGTGGGAGTTCATCGACCAATCATCTGTTATCGCGTCATCTGTCATACTAGTGATTAGAATTCATGTTTTGTAATAATTATTGTACAAAGGGATACATTATTTCTTTCAGCATATTTTGTTCTTGAAAAACTTTCCAGCCAAATGATTAATTCGTGTAACGGAGAGGTTTTCTATAATTACATATATTGTAAACGAGTCTCCAATATTGAAAATAGATGTAATTTAATGAATAATGAGAGGAACATTTGTGAATGATTAGGAGAATCATAGAAAGTGGATGATTCTTTGTATTTGATCACTTTTAGAATACATAAGTAAAGTAACAGTGGAAGTGTCCAAGTGTCCAGCACCTGAGCTGTAATCTTATGACTTTCCGCAGATGGGGCAGTAAGGAAGAAGGAGCGCCACGAGGAGTTATATTAAATAATAACAAAGTACAAACGAGTATTTCTACCTCAACACTAATCTTGTGACAATTATTTCATTTATGTAATTATTAGCATAATTCAAATTACCACAACTCGGTCATGAATCATCGAGTGCATTCTCCACACAAACCAGTCCCGTGAATTCAACTTTAACAATACTTTTACATTTGTACTTGAGAACATTATGTACTTGCATAATTGTGCAGTGTATTGGGTTTTTATATACTTTTTAATGAATTTTACAACAAAGAGCACTCCTTTTTTCACTTTTTATAAACTTCATTCAATAATTCAATCATGTACTGCATTACCTTTGTCCCAAACAATTGGGTCTAAAGAATTTTTTACCACACAATGTGCTTTCATAGCAGAGATACATTTATTATAATGTCTGTGTAACACGAAATGTTAAAATACACCGCAAACAAAATAATATCTAGCAAAAAGTGCGCATTGTATTTTTAGTTATTACTCATGTGGGTGTGTCCAATCTATACATCTTTAAATACATGTTAATTGATATTGTGTTTGTTTTTTAACTCAATAAGATATGTCAACCTACTTTAGTATTTATCTCTTTCTCAGTTCGATTCTTAGGTGAAATGTCAATCATACAAAACACAGTATTTGCAATCTTTGAATAAATTATGAAAAATAATATTCTAGTTGTTATTTCCTACTCTTATCCCCTGAGTTACTTTTATCCCTTTCCCAATGCCATGGTAATGACCGTTAAAGTTATGTTTTTGGGTGTAATGTTGGTGTTCCATCCGAAACCGTTTCCGAATTACAGCTTCATATGTACTTGGCTAATGGACTGTAAATAAACTATACGAAATGGTGTTTGCTGGAAATGGGTGATAATATGTGTTGGGAACATTAGGGATACAAGGAAGAAGGATAACCAATCACTTGCCTCTAGAGCACACAACACAAACACAAATATAGTTTATTCCACCGCCACAAACACAAATAAGTATAACACCATATTGTTTACTTTGATATGATCATACTGTGTCATACACCTTCTTTTTAGTTAATAAACGAAGTTATTACCAACACGATAATAACTTCTTCCTAGTTATTCCTTCTCGTCCTCTGTGCTTCCGGAACAAATGCCCTCCAATTTTCTGGTCGGTCATTGTTCTAAGATCAAAAAATGCTCTTCTAGCAAGGTGATATGGTTAGGAATGGGGAGAGGTAGGTAGTGGGTAAAATGACATCCTGGTAGGAACTATTCATATTTTCATTTTAAAACCAAAAAGATGGAAATAAGCAAGTACTTATCTTTTTAGCAGAAAAGTATCTCAATCAGATGCATTTCATTTAATTTAATATACTAATTACATATCACTGCCCCTCGTCATTTGCCATTATGGTATAAAATAATGGAATGCCAATAATAGTTTCATACCTTTCTTTCTTGTGTTCCTTCTGGTCTCACCACTCTGCCATCTTACCATGTAGATCGGATTGGGACAAAGGGAGATAAGTTTTATAGAAAGATCTACTTGTGGAATTGTATTTTAATGTGTAGTAAACACACTTCCAGTATCTTAGCGCATTCACGGACAAAATGTCTATTGATGACATTTTAGATATATGCATGTGAAATGACACAACATCTATTGATGTCGTTTTAGATATATGTGATTTAACTGATAAGAACCACATCTATTGATGTCGTTTTAGAGATGTGATATGACAATCTATATATACAAGGTCCGGTAACTGTAAGTACAAGCGAGAAACTGGTAACTATAACACACAGAGAACTCAAAAAAAGTTTTTTCAGCAAATAAAGCTGATAACTAAGTTTCCTTCTCATTGCGTTTTAAGTATGGTATTATTGCATCTAATATTAGTTTGCATGCAACCTCGCTTAGGCGTAGTGCCGTAGTAGATGTCACTTTGCAGATCGGTAGCATGGCGATGTGAAGTGCAATGCGTGTGTTGCTCGGCTAAGTTCGAATTGAAGCAACTGTTTCTCAACGTTTCCAAAATTGAGTTCTACAAGGCCCTGTCAAAATCAAGTTTCCCAAACCTGAAATCTCACGCTCAGAAGATAATTGCGATGTTTGCATCTTCCTACATCTGCGAACAGGTGTTTTCTACTATGAAGCTTCACAAAAACAACGTTAGAAACCGATTGACTGACCACCATTTAGCTTCACTGCTGCGAATCAGCTCATCTCAGTTTCTACCCGATTATGAAAAACTTTTAGAAGCTCAGTCACGGTTTCATCTGTCACATACGCCTTCATACTCTTCTAAAGGATAATCAATTTTTATTACTTTTTTTACCAATGCAGCATATAATATACTTAATATTATGTTTGAAGTAAAAATTAAAAGAAAAAGTATATCACTTATAAAAAATTATTTTATTAAATTTTTTTTCCGGCCCGCCTAGATAATTTTTTATTTTATCTGGCCCTTTCCTTTAAAAGTTTGCCCATCTCTGCCCTAGTAGATGATATTTAAAAAAAATTGACCTAAAAATTCAAACCTTGGACTTAAATGCACTCGAAAATGAAAGCTCAAATCAAAAAAGTTATACCACAAAATCGACTCAGTATATGATGCAGATTCAACAGTTTCCCGCTTGTACCACGAGTTTCCAGACACCATGTATATGTATATGTCTGTTAGTCAGAGATGGGATACAACATCAAGGACAGGAAAGTCAAGTTTTGTACTGTAGTTGTGTGTAGCTTGTCTACTCATGTCACCAGGGTGTGGAGCTAGTAAAAACCTGAAGGCACTGTATTAAGGGTTAGGGTATTATCAGCGCCTTGGAGCCTTGTCAAGTCAGTGCCCGGATCAGACTGCTCCAATTGTCCCTGCTTGTCACAATGTAAACACTTTTGTCTATCGTCCAGTTGATTAGTCAGACATCTCCGAAAAATCGAAATTTAACCACTCGGGTCTATCGCCTTTGTGTAGGTTTTTCGAACCTGTCAGATTGATAAAAAATTTGTGTTATTTCCGCTTTGCAATTAAAGCTCAATAAACAAAATATTTCTAAACGTAGCCGAATACTGAAAGGTAATGAAAAAGGCTTTCAAAAAATAATATTATTACAAATAAATATTAAAATTTTGAATGCAAACATTAAAAATTGTAAAAATGACACACCTGTGATAAAAAATAACATTATTTGAGATTAGGAAATACTAATTATTTTATTAATTTGATTTATTCCATATTATAAATTCACTTGAGCTAATCTCACACTTAGGCTAGCTTTACACTTGTAAGTTTTGTCGTAAGTTTACAACTTCTGACCAATGGGCATATTGCATTTTTAAAATCCAATGTGCCCATTGGTCAGAAGTCGTAAACTTACAAGGGTAAAGCTAGCCTTTTGCTATACTTTATTTTATATTCAAGCCAACGTAATAATATTATATATATATATATATTTTTTTTTTTTAAAAGAAAGACAAACATTCTCAGGTTACAATTAAATTGACAATATTTGAAAATCTCGTACTACCACAACAAGCGGAAAATGTTGCTTGTGTCGGGATGGAGGACCAAGCCAGCCGAGGAATTGAACACACAATGCCTGGGTGGGATCCAGACACGATGCCAACTCAGCCACTGACCAGTCAAAAAAATTATGAGAGTCAGAGTATAGCGTACGTGTAAAGAAGACTTATGCCATTAATTATTTTTGTGCTTCAATTCGTAGAAATGCTCTGATATTAATTTTCTATGGAATTTGGCCATATACGGGGAAATGTCACCGATATTTAAGAGGTTAATAATGATGTGACTGCTTATTGACTTATTTAAATTGGTAAGCCGAAACAGCTGCCACAATAATAAAAAAAACTTAAATAAACTAAAAAACTACTGATATTTAAGCCAACATATTAATATTTCATGAGAGTATAGCATATGTGTAAAGTCGACTTATGAGAGTAGTGTGTGTGTGATGTAGACTTATTCCAGTATCACATATATGCTATACTCTATTATACATTTAAGCCAACATACGAGGTGTGGCTATTACATAACGAGACAGACACTGTGAAACATTTTATTTTAATTTCATACATATTTACTTATTGCCATATTCAATATACACTCTCTTCTTCGAAACAGTGTTGGAAGTCAGCTCCTTCAGGACGCTTACTGCTTTTACTTTCACAGCTTCAGCGGACTCAAATCTTATTCCTTTTAATGCAGATTTCACGTTGGGGAACAGATAGAAGTCGCACGGCGCAAGATCCGGCAAATAAGGCAGAATAAAGTGTCAGAACAAACAATTTTTTCGAGCACTTGTTAAAACGTGAGAATTTTAGGCGCCATTTTGACACACACTTTTTGCATTATTAAATTCTGTACCTCAGAAGTCAAAGGTCGGTTGTCACATTTTTTAAATTGTTCAGGAGAGAGAAAATAGTAAAATAATTCCTTTGAACAATGAACAATGTAGGGACACCAGACCTTTTATGTTGATCTAACTTCTTTCACATTTTCGTAGGACAACCGTCTTTATACCTCTGTATAGATACTGAAAAAATTAAAAAGGTCTCATTCATAACTCATTTTCACAAAAAACTTGACAACCGACCTTTGACTTCTGAGGTACAGAATTGGTTATGTAAAATTTGCCGTATGCATTGATTGTCAATTCCGACAGTTTCAGAAATCCCACGAATATTTACCCGACATCAGATTGAACCAGATTACCGAATTTTTCGTTATTGTCATCCGTTTTTGACATGGAAGGGCGACCTGGGCGTGAATCTTCTTCAATGTCGTCTCGGTTATTTTGAAAATGCTTACACCACTCAAAAACATGTGCACGCGGTAAACATTCATTGTCATACACTTCTTTCAATAAATTATAAATTTCAGTAGTGGTTTTTCCAAGTGCCAGGTGAAATTTCACAAAAATTCTTTGAACCGTTTTTTAAATTTATCATTTTTTCGGCAAAACAAAAAAACAACTCTTATGCAAAAGAAGGCTACGGCTGTACGGATTTTTTTTACAAAAGCCAGAGGTACTGAATTCGAAAGAGAAGGCTATACGCTATACATGTGTAGGTCGCTGGCGTTTGGTACATGCATACTTCTTCTGCAGCAGCATCAATCTCAATCAATCAATAGCCACACCTCTTATATCATGATTGTATAGCGTATGTGTAAAAACTACCTCAAAGCAAAAGTTTCAAAATAGATTTAATAAAATTTAAATAAATGAATAACTATATACTTCAAGACACATTTTTATTGTTAATTTTTAACAAATAATTTAATATTTCAACATTCTCCTATCATCAAATTGTTCCTCGTGTGGAATATTGGAATTATTATCAGTATTTTTATTTCTCAGGAATAAATTAACTAAGTTAGGATTGAGATATTTTAGTTCATTAAAATCTCTTTGGCCTAACTCATTAATACATAAAAGAACCTTTCAGATGAAAAATATGAATCAAATTAATGACCATTGTAAAAAGAGTGTATCATTATTAATAGGCGGCTAGGCGGTGGCAAAACGAAGAATTCCAAGTTGAAAATTCGCAAAAACATCATTCGGAGATATTGAGGTTTGAAGTTTAGAATTGATTCGTTATTACAAAAACATATAATTTCAAAAATTCAAATTTCAATATCTCCAAATGATGTTTTTGCGGATTCGTGACTTAGAATTCTTCGTTTTGCCACCGCTTAGCCGCCTCCTAATCATTATTATTTGTTCATTCACAATACGTATGTAATTATGTAGTTACATTCTAGAAAGCTATTGAGGGTCCACCAATCTCACAAGTGCATTGCACAAACTAATCCCCTTTATTCATTTATGGCTAAGACTAGGCCTTTGAGAACCGACACTCGTCTTGTATCTTAATTCAAATATGAAAGTCAGATCACATCAACTATGTGTAAGATACAAGAAACTTAAACTAATGAGATACATATTACACTAATGTTTACCACTAAAGTTTGGTTTGTACTTTTGAGGGATACTGGAACCAGCAAAATTTTTAACTGATGACTATTTTATGAAATTATAAGCAAGCGATACATTTAAACTATTTTATGAAATTATAAGCAAGCTAGGATACATTTAAAACTTTATATCACAATTGCTTTCATCAAACCACTTGCATTATTCAGGGTGTCCGGGGGTAAAGTGCATTAACTTTGGGAGGTGATTCTACTTGACAGCGTAAGTAAAAAAGATAAATAACTTTTTCGAAATTCCAATAGGGGTACTTTTTTGGTAAAAAGATAAAATTAGTCCGGCGTGTGCGGCTTGCACTACTGGGTATTTTCCGCTGTTACGATACGCGCCAATCAAAACCAACGTCGCCACAATGCACCCGCCTGACTCACAGCAAATTTATCGGGTAAGTTTGTACCTTACACTAAGGATTTTTAATGGGTATATCTTTTTGTATGGGAAAAAAAAGTTGGAATTTCAAAAAAAAGTTATTTAACTTTTTTACTTACACTATCATGTAGAATTACCTCCCGGAAGTTAATGCACTTTACCCCCGTGTATAAAAACACAAGCACAATAAGAAAGAATCTGATCAAAGATAGGATCGGTTATTTTAGTTAAATTGTTTCTGGAAACCATTTCAATACAGAAATAACATTTTAAAACTTACTTTTTATTTTAATTATATTATACAAAATAATAATCAATAGGATCTTTTCTAATAAATAAATTAATAAAGTAGTGCCAAAAGGTTACGTAGTTAAAATACTTGCTACTAAATGAATTCCAAGACCGTTCAAAGTTACGCATACAGGTACACCTGAGTTACAGAACGCATTGGCAATAATCCGTGGAGAATTTCCAAAAGCTGAATGTGAGAAATCAGGGGAGATGTAATTTATACATTTTCATATTGTCAATAAAAACCATTTGGCCACATTTAGAACAGGTGGCGATTTCATCCATTTGAAGAGGAAATAGAAGTTCGTGGTGATACTATTACGTGAATACCGCATAAGAGTCCCGCTCCCGTCTGGAGCCAGTGAGACTACGGCATTTCCAATTGGGGTATGTTGTGAGTTTGTAGGTAATGGGGACTACGGAAAGGAGATAGGGAAGAGGAAGGTTGGGAAGTACCTTGCTATTCAGATCAGGTCACCAATCGCGGCTAAAGCCATTTCAAGCAATGTTTCTATTCTGAATGGTGGTCTTACACAAGGGCAATACTGACAGTATCTTTCACTCTGAAATGTGCCGCAAATACACTATATATTATTTTTAATAAATTGTAAAATAACACAAATTAATCAAATAAAGTTGGGGTTCGAACCCGCGATCTTCAGATTGCGGGTCGAGGGTCTTAATATTATCGCTATTACTAGTAGTTCTGTAAACAGCAGACCTCGCGTAACATTGATTATTCCGATTTGACAGCTCGTGACAACCATGGGAACTCTGGCAGAGTAAAAAGTACTATCCAATTTGACTACCATCTTGACAGGATTGACTGGACACAAAAAACACAAAAAAATTTACAGATAGATGAAATACAAAGCGCTTGAGTTAAAACAGGACTACCCTACGCTCAATCAACTACTACTATTATTATTATTAAATGTCATATACATACTTCTACGGATATAGATGTATGTATTACCACTGTCAAGTAGCGTTTCATTGGGATGACTTGCACGATGATGAATTTGGAGCAATATTATTTGTACCAATGACCGGGATTAAAAAATATCAATATAAAATACAGTAGAAATAAGTGCAAATATTTCGCTGCTTACTTTGAACTTACAATAATGATAGGAATAATGTTTTTAGAGATAAAAACCAAATATTTGCAATCACTTCTTTTCTGTGCTTTTAGAAAAATAATTCAGCAGAGTTGTGCTGACTTTGCATCTCACTGGAGTTTTGGTCGAATCGGAATTACTCTTAGAAAGGGAATTTCTTCTAGTAGGAATAGCGACGGAGTTTCCCGTCGGAGAATGAATGGAATTTGGTTTCACATTCTTCTCAATGCTGAGTCGCGTCAGCCAGTCTACATTCTTACAGATCTTCTTGGGTGGAGACATCAGCCCCAGGTGGGGGGCGTCTCCACTTATTACGTAGTTGGGGAAGTCAAAGTTTATGCCCGGGGAAGGCATTTTTCTCTTCCTGGGACTAGGAGATATAACTAGTTTCTTGGGGGACTTGGTGGGAGTTCTCATTCCGTTGTATTTAGTGATGCTGCTGCGTGAGGACTGCTGCTGCTCTTCATCACTGAACATCCCCGCATCCAACTTCATACATCCCTCAACCAAATCATTGGAAAAGTGGCTTTTGGATGTGGAAGCCTCGCAAGGGAAGGCGATTGGAGTGTCTTCATTGTAGACATTCAGTTGATTGGGTTCATTCTCCGCATTCTCCTCCTTGACTGTGGGGAGAGTACCATTTAACATGTCGATGAGACTTCTTTTAGAATTTCTTTTAACTGACAAAGATCCGGATCGCGGACTCGGAGTACAAGTTTGGCCGAAACATTTTTTCTTAGAGGACAATTGAAGTAAATCGGTCGCCTTTCTCTTGATGGATTGCGGTGTTTGATCTAAGGTTCTTCTAATTTTTCCCGATGGAGGAAATCGTTTAGCAGAACCGCGCATATTCTGAATATCATCAGAATCGGGCCATTCTTTTCCTATTCTCCATATCTTGTGTCTGGCGTCGTCGCTGCAGGTTATTAGTTTAATGTCTCCAGTTTGGCACCAGCTGGCGCAAGTGACTTCGGCGGAATGCCCCTCGAGCTGCAGAATGGGCTCGGAGTACTTGGTATTCCAAATGTATGCCTTTTCATCACTGCTGCCACTGAGAAGATAATTTCCTTCTGGACTCAAACTTGATTTGATATAAAATGTGCTGTTCTCGTGACCAACGTATCTCTGCAGCGGGATGAAACTGTGGGATGTTATGTTGAAGGAATATATAACGCTATCCATACAGTTAGCAAAGAGTACATATCTGGATTTGTCGAAGATGAGGTTTGTGTAACCGTTCTTGGAAGAGCTTCCGCAATAGGGGATAGACTGCTTAGGCAGGGGGTCCTTTGTGTAAACCGAGTAGTTCTTTCTTAGATCCCATATCTTGATGTTCCCGTCTCCGTCGGCGCAGGAAATGAGAGTTTCATCGTTCTGGAATATAAGTCCGGTGATACTATTTGCTCGCGTCTCTGGAACTAGCCGAGATGATCTCTTGGAGGCGGATGTGGGAGTTTTGTTACAATGAATGGGATGGCAGTTGTTGATGGAGTTATCGGGTCTGTTGACGATGTCCACCCCAAGGTTAGCGCGTATATCCCACACGAGCACCTTGCCGTCGCGGGCCCCGGTTGCGAACACAGAGCAGTCGTCCGGCCTGAAGGCAACGGTCTTCACAGACTTAGTGTGGCCGTAGAACACCTGACTTTGTTTCACGGAGCCCGAGCCCACATCCCAAAGTCTAGCGGAATGATCTCCTGAAAATTTATTTTATATTGATGAATGTTCTCTAGAATAAGAAGATGACAATAAAAAGGAGAGTTAAAATTCAACTAATAATTAATATTTCTAAAGACCAGTCTAAAGATGGCTTTGACAAGCTGAAACCGGTTACGGTCAATAAATTAAAAGTGGAAAAAGTTTTAAATTTGTTTTATTATACAACTAATAATTAGTTTAGACTAGCTTCAATTTTTTTTAATAAATACCTGAGACAGTGACAAATTTCATTTGCCCCGACATCCATGCCAGGTCAAACACCGCATTCTGGTGGCACTGGAACCCTTCTACTGGAGGATGGTCGCCACTGCTTTTGGCAGCAAAAAGAGTATCCTAAAAAATAAACCCGTTGAGAGAAAAGAAAATAGGACATACATAACGTTTTCTTTTCCAAAGGATGCCAAAAAGCAGATAAACTTTTGGCACTCTTGACGAAGTACTAAATAGCCATAATAAATTTGAGAAATCTTTTTTGAAAGAGAGAATAGTGATAATGAGGAACTTCAGTAAATGTTTTGCAATATTCACTGTTTAACTTAAATGCCAGTTCTTTTTATAGTAAAATAACTTTTTTAAGTTAAGACTTTTTTGCCTCATGAAAACAGGTTCAATTTGAAGTGCTAAGATCTTAAGATGATCTGTTGTTTTTTTAATCATTTTTCTACTGATTTAAAACTGTATAAATTAGCTAAGCTAGCAGTCCACAATGGACTGCAGGTATAGCAGCGAGACATGGAACTGGCAGAGGAATGATGAAAGTAGACCGAGTGGTGTAGAAATAAGATCCCTATAAGAACCTGAAGATCGCAGAATTGCATTGCAGATCGGTGATTTTTTGCCGATATTATGAGGAGCGACCAATAAAAGATTACACAATTGACAATCCAAGGAGGACATTGTATAGGAAGACACCATATTTCGTGACTTAGAAATCTACGCGACCGGTACTAATAATAAATAGTCTGCGGGATGAAGATTGCCCCGATGACAGCCTACTTCCGATAAGAGAGGACAGCAGGAGAAGAGAATTATGTCGAACCGTTTTAGAGAACAAAGCCATGACCTCAAAAGCTCTCAACTTATGAATATGCCGATATAAACAAACTCAATGCATTCGTGTATCATACAGTGCAATTAAGAAACACGTGTGTGTACAATGTAGAACGCAACAAGCCGGACACCGTTTGTCATGCGTCATCTTGAAAAATTGACGCATGCACTGATTGTAACCATTCATGATCGTACATGGTAAAACCATGTACGATCGTGTAAGAAATGTTGAGATCTGCAAAGAATGCAAGGCTGATGTAAGCGTAATGAATAAGATTAAGAAAGGGACCCTCAGACGGTTTGGGGATGTAGAGCGAATGACTTCTTCTACCATCGTAGAAGAAGGCGTGATGGTTAGTTAGTTGGTGCATACTAAAACATGCTATCCTGAAGAAAGTCAACAATACAGCATGCGGAAAAAAAAGTTTGGCTAGTGTTCAATCAACAGTAGATGACTAGTATTGAACGAGGTAAAGAGAGTGTGCTAAGACTAAGTTGTTTGGCGGTCCATTCTCTCTGCCTAGGGCATGATGGCTAGTTAGTAAGTTAGTGCTGATTTATTAAAATTGTACAAATAATTATTACATAATAAAACCTGCATAAAATTCAGGACTGACGTTTTTCTAATTCTAACTGAATATATTTTTTATTGGCGTTCCTTATTGTTAAACTCAGGAACTTCCAGCACTTACTCTCTGGTAGGACATATTACATTACTTTTCACGCAAACAATATTTTAGAGAAACTGTGACTAAACTTACTTGAATGGCCACACCGCCATCTTCGTTGGCAATGGCTACGAAGTGTTCAAAGCCGGGGGTTTCAGCAAACCTGCAGGCGAAGATGGGCGGCTCAGGGTTGAAGTCGGGACCGACGCACGGCGCGATTCCGTGGTACGAGTCGTGCCACGTCACCCCTAATCGCTGCAGCACATTGTCATAGTGATGAGGATTGTCTGCAAAGGAAAATTTAATACATTTTACTAAAACTGATTCACAAATTTCACTATCAAAGGCTTGCTTGGGATGCTTATTTCTATATTAACTCGACACAGAAAGCCTTGAGGTTTATCTCGCAGCCTACGTTATAATTAGTGATGTTGCTTAGAGATGGTTTTCATTAAAGAAAGGAAAAAGAGAACCTTGTGTAGGAGAAAGGATGCACAAGAGCTTGTAAAGATGATAATAAAACGTATCACACGTCTAAGGGTTGAATTACTTCATAAATAATAAAGCGTTGAGAACAATAAAACATAAAAATTTGGAACATAAGTGTAAGTGTCTTGTTAAGAACTCTACGAGAAATACTTAAATTGTCAGGTAGAAGTTGTGGAAGCCCGAGGAAGACATGGCACGATCAAGTGAACCAGATACTTGAGTCGGGCCATGTCAAGAGTCGGAATAATAGAAGAGTATGTATGAACGTGATTGAGGCCAAGAGTGTGTGCCAAGACCGAGTTGTTTGGCAGTTCACCCTCTCTGCCCACCCGGTGAAACGGCGTGATGGTTAGTTAGTTAGTTGGTGCATACTAAAACATGCTATCCTGACGAAAGTCAACAATACAGCATGCCTAAAAAGTTTGGCTAGTGTTCAATCAACAGTAGATGACTAGTATTGAACGAGGTATATTATATGACCACAATACCTCTGCTATTATAACAATGTTTATTCATAAATTTGACGGCCTTGATCTAAAAAAAACTTTCCAAGGTTCGATCAAGTTAAGGGATGAAATACTCACATAATCCTATTTCTCGTTCAATGAGGGTTTGTACGTCGCTCATTTTGAAAATATACCGTTATTGCTAACTTATCACTTATAACATTACACCAAACAAAGTATTATTAGAAGTTGAGATATTTTTGGTATGAAATATCTAGCTAAACGTCAAACTAGCGCGAAGTTGATTGGTAAAAATATCACCGTTCTATGGTAACGTCAAAAATAAGCGCGGGAGACCGCCATGATTATTTATAAACTAAAACACGAGCAGTGTTGCCCGATAAGCGCAAGGACGTCGCACACCCGGCACTCCTGATCACGCTTTGGGTACACTGGGGACAATGTTACCAATAATTATAAAATTGCCTTTTTTTAAATTTTATAATTATTGGTAAATAATTATAAAAATACATTACAAATATACATACACTTTTATAAAAATACACAACACTCACACGAGACTCACAAAAGAAATAATTTGAACTCTTTTAGAAAGACAGATTTTTTTCCATCATGCTTTCATTGTCTGATACAATTTTTTATATGTGAATTCCGCACAAGAGTCCCAATTGCTCCCAATTACCTGGAGCCAGTGAGACTATGACATCTCTAATTGGGGTATGTTGTGAGCATGGAACTAAGATTCTAGGGAACCGGCATACTGTTTTGTATCGTACGGGAACCGATGTAGCCAGGGCAGCTGGTTGGAGCGGGGTATTGCGGCCAGCGTGCGGGGGGAGGGCGGTGGTTTAGAGATAAGGGCCGGACTTTGAATGGGAATAATAATTTTTTTTATTTTTTTTAAAACGTTTGTTTTTTTATATCACACTTTGAACATAAATTATTATATCCCATTACGCAACCGATTTGGGCCGTCAGTCCGGACTGTGAATGGGAATAATTATTTTATTTATTTTTTATTAAAAACACGTTGGTTTTTTATATCACATTTTGTACATAAATTATAATATCTCATTACGCAACGTATTATTAGCTGAACAATAAATAGCAGTAAAAAGTGAAAAAAATGCTAAAGTTGTAGTACTCCGCTTACTTTTGATGGAGGAGGGGAAGAACGAAAAAAAGACAGGAGGGGAAGGGAAATCCGGGAGGAGCAGAGGGCAATTAAGGAGGGGTTCGTGAGAGGAGGATGGAGAGGGGGGAAGGCGGAGAAGGTGGAAGGGGAATGCAAGAGGGGGGATTCGCGAGAAGGGGACGGGGACGAACGGGAAACAACAGGGTGAAAAATTCTTTATTTAAGTTGCATAGCAACGCATGCCGGGTATCAGCTAGTATATAATAAAAAATACAGAAATTTATATGAAAATTATATACAACAAAAAATTGTTCGTGAAAGCAAGAAAAACATTCATTTTATGGAGCTTATTCTGGTAATATTGAAGATGATAAAGACAAAATATCATAGTATAATGAAAATAAGATAAGATAAAAAATTTAATAATAATTCAGAATAATATAAATAAAGCAAAAAGTATGTATGTTTATTATCAGATCTGTAGGTTGCGTTGGGGTTACTTAATAATTTTAATTAGTTCCTCATCTTCATGTTTAGATAGCTATAATTTGATGTATTATTTAAACTTTTATGATGTTTTAATTGTTGATGCTTGAGTTTTAGGAAAGGAGTGCTCGTTATTAATATAACAAAAAAAATATTTACAGTTTTACAGTGATAAAAAAATAAAAAATAAAAAAATTAATAATAATTTAAAAATTATGAAAGCATAATAAAATAATTGTGAATAGTGGTCCAATACCAAGCCGATACTGAGAGTATCTTCCATTCTGGGAATGTGCCGCAAATATACCTAATGTTAAATTCAATTGTGAAAACGCAAATCAATCGAATCATTTTTATCTGCGCGCGCCGGGATTTGAGCCCGCGACCTCAGGATCGCTAGTCGAGAGCCTTGCCCCTCGAACACGGAGGCACGTCGATGTGACTTTCACATAACAATACAGTGATTATTTACTTTGAACTAACATTTTACACATAAGTAAAAAGGGGATTAAATTACTAGGAAAAGAAGTAAAAATAATGGTCCAAAAGACACGAAGTAAAAATATTTACAAATGAAAGAGCTAAATGATGAATAATGCGTACCTATGATAGAGTAAATCACAAGTTAATAATAAAAGTTTGTTGATAATTTATAATTATTATAAATTAAGATGACTGATTCGGCCCACTGACATTCGTAAGTCACGTGTCACTGGGACAGCGCGCGATGGCGGATGAAATGAACACATTGAGAAATTATAAAATGTCTTTTTAAGCGATGTTTTAACTCTTAAATATGAAAGGTAAGACCGTCTTTCTTTTTAATTGTCTCTGAAGAACTGCTTTTACATAATTTAACGGCACAGTGAACCATTTTTCTATGTCTTATCAACGTTTTACCAGGAGCACAATGCGCGACCAAAGTGTGACAACCAATGTTAGCCGTGTGGGTAAAATTCTCGAAAAGACACACTTTGTGCAGGCGGACACACTCAACATGCCGTCTCTATAATATCCATACTCTTTGGTTGTGAGGCTGGAGGTAGTGGGGATGGAAGGAGATGGGACCTGGCCACCAAACACGGCTTAAGTCATTTCAAGCAACATTTCAATTCTGAATATTCGTATTACACCAGGGCGATACTTAGAGTTTCTTCCACTCTGGAACATGCCGCAAATATACTTTGCATAATTTTAAATTATTAAATCGTGAAATAATACCGATCAATCAAACAAAATTTATTTGCGCACGCCGGGATTTGATAATCGAGAGCCTTATTCCTCAACCACGGAGGTTGAAATATGTACGTGGAACCTCTTATAACGAACATAATTCGTTCCGAAGTCTTACTCGTTATGTGAAACACTCGTTAAGCGAAACAGTTTTTCCAGAGAGCCTAACCCCTTGACCACGGAGGTTAGAATATATACAGTGAAACCTCTTATAACGAGTATAATTCACTCTGAAGTCTTACTCGTTATGTCAAATACTCGTTTGGGAGAAAAGGGAAGTGGATAGAGTTGGTATCTGGATAAATGTATATTTTATTGATAGAAAAAAATAATAAATAAGGAGCTAGAGTTCCAAAGAAAAAAGTTAAGAAGAAAATTGAGAGAACTTTATTTCACATCATATTTGGTTGTAAAGATTTTTAAAGCAAAGTTTAAAGCCTTAATGTATCCAGGGCGATACTGAGGTCATCTTTTATTTCTGATAATCTAACTAAATAAGATTTTCCATAATGATATTTGCCCCGTGTGTCCCAGAAAATAATTATTGACAAGTGGCAGCACTTTTGTTCATAGACAAAAAACAAAATATATAATTTGAATGATTGTCAACAGTTGTCAGTTTCTTCGTGTTTTGTTTAAAATGTATTAATATAATGTATTTTCTAAGATGAAGAAGTTCACAATTGTGTTAAGCGACGATGAAGATGAATTCAGAGTAGGCACAAATCGAAGTTCCGTGTTTCCTTCTTCTAGCTTGGCTAGAGATGTTCTCTCAGCACCGCCTACCGAGCTGATCTCAACCAACAGTCAGATGAACAATTTATCTCAGGAAATCAGTTTTGTCTCTACTAATCAAAGATGTAATAATATATTGGACAAAATTAACACTGAATACGTAGCTCCTGTTCGGAGCCCCGTACCGAAGAGTGATGAAGAGATAAAGTTCTGGGTGTTGACCTCCCGCCCCCCTTGCCTTTATGATCCCGAAGAAGACGAACCATTCTCAAGATGTGTCAAGAAAACAGACAACTCCCATGGAATTGACACTCACCAACATCCAATCAACAAGTCTACCGGTCATTTTAACAGTGGTTATAACACTAACAGTTTGGGACTAAAATCCCGAAACAAGAGAAATCATTCAACCAAAACAAGCGAAAACCTACAAATTATTGAAAAGTCTTCGCCAGTTAAAGAAGACTGTTTTGTTGATAAAGAAATTCATGGAAGTAATAATTCTTTGACGAGAATGTCGTCAACATTTGAAAATGCAGATCCTATGAAAAAATCCTCACTATCACCCAAAAATACACTTCTGCCAACATACAATGGTAACCATCACTTACTAGATAATATACAAAACAAAAGTAATAAAAGGTCAAATACGCTTTTAGCCAAATGTCCTAAACAAAAGTTTTTCAAAGATAGTAATGTGGGAGTGCAGGAACCAATGAATGATTATGACAGTGAAAGTTCGGTACTAACTATCAATTACATCCAATATGTCAATGATAAAGCGAAAATCAATAGAAGATCTAAGAGTTTTAATATGGCCAAAAGACGTAGTGATATAGCGGCAAGTCCCAGAATTCAAAGTTCGCCTTTTAAGTTTAAATCTAAGAATGGTTGCAATACGTCAACCTTTTTCAAAAATAATGTAGCTGATGTTTATAGAAACAAGTCTTTCAATCTCAATTCGGCGCACTTAAATCAGTCTTTGGGTGACATTGCTAATTATGAATCAGAAAATATTCCTAAAAGAAATAAAACACTAATAAAAAAGAAGCATTTCTTCAAGCAGTCCAGTGAAGAAATGAAACGTAAGTATGAGTTAGAGTTGAATACAAGCAAAACCAGTTCTTCTTCAATTGAAAACAGCTACAGTGATAAACAGAGGCTCTTCAAGAAGTCTTTCTTCAAGTCTTCTACAGACACTGATGGTATAATCTGTTTGCCTCTGAGGAAGATTGAGGACTCGGCTGGTTTCTCCGAGTGCTGCAGTTCAGACAGCAGTAGCCCGGCTGTGCAGAGGGAGCAGAATGTGTCCATTGTATATACTAAAGTTGAAACTCATTACATTTCTAGTAGTACACATAACACCGATTCCACTTACTCCTCTAAGATTCAATTTAAACAAACTACTTCATTTTTATCTGAAGGTCAGTAATAAGTTAACGAATCTATTGTTTCCCGGAACTAACATAGCCCCAATATCTTTTAAACTTAACATGTGTTTATTGTCATCTATTTTTGGGTTATTACGTCATGTTGCGCTTCCTCCTTTAGCCAACGGACATGGTTACAGTGTTCATCATTAGGACGGATGTGTAGATTGTGGTGAAATGTGTATTTATGTATGTAGAAGTGATACCGTGTTGCAAGCGTCAATCAAAATCTAAAAATATATCTCATCTCTTTTTCTTTGTAACAAATTTGCCTAATGTGATGTATTTTGCAATCCATTTCTGTGTTGGTATGGTTAACACGACCTTAAGAGTAGGTTATAGGGCAATCAGGTGATTTGCTGCAAAACGGCCCTCTAAAACAGCTGAATTACTACCTTTCGTATGTCATTGTCAGACTTGATATTTTTTGGTAACAAATAATGGACTATTATTTTTTAAACTGCTGAATTTTTTTTGTAATTGATGTAAGCATTCGACCATAAAAAATAAAATCATTGATACACCATACAACCCACTTTTCAAACTTCGATTTATGACTATCCCTATAAATAATGATTTTACACAATATCTTTAATTTAAAATATGTACGTAATACACATATCTGTCGAAGTACAGGTTCATATTGTCGTTATGATATCTGTTGATATTAAAAATTAAATAAATACTTCATTTTGGATCACATTATCTCATACTTGAGGGTTTTTGTTCATTACGGGCTGGAACCTCCCGAGGTCGAGAGTGAGGTTACGGGCTCCGTCTTTGACAGCACATATACTTCGAAAATGCCGTCAAAACGTTTTATAAATGGGTCCAAAAGAAGGATACCAACTCACTTAAAGCATTGGAATAATTTATAAAAGCTACAAAAACAATGAGTATAACAAATTATGTTATTTCATATAAATATTTCACTCGCATCTTTTCAAATGTCACAATACGCAATACGCATGCGTCTGTTCAGAACAGTCTGTTACTCAGTTCATGTTTCTTGAAAGCGCCCAAGCGAGAGTTCATTAAGTGTACGCGGTGTCTGGTAGTAAATAATTTATTTCTTCAATCTTTGCAAATTCACTTATATAATAATAATATTGTTAAATGAAACAAATTATTTTGTGTAAACCACTATAATCACATGTTGCGATAATTATATGGTATTTTTACGAGTTTACTTCGAATGTTTGAATTGGAAGGACGGCTGAGACGGAAATCGGTCGCCAAATTTCGATTTAGGCTATGAAATATAACATGAATACCAATATTCTTCTAATATATCAATTTGAAAGGCTGGCTGCGAAGATTTCGACCGCAAAATTTCGATTTATGCGGAAAAATATCGTATTTTTGCGAATTTATTTCGAATATCTGAATATGAAGGGCCGGAAATCGGCAGCGAAGATTTTATTTACGCGGAAAAATTACGTATTGGGAAGTATTTTTTCAAATATACGGCCGACCGTTGCAGTAAGCGGCTGCGAAAATTCGATTTTCACGGGAATAACGCCATCCGCTCACTGAGGCAACTGAAAACAGTCAACTGGCAACCGTCTTTGTATGACAATATGAAGGCCCGCACACTACACAATCACTCAAAAACTCGTTGTCAATGGTAACGCAAGCGGTGACTCATGACTCGCACTGCTGATTGCCTTGGCCGGCCATTGCTAGTTGCCAGCCGTCAGCTGATTGTTCTTCGTCTATGGTTAAACAAGCTTTTTGACCAATCAAGACATGGAAACCAGCCGGTTTTAGTTTGGTTTCAGTTGCCTCGTCAGCGGAGCGCCTAAGTCGTATTATTACGAATTTACTCCGAAGAACGTACCCGAATTTGAATTTTCGGACGAAGAACTCGATTTTCGGCGACTTTATGATTTTTTTTTCATAAAATTTTGATTTACGTGGGAATTTGTTAAATCGAAATTTGATTTTCGATGTCCCATGGATTTCGAATTAACTAGCTTCTACTGTAGTAATCATAATGATGAGTTCTAGAAAATATAGTTTAAAAGACAATAAAAGGCTGAATATTTAGAAGTGAAATAAAAAAAAAACATTAAATCGACTTTGAATGTGAAGCACGAGTTTCCAAACGACGTTTATAAAATCAAACCAATGGCAATTTCCACTGGCAGTGCAATAACACATGTCGAATGTAGAGAAGGGACAAACGTGAGAAGGGACGGTTACTGCCACCTAGCGATGTAAAAATAAAGACATTTTGACAGAAAATGGATTGTTCCAAGGCTATAACATGCGCTTAAGCCTGACTTAACCTCTTGAATGTGGGATGACATTTGCCCACATATGGCCTTATTCCATAGAAAATTAATATCAGAGCATTCTGAGACACTAGAGTGCTCAAATAAAAAGCAATGTCTGGAATGATATTGGCGCAAGCGATTCTGACCTAGTCCTTGTACAGTTTCTTTATACATAAGGGTTAAAATCGCATTTTATTTTTTAATCTCTCATCTGCCACCCACGACACCCCACGACAAATAAGAGGTTAATGTCTTTTTAGCTACACCTACGCCGTTGTAATGAGTCATGTTTTTCATCATTCCATCCTTACGCGCCGCATAATATTTTCATTGTAGTTTAAGTAAGGGGAATTAGCTTTAACATGTAAATGTGTGATATTTAACCTGTTTAAAAAATCAGCATTCCGTGCACAACGGGACTTACTGATAAACGTTTTTTAAATTTTACACAACTGATAAACAACCGTTTATCATACATAAAAGGTTGATTATTATTTGTTGACACAATTGTTTTTTTGTTATTTATTTTTATTAGTAAGGGGGTATGTTTAACTTTCACAGAATTTTTTTTCTTGATATTGTAATTGTGGTTTTTTATTTTCCATAAGTAATTGTTACAATATAATTATATGTTATATATGATAATTATCTGTTTTCCATCTAAGTAATCTTGTTTATTTTTAATATGAATAGATGCTATGTTAAACTATGTCATTTATAAATAAATTGTTTATCTGTTATAAATAAATTATGTGCCATACGAATATGTGACCACATCGATATATCAACTCTAGATACGGGGGTGTCTTACATGGTTGAAGAATTCAGTGAACCTATGAGTAATTTTGTGTCCAAACTAGTGATGTAACGGATGTCATTTTTTGGCATTCGCGAACGCGAATGCGAATATCTGCTACCGACATTCGTGAATGCGAATATCGAGATTTTTTTTACTTTGGCGCCAAATATGTATGGCTTAGCGGCTCACGTTCACGCGAGGCGCGTTCTGTTTGGTTCTTGTTCCGAGAATTTCCAAGGTGATCCGAAAAAAGCCGATCGGTTGTTTTATTTCATTTGTCGTCTGCTGATAAAGTAAAATGAAGACTGATAATGTGATTATGAGGTGAAGTACTTTTTCTAATAATAAAAAAATAAGAAATGAATGGATTTTTTATTAAGCTAATATTATGTTTTTTTCTGATGTTCATATTCACAAAACATTCGCTCAAACTTTGCAAATGCGAATGCGAATATGCAAAAATATGCGAATATTCATGAATGCGAATGCGAATATTCATTACATCACTAGTGCGAACTCCCTATCTGATTCCTTTGCCTAGCATAATATCTTGGGAGACAAATTTGGTTCCTGCAGACCAAAAAACCATAAAGAACAATGCTTCTTGCAATCTTTAGACTCCTAATTAATGCACTCTATTTAACCCAAATTTTGGAACCAAAACTTTGGTTTCGGTGTCATTTTTAACATCCACACGCTCTGTCTAGACTTTGTTGATCGATTGTGAACACAAATAAATGTTTTTCCCTCTTTAGTATCTATTGTTCTTTTGATAATAAATTTAATTGTTTGTACCGTTAGTTGTTTTAATTTTGTGTAAATTGTTGGTTTTGAAAAAACTAGTTTTATTATGTACATAACTCTAATGGCAACAAAAAATATTATGGGACTTCACATTTCATCTGTGAAATCCATTTCACCAAAACCATGTGATTGTAAAATGTGATTGTCCCCCTTTTATGGATAAATTTTGCTATTGTGAATCTATTTTTGTAATTTTTTTTAATATGTATTAATCGCTTACACTCTTCTGTTTTATTTTACAAAATTTTAATCTGTATCATGAATATTTTCAGATGGAAAAATGGTTTTCTCACAATTCTGTTTTATTGCTAGGATGATAAAATAAAATAACTAGGTGGTCAAAATAAAATACTATATTAATTTGAGAATTGTGTATGCGTGTTTTATTTACAATATCAAACTCGGCCCGGTTAGATATGGTGCGGTGCAGACTACCAAACATTCCTCGACAGAATAGATGAGGTCTACAGGGCGATGTCTGAGGCCCTGGACTGGCTCACAGACCTTGATGTTCCTTTAGAACCCCTCCTAACGATATGATAGAAGTAAAGCCAAACAAAAATTTAAATTTTTTTATAATACTAACACAAACCCGTGAAAAATCATAGGATTTTGTTATAATATGGAAGTTGAGTCTGTTTTTTTTTATATTTTTGTTTATCAATGTTCACATGCAAACTTAAATACTAGATTTTTGTTTTATAAAGTTCGTTTTCATAATTAAATTAATTCTACAAGTTTGAATTTGATTAAGCCCGCGAAAACGCCCAGTAAGAGACGACAGAGTGTATGATGTCATCTGGTCCCGGTTTGTGTGAAATATAAGGGTAAATATTTACAAAACCAGGACACGCTTAATACGGACTAAAAAAATAAATTTGAAAAGTTGTAGTAGTTAGATATTAACTAGTACTAATCAATTCATTTACGGGATTTTCGAAAAAAGTGCATTTTAATGGTTATTTTTAAAATTTAAAAACACGAAATGTCATTTTTCACTGAAACTTGCAACAGTTACTACATAGCAGTCGGTGAAAAAAGACATTTTGTGTTTTTAAATAATTAAAAAAATAACCATTAAAATGCATTTTTTTCGAAATTCCGGTAACTGAAATGATTAGTACTAGTTTATCTAACTACTACAACTTTTTAAATTTAATTTTTTAGTCCGTATTAAGTGTGTCCCGGTTTTGTAAATATTTACCCTTATATTTCACACAAACTGGGACCAGACGACGTAGATGACGTCACACGGTATCTCGCGTCTTACCAGGCGTTGTGGCGGGCTTTAATAAAATTCAAACATGTAGAATTAATTTAATTATGAAAACGAACTTTTAAGCATGTCATCTACATGAACATATTTTTTATAAGTCAAAATATTTTTCACTCAACTTCCTTATTGTAGAATTTTGTTGAACAATTATTGTAGAAACTGAAAGCATCTATAAAACTTTTGTCTTGGTATCCATTGCTTTTCAAAAACTTGCTTGTCAATTTTCTTTATAATATATATTTTTTTAATTGAAAAATTAGAGAGACGATTAGAAACTTACCTTTCAAATGAACACCATTAGTAAACTTGAAAAATCTCAAAATTTAAACAAAAGAATTACACATTTCAAATATAGAATTATTAATTACATAAATTAAATATGATAATCTTCCGATTATTGGTAGTTACGTAGTACGTACTCACTTTATCAATTGTCTGAACGGCTCACCAGAGCAACTGAAATCAAACTAAGGCGCTCCGCTCACTGAGGCAACAGAAAACTGTCAACTGGCAACTGTCTTTGTATGACAAGTAATGGCCCGCACACTACAAAATTACTCAACAACCTGTTGTCAATGGTAACGCAAGCGGTGACTCGCGGCTCGCACTGCTGATTGCCACGGCCGGCCGTTGCTAGTTGCCAGCTGTCAGCTGATTGTTCTTCGTCTATGGTTAAACAAGCTTTTTGACCAATCAAGACATAGAAACCAGCCGGTTTTAGTTTGGTCTCAGTTGCTTCGTCAGCGGAGCGCCTAAAACTGGTTGTTGCTATAGTTACAACCATAAATAAACCAGTTACAACTGCGCGTTGCTATGGTTGCCGGCCAAAATTCTCTCATGCGCATGTCAATTTTACGATTTCAGTCATTATCTCAGCTTGTTTCACCATAGACGATGAACATTTCAGGCGTCACCTTGAAAACTGACAACTGGCGTATCCTTGGCAACCAGGAACTAGCGCGTCGCCGTCCACGGCAATAAGCACGGTGAGTGGCGAGTCACTGCTTGCGTTGCCATTGACAATGGATTTTTGAGAAATTGTGTAGTGTGTTTGTAAAAAATTGGTAAAACAAACAGTTCAACCAAAAATGAGACGGCTCGTTTAAGAAAAAGTATATTTCAATAACTTTTATGATTAAACACTTGATATTATTAATTTAGCTAATGTAATCTGGTTTTATGACTTATAAAGACGATTACAGAATACGAAAATAATAACTCCTAACACGTAGATACAAACCTTGAAGTATGGGAGTGCGCCGTAAGTTTGCAAGAGACAAGATTTGGTTGACTGAGTGCAGTTTATAAAATTCTGGCGAAATACATTGTCAGGGAAGAAATGTAAGAGAGACAAAGCTTGTGTTAAATGGACTAGAACCAAAAAAGAATGAAGTCAGTGGCGACATTAGTTTCCATTCATATCTATATGGAAGGCTTTTCTAGCGAGTATTATAATATATTCAGTGGCAGTGGAAGTGAGATCCCTGTGGTGTAAGAGAGAATGCAAAGCTGAAATATTATTTGTAATTTGTATTGTTTTAAGGGACCCTTGTTTGGACACTAGCTTATGGACGAACTCTTACTCTTAGTAGAAAGTACAACTGGCATGCAGATGGAAGAAAAGTGGTACATATAGTATTATGAATCATGTCAAGAATAAAAATAATAAAAAATATCTAGACATTGATGATATGAATGCGGGTGAACGGAGTAGTACATGCCTTCTGTGTGTGGTGGATTTGCCTGCCCTTTCTGCGAAATGGTGCGTATATAGTTATTCAAAGTAATATGATTGTGATAATACAAACAAAACCCACATTTTTAAAAGTTTATAAAATAGTTTCGGCTTTTTTCCTGACCGATGTTCTTTATTACTGCCACCTTTGAAAAAAGAGTGTTATTAATATAACTGATTCGTTATAGATTTCTTCCGTTATTGTAATTTAGTTGTAGAGAAACTCGTAAGATGTCATTGCTTATAATTTTCGCTCCCTTGTTTTCAATTTTTTTTTAATTATTTACAATCATCGTCGATTTATTAAAATTATTATGAAGCCAAGTGTAAGAAAAAAGAAACGCAAACACGAAATATTTATATAGGGTAGATTTTATAATTTGTTGTAAAAAATATATTTTTTTATTGAATTTATTAATTGTTGCAGTGTCAGTAGGCACTAATTTATTGCAGCATGTTTTTAATTAATGTAATAGCTTCGTCCTTCGTCATATTAAAATTGATTTAGCTTTTCAAATGGTGATTTTGAAACCGATTTATTGCGATTTTCACCAAGATTATTCGTCCTCCTCATTTCTGCTCTAAACAGAAAGTAAAATTTGTTCTTCATAATGGCTGAATCAGACGGTTCACTAATCGTTCATTTCTATATTTCATTCCACCTATTTCACTCGGAGTGACACGTCTGAACAATAAATGAAACAAAGTGAAACGAAGATGGGAACATTCGCTTGAGTAAACATGGAGTAAACCTTCATCGAACCGTCTGATTATGGCGGAATCAGACAGTTTACTCGAGTGAAGGTTTACGCCATGTGTTTTCGGCCGAATGTTCAATCTTCGTTTCATTCCATGTTCAGACGGCGCTATAGAAATAAGCGTTCACTCGTCCATTCCCACTACAGCGTCGCCGAGCGAGGTCAGGCGCGCTGGAATTCGTTTGATTTCCAGCGCGGTCCGGCCTCGAATTTTAAGGAGAAACATGTCAGATGCATCGATTTTTACGCAATTTTGTTGACACAATTAAATTAAAAAAAACAGTATTGTTTCGTCTTATAAACCTTTTTATTTTTTATGACACAATAACACAATTTGATTTTACTTTTTTTTTATTACGAACATTTATCTACAAATGAATAATCTTAAATAGATATATTTAAAAAAAATATATAATACATGGATAGTAAGGGAGACCCAATAATTTCTATGAGACGTGTTCCGAAAAGCAATCAAATTAGCCGAACGAATACCATTTTGACGTCTTGCGTACGACGATTTCATCCTTATGCCATCCTTATCCTATGTACAGAAGGATTTTAGCCCGTCGCTCACTCTACGCCCAGAGCCCGGGGCCAACGGACATGCCTTAGTCTACGCGGCGCTTCGATCGTTAAAAATATACTTGCGGAATAACAAAACACTGTTGTTTGCTAGAGATTAGGGTTTTTATTGGTAAACGCCCAAAAATCGTTCGCTCCGCCAGATTCCGAATGAGTCAATCTCATTCGGAATCGAAGGATGAAATTCGCACTTACAAATTCGTTGGGTACCGCCTATTTTTATTCACTGAAAAGAAACGTCGCCAAAATGCACGTTTTATTTTATTTTGTGATGTTCAGATACAAATATTAAAATGTTTTCCGATCACTTTATAAGAAACTTAATTAGCTACATTATTCAATAAAACAACACCAGAAAAAGGATTTGTAAGTAGGAGATTTTTCACTTCAAACCATTTTTTATAGGGCAGACGCATATTTTTTTTCTAAGCTTATTAAAAACTAAATCTAAAAGCTTATCAAAAAAATACTCGATCGCTTCAAAGGCCAAGATGTGTTCAATTTATTCGGGAAAACCGACACATATTATTTAATTGAAGCATCTATATTATTTCTAAGCGATCAAATTTTCAAAACTAATACACAAGATTTTATACGATTTTGCATTTTTCCGCATGTCTTCACCTTAAAGAGGATGGGAAAGTTTGTTTCAATTATCCCCATTTTGTGGACGATTGAAACAGTATGTGGGGATAATTGGAACTAGGGATGTTACGAATGTGATATTTTTCACATTCGCGAATGCGAATGCGAATGTTCAGAATGCGGATGTGCGAATGCGAATGCGAATGCGAATGTTAAGGAATCACATAAAAAAAAATTTTAGTCAACATTAATCATCGTTTTAATAAAAAAATAAATCAATTCTTATACAGTAAGATATAATCGTAATTAAGCAATTTAATAATCGAAGTTCAAAAGAGGCATATTATAATTCAGAAAAAGCAATTTGGCAGCCTTTTCTCCCATGAGGCGATTTCTAAGGGGCTCGTATATAGGGCACATGGACAGTGGGCGAGACACGACATGATCTGCACACATTCGCATTCGCTAAACATTCGCATCGATTGTTGCGAAAGCGAATGTTTAAAATGATGCGAATTATTCGCATATGCGAATGCGAATGTTCGTAACATCCCTAATTGGAACGCACTAAATATCCTTGGAATAATTGGAGTAAATTTAATCAATGTTAACATTTTCATTATTATAACATTTCTCAATGAGATCATGAATAGTGGTTAAAAATATCACAAATATTTTAATAACTATAAACTAAATGTCTTGAAAAGAAACTGTAAATGTATTTTTTATTATTTCTGTTTAAGTGCTCTTATTTATACTAACTGTGAGTATTTGGCATAATCAACATGGTTTTACTGCAAAATTATTCTGGAGCAGAAAAATATCGCAGATTAAAACGTTGCAATCATCCCCAGACAAGTTGTTTCAAACGTTCCCGTGTAGCATTTTCTACTTCACAACCAAAAATAAGCCGATTAAATAGATATTAACGCCACGGAAATGCAATAGAAATACTCTGAAATAGATAAAAAAGAGATTAGAAAGAAACGTTTGGTCAGGCTGCAAGAGTCAAATGAGTTATAACGTAAACTAAAATGTCGTAAATATTTACTTTTGTTTGAGCTCGAAATCCAATAATGTCTCCTATGCACGATTGTGTCACTCGCCGGCTAGTGCGCTATTGACGATAGGTTCCATCAGATCATGCCCAGTAGCACACTCGATAAGGATTGATAGGATAACTTTCGGTAACTTTTCATCGTTCCCTAGCATGACTGCAGATCGCTAACGAATAAGTGACAGTTCACAATGCCTGACAAGTATTCGACATCAACTGTTGTTTGTATGTTAGCGATCTGTAGTTTTCCTAGGGAACGATGAGATGTTACCGAAAGTTATCCTATTAATCCTTTTCGATCGAGTGTGCTATGGGGCCAGAGTCCTAGCACACTCGATCGATAACGATCGATAGGATAACTATCGGTAACTTTATATCGTTCCCTAGGATAACTGCATATCGCTAACGTACAAACAACAGTTGATGTCGAATATGTTAAGGATACTTAGTCATTGTGAACTGTCATTTATTCGTTGGCGATCTGTAGTCATGCTAGGGAACGATGAGAAGTTATCGATAGTTATCCTATCGATCGTTATCAATCGAGTGTGCTAGGGCCTCTGATAGAGTTTCGAGTGTTGCGTCACACTCTTAGGTATCATAGTTTTGAAGTAAATTGAGAATTTTCAATCATGACGTGTTTCAATCGTCCCCGTCTACCCTAGTTTGTGTCTGTTCTCTGTAGGCTGTTCTGACTGTTTCTGATGTCAAACCGACTCAAATAATTCAATAGAGCGATGATCAGAGGCGTAGAAAATGGTGTCTTTCACCATTGCCACGGTGCTGATGGTATAGTGTTGCCGGGATTGTGTGTATTGGTGCATTATTTGTATGGTAAACCTGGGCCATACAAAGCGGCAAGATCGACTCTGTTATGCTTTTTATATTATTATTATTATTCCATAATATATTGTGGGTTTTTGACTCCGACGGCTGCAACATATTGCATCTGGTCTTGTGTGTAGATGAATAGAATTAAAACCAACTAATATTGATAATATTACCAAAATTTTCAACAACTTAGGTACCTATTTTGCTTATTTTTTATGTGTTCTGTTTTTGCGTTACTTGCAAAAGGTTTAAATTTTTAGTGGAGGATGGAAAAAACACAACCCAGGAGTTCTAGCACGATGGATAGCAGGATAACTTGCCAATAACAAGGCCGTCTCATAATTCGGAAAACTGAATTTTTTTTCAGATATACCTATAGCGGTTTAAATAAAAAAATGATCGATAAATTTTTATCCGTTGGAAATATTTTTTTTTGGTTTTTTGTATATTTAAAATAATGCCCAAGTACGGGTTCAAACTGAGATAAATATATAATCAAAATATGGGAATTTTGTGGTTAAAATTTTAAAAATTCCCACAAGCATATAAAATGTTATACGTATATATATATCACTGCAAAGGTTATTTTTTAAGCTTTCGTAAAATTTATTTTTAACAGTTAACTTAAAAATGATAGTGATTTGTAAGCTCCATAAGCAAGTAATATCTAAACCAGATTTTGACAAAGTTCATGTAAACTTTAAACTGGTCGCAGGGTTTGCCCTTGTTTGATATTAAAACACCATTTTTTTTATGTGTTCGTTAAAAAAAGTTTGACGATTTTTTTGCGCAACAGCGTCAAAAAACGGTTTTGCCGATGCTCTTTTTTATCAGAAAATTGACTTGTCGCAGTACCTACCTACAAAGCGGAGATTGTTTTTGAAATGTCATGTTTAATATCAAAATATTTTTTATTTTTTTAAATTTATTTCACCTCTTACACACAACAATTTTACAATTTTAATCATTGTTTAATTAAAGAAAAACAAAAATATAATAAAATAGTATAACAAAAAGGTGAAAACATAATTTTTTTTTTGGTTTCTACACCAATTAAGAGAACTGGTTCTTGAGCTTGGTGTAGGAGTTATGTAAGAATATACAATTTTTAGTTCATAATTAATATAATATCTTAAGGACTAGATTAAGGAAGGCATTATACAATATTTTATGGTTTGATTTACATGATTAAGGTTACATGATTTTATTGCATACAGTTTTTTAAGAATAGTTTGATCTTTTTCTGGAATAATGCTAAATCAAATAATGAAGTAAGTTATCCCTTTATATACATAATTATTTTGCATTTGTTGAGTAGAATATAATGGAATTTGGATATTATTTTTACGTCTTAATGATGAGTTAACTTTATTATTTTTTAATGTATTATCTTTGAATATTTGTAATATTGAGTCTTTTTTATAGAGATCTTCAATTTTTGGAACTTCGAAAATTTTGAACAATGTTGCAGAAGGGAATGTAGGTTGTTTTTTTTAAATGACTTAATAATTAGTTTTTGAACCACATTTACAGGGTTTACAATTTTTTTATATGCACCTCCCCATCCAATAATTCCATATTGAATTACTGACTGTACTAGTGCATAGTACAGCTTTTTTAAATTTGGAAAGTTATGTTTTCTAGTTCAGGAACCCACATAAATAAGTTATTAATTTATTATTTGGGACTCCTAATAGGTTATAATTTTAATAATCACGAAACTAGTTTGAGAAACGAACAAACAAATTAATATATTTCGTTTGGCACTCCCAATGTTTAAGCCGAGTTAAATTTTGAAAGGAGTTGCATGTTTCTGAGTTGTCCGGCAACCATTTAAATACATATTATATATATTCCAGAAAAAACAGTCATTATTATTTTAATATTTAAAGATTTTTTAGGCAAATTTTTGTGTTTGTTTTTTAGAAAGAATTCATAAAAAATCATTAAATAAAAATATAAAATAGAGAGATCATTTTGTTTTTAATCATTCAATTTTATTTTTTTATGATAAAAACAAAGAAGTTACAAATTTATGAGACCAGAATGAGCATTTGCAACCACCGTGTGCCGTGTGCCGATGGGAAGTGGGAAGAGCTATCTTGTTGAAATTGAATCATTTCGGATTTTGATACACACATTTAACTATCACTATCAGCAAACAAGAATTTAGACGTGAAGCTTTGTTACTGATAGTATAAAATCTAATTTTACACATTTATCCCGTTGCTGCGGGGCGTGTTTTGGATTTTGCACGGCTGTGTTTGCAGTCGATTAATTGTTGCTCGTCAGTTGTGTAGGATTAGGAGCGCATTTATTAATAAGGTACCTACTTATTTATGTATAATTTAAAAATGAATTGAAATATTAATTTTGTAATGTTTTTAAAATAAATAAATTAATTAAATTGAAGACGGTCTGAGAATTCGTTCAGCTTTTCTGCCCCATGAGGTCAAACCCGAAGGTCCTCTCATGCCTCCACAACTGGCAATCTCTCATGATAATATGTGTGAACTCAAAGCTCACGGTGAGCCCCACAATACCTGCGGGGAACCTACCTACCCAGACCCAGTACAGTACCCACGTACCTAGTACCTACCTCGCCGTGTATACACACTGAATAATCCGTGTGGCGAATGCGACATGTCACTAACGCCGGTCAATGGTTTCAGATAAATGACTTCATTTGTTGGGAGACTCCGGCTCGGACCTTTGTAGCGCGCCGACACAGACGATGTACCAGCTTTTTAATAATATGTACCCAGAGGTTCCCAACCTTATCTTTTTCTTCAACGCCCCCCCCCCCCCGTTTTTCATTAAAGCAGTTTGACAGCACATACGGAAAAAGCGCCACATGCTAAACATTTTTCATGCATATTAAACTTTGAATGAAAATTATATGTTTTGAAATATCAGGACTAACCAGTTGAGAGCGTGGTTATTATTGGTTCCCATCCGGACGTTGAAGGTTTGATCTTCTACTAATATAGTCCTCCATCTCTGCACAAGTTACATTTTCCACTTATGGTGAAGGAAGTGTGTGGATTTTCAACATGCTGAGATTATTTGTAACCCGAAAATGTTGCTTTTTAAATTATTTTTTTTGAGACAATATTATCAAAATAACAAATAAACTGTTGGTAAATATTTCACTAATCGCCCTACTATTATTAAGCACAGATTTTGGAAATTACACTACATTTCAACTTAATTACTACAAGAAACAACTAACGTTCGGATATATGGTAATAGATGCATTAAAATTCCATTAAATTTAATTAAAGTTAAAAATTTCCCGTATAAAACGATTCATTTGTCGCCATTTTAATTTTTTTGTATGATTTGACATTTGCGTGAGTTTTGTTTCAATTTGAATATGCATGCATTACTTAGTTAACCCAAACGAAGAAGAAGGTCTAGATGTGTTCTACTAAATAAGTATTTAAATGAAGCATCTATAATATTTCTAAGCGATCACATTTTTAAACCAGAAAAACATGATTAGTATTTTTTTTATTGTTTAAATTATAATATTCTTACGGTGATAAACATAGTATGGCACAAATAAATTGTAAATTACACATTTTCAAGTATTCTACGCCAATTAAGAGAGCTAGCTCTTGAGCTTGGTGTAGGAGTTATTTCATAATGTTATATTAGTGTACAATAAATGTAGTCTTATGTACTAGGATTGTATGATTTGGCATTGTTTCGCATGGCTTCCTTCATCTTAATATAAAATATGTTTTTTTAAATCTTCTGACTACCCGTTTACTACAGCTCTTCACGGCCCGCTTGTAGTCTTTTAACGCCTCCCATTTTCCACCACCGCCTCCCAGAATCTTACCGACTCCCCTAGGGGAGCGATATCGCTGACGTTGTGTTGAGAATCACTGACATATTATATGCTCCTGCCGCTGTCACCTCTCTCTCTGATACGCGCTTCGTTTGTGAGAATGAGGGAGACGTTACAAACTAGCTTTCAGCGGTACGCCTTTAGTGTTATTGAGTGCTAAAGTGTCCAGGTATAATCTACCTGCTAATATAATCATGTTTATCAGTTTCACACGCTATTAGGCTTGATAAAGAGATTTATACCTTTGTGAGACGCGGCGCGGGTTGTTGTTCGCCTCTGACTCTGATTTTGATACTAATCGGCATCGCGCGAGATTATTAATCGAGATGTTTAATCTTTTAAATCTTTTTAATAAAAATTATAGAGAAATTTCTAAGGTGAGCGGTAGGCACCTTGTTAGGAACTTCGTAGATACATTGGTCAATTACTTACCTACCTTCCAATAAACAATTTCTTTGAGCGGATGGGTGTAATATTATTTTCAAAACTTGAACTTATGAGCGAGTGTGATGTGAAAATTATCAAAATTATTACAATAATCTTTTCAAATCCAGACAACTAATACATATCAGTCATACCGGTCAGTGGTTGTGTGGGCATCGCATTTGGCTCCCACCCAGGCGTTCCGTGCTCGATCCCTCGGCTGGCTAAGTCCTCCATCACAACACAAGCAATATCTTCCGCTTAGTGTGGTGGTAGTAGGAGATTTTCAAATGTTGTTGGGTTATTCGTAACCCGGGAATGTTTGTCTTTCTTAAAAAAAAAAAAAAAATGTTTCGAAACCGATGGTTTCTTCGTCAGGGTAGTACTGATTATGTAATAGTGGTTTAATACAAAGTTATTTGTTTAATTTAATTCAAAATGACGCCACAAAGTGATTTTGCGAAGTTTGAAGAAATAATGACATATTACCATCCAATGTGAATTTCATAATGCACTATAACATTGGAAATTTATGGTACGATTACAAAACATATTTGGTATTTCTTGTGCTTTTCTTCATCCCATGCCTAAAACAGCTTGGGTGTCAAAGATTTTTATATTATTTAATTATATAGAAAACGTGGTCAATGAAAATGTAATGCTTATCTCTTTTATAAGGAATGTGACACGTCATTCCAATGTTACGTAGGAAACAGTTCCCTTTCAAATTTGTCCACAAAGAAAGAATTAGATACAATTCTGACTTTCCGTGTGTGAAAATCTATAATATGTTCAGAACCCAAAAGTTACACCTAATTTAATTTGATTATCAAAAGAAATGGACACCTCACTCCTGTATTATTGATTTAATTTGTATGGATTGTTGGATTTACACTCATATCTAAGTATTATTGTATGCCAGCTTACCAGATTACTGCCATATAGAGCACATACAGTAGTTTTAAAGGAAGACTACATGAAAATTCTCAAATATGTTTGCATTGAATAGACAAAACCCGATTAACTTGTCAATAGTAAAATACATATGCACGTAGATTTGTTGTCGATTTCATAAAGAAAAATATCCATTATTGATGCGAATGGCGATTCGAGGAATAAAATAGTGTTAAGAGGAAACTCGGTCGCCGTAAAATTTCAACAATACGTATTTTAACAAAGCAAAAAAAGAGACAATTGGCTCATGATACTTAAATAAAATCATCGAAATCGAGGTTTTGTACTCCTCACTTTTTTCCTCTAAAGATTTTTTAATGACTTTATTAGAAAAATAGGCCCTATGTCTGCACGTTTTGATTTTTTTTAAATGACGGCGTTCAAATTTTAACGAATTTTGGAGCGTCCTAACTCCTATAAGAAGTAACTTATATTTTTTTTAGCTTTTACAGTAAAGTGATACATGAGATTATAATTATACCCACATCGGTACACAGGAGGATATCAGTATTACATAAAGAAGAAAATAAGAATGTCTGAGTACCCAAAAATAATATTGCTGAAGTGATAGGTGTTTTTAGAAGTACACGAAGTACTTCAAAGTAGTCAATATAAAATCCTTATACGTCAAAAACATATCCTCCTACTATAAATTCAAACACGCCAAAAATTTTTTTCTTGAATCAACCTATAATACAAGATATTTTAACAAATCCAATTATACTATTCCCTCAATAAAAACCTTAATGGCACAGACACAGTTTAACTTTCTTAATCCAAAAATCTTCAATAATTTAACAATAGAAATAAAGTCTAATCACACATATTAAAAAGAAATTAATTTACTTTTCTCCTTTCAATTTTCTACTTTTTATTATAATTTTTCTAATTTTCAACATCATTTATACTAATTCCATGTTTATCCTAGACTTCATATTTTATACAAAGTAACTATACTCCACTGGTAACCATGAAACAGGCAGCCGCCCAGTATGGTGATTTAATATATCCACTTATGTAAATGTCACAATTATGTAACATGTATTATATAAATAAATAAATAATATTTAGAAAAAAATACAAAAGAAGTATCTACTCGTGAAATAGTTAAAAAATATACTAGGTTTATATAAGACCTGACATAAAACTAAGCATGATGTTTGTATGATAAAAGCTACTATTTAGGTATAGGATGCAATTATTTAATGTGTGTTACAATTTCCGTTGTTTGTTTTTGGGGTGTTATGCCGTGTTGCGCTACCTCCTTCTTTAGCCGACGTTTCGGACAGCGTTGCAGTGTCCACCATCAGGGCAGATCCGGCTTTTGGCCGTGAAAATCTAAAAACGTATATGTATCAATTTATCAAAAAAGCAAAACGTACCAACGTACCTAGTGGTCTATATTTATGTTGTTTATTAAAAAATATTTGCAGTAGTGTCAAAATCCAGAGAGCAAATTGGGGAATACGTTTGTATTATATCAGAATGGAAGATACTCTTAGTATCGCCTGGTGTAAGACCACCATTCAGAATTGAAACGTTAGATCTAGATGTGAATAGCCAGGTACTTCCCCACCTTCCTCTTCCTCGTCTCCTTCCCTTTCCCACTTACCTTCAGTCTCATAACATACCCCAATTGGGAATGCCATAGTCTCACTGGCTCCAGACGGGGGCAGTGGAACTCTTGTGAGGTATTCACTATAGAAAAAAAAGTACCGACAAAACGCCGTCCGGTTTCCTCTTAATTTGTCCTCTCCATGCAGTCTTCCCACAAAATAAACCAATAATCCGATTTTAAAAGTGAATTACGAGTACAATGCAAAGTGCATACAATTCATCACATCGATGTCCTGATTATTAATGGAGTGGTTTTCATTTTAGTTTAACAGAAAAGAGATGTGTTTTTTCCTCTCCGGGTGAGATGACAAGTCAATGGCGAGAAGACAGAAGTCAACCTATTTGAAAAGGATCTTCTATTGATACTGTGCTCTGGACCGGTGTAATCTTGTTTGGGGCGTCCATTTTAATATTTTGTCAGGGATTTGAAAGAGGATGTTGATTGCCATTTATATTTCACATTTCAGTCCAACTTCTGTTAATATTTTCTATGATTGATTCACTTTGCCCTAAATATAAGCATCGTGAGTCGGTGCTCTGGTATTTATTTAAAAAAAAGTTTATTTTATTTCATTTATTAATTTTTAACGCCCTGATGGGCTTTTACTTGATTAGTTTATGATACAGAGACACAATCTTATATTATTTAAAAATTAATGTTTTTTTGTTTGTCGGTTTGTATTTTATGCGCTGCAATACTGTTCACCCGATTGCGATGAAACTTTGGAGATTTGATGTGCGCATACCCGCTATGGTTACAGGATAGTGAGCTCTGGCGTTATGAAATTATTTCCCACACTATTCATTGGGTGAGTTGTTGTGGACATGCCCGCGATATTTCTATATTGGTGAGCTCTGGCGTTATAAAATTTGCTAAATAAAATTCAATAGGTCACAAGCGAGTGGTCTGAAAAATGGGTGTATTTTATGGAGTTATTTTAGGCAGGGGAAAAAGGCGGTTGGGGAACCGAGGGAGGGGGATATATGTGGGGTAGGGGGGGTGGGTAGCGGGGAAATTAAGAGTACAACGGAAATGAATGGGAAAGGACACGAACAATACTTTTTTTAATTTAAGTTAAACAAAGATAAACTCAAAAAAATTTACATCATATACCTAAATGGTATCAATAAAAGTGAACATAATATATTATTTAAGAAAAGAAAGAGACAAAAAAAACAGACACCAGTTTTTTTAAACAGATTTTGCAGATGGTGTAAAAGTAATAATGTAGTTTAGGATAATAATACAAAAATTACAGGAAAAATACATAACGCAGTGATACAGACTATACAGAGAAAGGAAAGAGAGGAACAAGTTTTTACAATGTAGATAGATAGAAAGAATACAATTAAATAAAAATATTATTACATTAAATAATGGTAAACTTGTATTCGATGTCGGTATTTGAGGGGAATTTGTTTCCAAGTGTGTGAAAGCGAGGAGTAGAGCAAGTATGTGGTAGTTGGTTGATGCAGAATAATATATCTTGCCTAGTTGCTCGATTTGGTATTTTCAAATCGATGAAATGCAGAAGTTCACAACAGTCTAATTCGGAGTGAATAATTTTAAACAAAAAAGTTAAGTCATCACTGTCATCAGTAAAGTACACGTTGAAACGTCACGAGTCAAAATTCACATTACATATGAGGTTTTCGTTATTTTTCAATTGTAGGTAGATACGTACTTTGATATTTAAAAATGATTATAAAATTCGGCACAGCAAATAGGACCCCAGCTTTATTTTATAAATAGAGACCCATAAAAGTTTCCAATTCAAATTCTTAAATTGTGCCTCCAATTAGTGAGTGGGAGGCGATCCGCTCACTGAAGAGACTGAAACCAAACTAAAACTGGCTTGTTGCTATGGTTTCCAACCAAACTTTCTACTCAATTTTACGAATTCAATAATTATCTCAACTTGTTTAACCATAGATGAAGAACAAGCAGCTGGCATGTCACGCAACTGGCATGTCGAGTCGCGAGTCCACTGCCTGCGTTGTTATGGACATGGACAACGGGTTTTTGAGAAGTTGTGTAGTGTATATTTACATACAGAGGATAGCGAGTTGAGTTGTAAAGTAGTTTTTTTCAGTTGCCTCGTGAGCGGGAGGCAGTTAGTTGGTCGTGTAGTATTAGCAGAAAAATGTCGCAATTTGTCTCGTGTTCCTTGTCGGCATATTATGTTAATTATTTATATCTAGTTGAGAGAATTGCAGGGCTGCCATAATGCAGTTTTAAAACAATATCAGCAATTAACATTGTCATTTTTCATAAAAAAACGTAATAAATTATTTGATTCATTTGCAATTATTTTTTTCAATATTGTTTTATTTTAAGAAAATAAATAAGTAATAAGAGTTTTTATTTCTTTTTTATTCACTACTATTTAATAAATTGTTAAATACGTCAATGTGTATTGGCTTTGATATCGAACCATTAATTATTATGAATAATAATAGTAGATACACTAATGCGTGCTTTTTAAAAAATATCTTTTGTAAAATTCATTCAACAACAGACGATGGCCAAAATGAGACTTCTCGAAGAGCGTCTTTTCCATATTTTTAATAGTTTCATTATTAATACTACATGTTCAACTATGTTTAATAACAATTACAGGTGTTGCATCCAAATTGCTTACAAATTACAACTTCAGATGTACTTGTAATGGACTGTAAATACTAACAACGAACCGAGGCGAGGTGGTGTTTGCTGGAATTGGGTGATAGTATGTGTAGGAAAGAACAAGGTATGGAAGGAAAAGGGGTGACACAGCGTATATATTATTTTTATTAATTAATTGTGAAATAACACAAATTAATCAAATAAAATTTATTTGCGCACGCCGGGTTCGAACCCGCAACCTTCCGATTGGGAGTCAAGTGTTGTTACCACTCGACCACGGACGGTCGTCGTAGATGTATGTATGTAAGTGTAGCTGTGTAAATGCCCAACCAATATAGTTAATAGTTTCACCGCCATACCTCAAGGTAATTATCGCCACAACAAAGCAAAGGAGTACAAAATAATAATGTATACCTCCAAAATTGTTAAATTCCTTCTTTTTACTTGAAGACAAAATTACGTACACGAAAAACACCAACAAGTTGCTTCCAAGGTAGTTCCAAATCTCCTTCTGTTTTCAAAACAAATGCACTCAAACTTTCACTTTTGCCATTTTTCCAAAATTCAAATACTTTTCCAGCAGAGTGATGTAAGGGAGAGGTAGGAACTGGATAAATGAGCATAACAAAACAATAATATATACCTCCAAGATGGTTAAATTCCTTCTTTTTACTTGAAGACAAAATTATGTACACGAAAAACACCAACAAGTTGCTTCCAAGGTAGTTCCAAATCTCCTTCTGTTTTCAAAACAAATGCACTCAAATTTTCACTTTTGCCATTTTTCCAAAATTCAAATACTTTTCCAGAAGAGTGATGGTAAGGGAAAGGTAGGAACTGGATAAATGATATCCCTATAAATAAAAATAAAAAAAAGCTATCAGGAACTAAGCATATTCTATTTCTAAAACAAACCCCAGGTAAATCATTATTCTTGCCAATTGACGATGACAATGAAATGATATAACAGGTAGGTACTAAGGACACTATTCAAAACAAATCCGAACTCATTAAACTAGAGTTACAATCACAAACATTACCACAACCGAAATTAGGATTTTTGATTTTAAAAATTATAAAAATATTATCATATCTACCGCCAAAAAATTCTAAAAAGATTACTAACATAGGTGCTAAAGTATTGTTGGGGAAAATTTACATCCACTTAAATGAATAATATGATAAATTTGCCATTTCCTTAAAAACTAAAATGCATGTTATATTCAGTAGAGTCACTTTTAGTTACCGATATCCGTTGACCGATGTCATGCACAAGGTGCTCTAGCCTCAATATTTCGTCGTAGACATGACTTTGAATACTTTAAAATGTATTATTTCCTCTCCCTATTGATGGAATAAGATGTGTAGTTAATTTCAAACGGTGTACCTACCATTGCCTGCTGCCTACAGACGGATTTATATTTCCAAAACATGACGGAGTCAATAGCGAAACAAACATGCTTTGTTGTGAACACATTTGTAACAATGTCCAACGTGAAAAGATTACAAAACACACAATGACATCGTGAACTGTTTGAAATTATTATTATTTGGTTTAATTATATAGGGTCTTTCAATTTAGATTTAAAAAAGTTATTAAAATAACTTTTGCGTGAGATATTCACTCAATTTTTTAACTATTTTAAATTATATATTATGGCAATAGATATGGAATATAACGTCGTTTAAATATGCGCCGCGGCTTTGCTTGGTGGCACATTTTCAGGAGGTCCAATTTTCAATGACTGTCGCATAAATCTGGCTGTATTTGTGGATGGCGTTCGTTATGTTGACTTTGAGGGCGTCAGTTGCGGTTTATTCGCAAAGTATTGCGATAAGATAACCCCAGTGGAAGAAGTCTAAAGGCGGTAAATCGCACGATCTCGGTGACCGGTTTACGTCGCCAAAATTTCAAAATTGCTTTCACTCAAAACGCTATTACTTTCCAAGATGATTTGCCGTACTAGGGAAGTTGAGTGAAAAATATTTTGACTTATAAAAAATATGTTCATGTAGATGACATGCAAACTTAAATAACAGTATTTTTTTTTTGTAAGTTCGTTTTCCAAATTAAATTAATTCTACAAGTTTGAATTTTATTAGAGCCCGCGAAAGCGGCGGCAAGAGCATAATACCATGCGGCAGAGTTCGTGGCGTAACCCGGTCCTTGATTGTGTGAAATATAAGAGAAAGTATTTACAAAACCGCGACACTCTTAATATGGACGAAAACATAAATTAAAAAAGTTGTAGTAGTTAGATATTTACTAGTACTAATCAATTCAGTTACCGGAATGTCTAAAAAAGTGCATTTTAATGGTTATTTTTTAAATTTAAAAACACGAAATGTCATTTTTCAACGAAACTTGCATCAGTTCCTAACATAGCGGTCGGTGAAAAACGCTTCATGATTGTTCGAAAAAAATCTGACGTCATCTGTACCCCGGTAAATATTTACAAAAATAAATAAAAACAATTTTAGTAGTTAGATCTCAACTAGTACTACCTAATTAATTCAGTTACCGGAATATCGAAAAAAGTGCATTTTAATGGTCATTTTTTAAATTAAAAAACACAAAATGTCATTTTTTAATTTAAAAAATAACCATTAAAATGCATTTTTTCGTAATTCAGCTAACTGAATTGATTAGTGCTAGATTTTTTTTCTTTAATCTTAACAACTTTAACGCTACCCTCGTGCAGATAATACCATACACATGCGGAGTGCTAAAGGGGTAAGAAGTCAAATATTTCTGGCGTTTATTTCCTCTTAAGAGGGTATTACCAGAGAATATCGGAAATTAGTACATTTTAAATCAAATTTTAGACGAATTGACACACTTTTTACTAAAAAACATAAATTGATTTTGAAAGATTGTTATTTTATCTGGTACAAGCAGTTTTAAAATTTTGAAAAACTAGGTGTATTTTTAAGATACTAAGGTTATACCTTTGGTCGTTAGCAGATTTGTTCATTTTTCAAACGATAGATTCTATTAAACAACACAAATTTCAAATCATATAATCGTACAACAAAATAAATCAAATCTAGTCAACACAGTTTTAATTTTTAAAATTTTAGTTAAATTAAAATCATTAAAAAATCAATAAGGGAATGTGTTTTGTGACAAAAATACCTTAGTTTTTCTATTTATTTAAGGTCTTACACACTAAAATATTTCAAAAAATTTTTACACACTTATTTTGTTTAGACATTATTGAAATATCATAAATACTTATGATCAAAAAATACTCACAAGAACTATTTATCATCGTGCGTTTTCAGCATTTTGATTGCTTACTTGAATGTAGGTATATATTAAAGCAAGTTTTTAATGAAATAAAAAGATATTAAATATTTAATTTAAAAAATTTGATTCGGGGAATAATCGATATTTCTCATTGGAACCTCCCTGTACAGTTACAAACATTTTTAAACTTTTATTCTCAGCCGCTGGTCAATCATTCTCAAGGGTCGGAATTCCGATTTTCTACAGATTTATAAAATATGTCCCTTGAACACTTTAAGTTTCTAAGTTCTTAAAAATATATGTTATACCTAAAAGAATGTACATAACATGTATTTTTTGGTTAATAAATAATAAAAAAAAAAAAAATTTGAGATAATATCTGAAGATTTGTAGAGCCGAAACGTTAATTACATAAAATTGCCTCGATAAAAAGCAAAGCATGCTCCCAAAATTATTTTTTACACGTTTGGGTCTGTTATTTTACAAGTTATATGTATGAAAAATTCATAGTGTTTCTTTAAATGCTACTTCACTGCCTTAGTGTTGAAGAGAGATTTTTGCTCTATTGCAAACGAGTCGTGTTTTATGAAACATTTTCCCAATTTTCGCTCGAATTTTTACGTTTTTAATATAAGCGCACTCGCTCCAACATTCATAATGTCCTATCTCACCTTCTTATACTTTTTATGCGGGTACTACAGGCCCTTAAACGAATAAGACAGCTCCGCTACCGCTCTTGCTCCAATTGAAACATTAAATAGGTGACGGGCTGATGGTGGAAAGTGTAAGGGTATGGTGTATGGAGGGTGGGGTGTGTGGAGGGTATGGTGTGTGGAGGGTATGGTGGGTGGAGGGTATCGGGTGAAGGGTGTCTTGTTTCCTCCATAAACCTTATTATAACCCCTCACATCCGCTGGCGATTTACGACTGTTTTTATATCATATTATTGGTTCCATTGGGACAGTAAATATTTGATACCGGCGGATTGGATACACGCGAGGAAGCTATAATTGAAACCCGAGCCCCGCAGAGCGGAGGCATCGTAAGCCACATTTATTTTAATCCGGCTAATACGCAAAACCACCATAATTCGCTCGAAGTAGGTAGATTCTGTCGAGAAAATAATATTTATCCAACATATTGGGTTTCGATTTTCAAACGGTTTCGTAATTAACTTCTTATTATAATAACAACAAATTGGTGCATTGGTAAGTAAGTACTTCAGTATCGCAATAACTGTAGGTTTTAACATGTGTATGAAATGTTTGGTATTTGTTTGGAATCGAAGATATATACAGGGTGTTAATGGAAGTACTTGACTAACTTTAACCAGTGATTCCTGACATTATTTGGAGAAAAAATGTAAATAATATTTTGGTCTCCGGTGAAATTTATGAAGTTTTTTTTGATCAACTAAAAACATTTTTAAAAATCAGTATGTATTGGATAAGTTAGAGGCGGGATGAGGGGCTGGGCGGTAACTCGGCTGAATGATCAGTAAAGACATCTAGAATTTTTTTTGTTTGATTTTGAAGAAAAATAAAATAAAAAAAGCCACCGGAGATTGATTGACTTTTGATAATTTTATGTACATGTTTTATTCCAAGTTATGCCAGGAATCATAAGTTAAAGTCAAATATCTCCCTTAACATCCTGTATAAATATATTTATATTCAGTCGAACTACTGGGGATTTAAAACGTTTATAACTTTTTTTGGAGGTACTCACGTAGCAATGGTGTTTATTGGAACTAATACTCGTTAAATGACAGATTTTATAATATGCTAAATCAGATGTAGACCGTAATTCCTCTTATTTTAAAAATCAAACATTTCGTCGAGATGTATCAAAATTCAGATTTAGGGGGTTTGAAAAGGGGATGGTTTTTCCAAATATCATAAATAGCGACCTTTCTTTTATTTCGTAGGCCAAATGTGCAAAATTTCAACAATCTCGAATGAAACTGTAGATTTGAATACAAATCAAATCCACGCCCCGTCCGCCACGTAGATTATTTTCTTCATATTGTAATAATACATAGATTAGTTATATTTATTATTTCTGAAGATGAATTTTTTTCATGTAGTCATTTGGTAGGTATGATACTTCATGACCACTAAAATACACAAATATTTATGAAGATAAATAAAGTCTGATCAAGCGATCAATTAACATAAAGAATTTATCCGAACACAACCATTTATTACATTATGATAAAGACATGTTGGTCCATTTATTAAAAATATCATTAATCTTCTCGTCTCTTCACCTGAAACGAATGTTCGGCGAAATTACCTTTGATTGATGCGGTGTAAATGGTGGTTATTTGAAGAGAGACTTTTGTTAATCCGATTAATATTGATTATACACTTTGACAGACTAAGAAATACGAAACACCTTCATCAAATAATTTAGAGAAGGAAAAATTAGCCAGTAAATGTTTTAATACTGAGATACACGTATCAATTTTATTCCATGGTTTCTATATTTAACTTCTTAGGTTATGTTCGCATCGCGAAACTAAATTAGTTTTGGCAACATTTATTTATTTATTAACGGACTTACACCCAGTTTACAATATTTATGATAACACGAAATTAAAACAAATGTAAATTATAAGAGTTAAGTATGGTATATGAAAGCAAAGACAAAATCAGAGAAAAATATAAGAAAATAGGAATCACAAGTCACGTCAATACCTGGCTAGAAGTCAAAATAGTTATTTAATATCTTCAATTGTTTAGTGACCGACCAAAATCATTTAGACTTATACCAAAAAAATCAAGGTCTTGACTTGAGTTTACCAGTCTGTAAATTCTGGACAGTTGTGATAATATTATGACCGGTCCAGTGGTTCAGTGGGCATCGCGTTTGGGTCTCACCCAGGCGTTCCGTGTTCGATTCCTCGGCTGGCTAAGTCCTCCACCACAACACAAGCAACATCTTCCGCTTAGTGTGGTGGTAGTAGGAGATTTTCAAATGTTGTTGGGTTATTCGTAACCCGGGAATGTTTGTCTTTCTTTTTAAAAATTAAAAAAAAAAAAAAATTATCCATAATTAGCCGAATGTTGATTAAGGAAGAGCAGTTTCTTGTTATTTCTGAGTCTACGGGAAGGAGTGTGTAATACGGGAGGGATGAGTGGTAGTAATGTAGATGAAACAATAATACAATTGATAATTTTGAAGAAACAAATTAGATCAATTTATTTGCGACGTTTATGTGTTCCTGAAAAGAAAGATTGCTAACTAGAAAGACACCAAGGTGTGTAATTGATGTAACAGTTGTTAAGCAAATATTATTAACAATAAAAATACATAAGTAATAATATATATTAGCGAAACTCAATCTAAACAGAAAAGTCAGTAAAATATACGTAAAGTAAAAGTAAAGGATACATCTGGGACTCGAACCCAGGACCTTAGGCTTTCCGGGCAGATGCTCTATCCACTGAACTAATGTGTCCCTATCCCATTCGGTCATATTTAACTGTATCATACTTCGACTGAGAACTACCAACATTATCTTCATTTTCTTAACGCATATTTTTTATTGGCTACTATCTTTACGTATGATTGCAAGATTCTACTCAAACTAAATGCTAAATCTAGATAGTGTTAGAATTTAAGGTTTAACTCATTAAGTTAAAAATAAAAAATAAAAAAATACATCAATTTGTTATAGACCACTTCAATTTTAATCATTAAGTAGTCTATAACAAATTTATGTATTTATATTGTAAAATATGGCGAGCTATACAAAGTTAATGGTTTTACAAATATTAAATACTAGCTTCTGCCCGCGACTTCGTCTGCGCAGGATTAGTACTTCGAGTAGCCTATTTTCTTTTCCTAGGTCCCATGTATGAATATAACAAAATTCCCTATTTATTTAAAATATCTATAATTCTTGATTCGATTCAAAGTATTAGGCGAGTACTTCAAATGAATTCACTAATTTAAATATTTTCTAAAATAGAATTTTGATCATTGCTTTGAAAAATGTCATTATCAAATTTTGACATTTTATTATTTTCAATATATGGAATATAGCTAGCTCGATAAATTATAGCCTATATGTTATTCTGATGTATAAGCAATATTATTGTAAAGTTTCATTAAAATCCATTCAGTAGTTTTTGCGTGAAAGAGTAACAAACATACATACATCCATACAAACTTTCGCGTTTATAATATTAGTAAGATAAGATTATTTAGTTTGTATTCGAAAACAATTGCTCATAAGGACATTATTTTCCACTTAACGAAAGTTAGTTTCAAGCAAATAATTTTACACCAATCATTTGTATGAGTCAATTTCTGATTGGAAAAGAAGGAAGTCATTGTATTTTTTAAAAATTATTTTAGGAATTTTTAATGATACTGATTGTGGTGGGAAAGGAGATTGACGAGGAAGGTTGGGAAGTACGTACATGGCTATTCAGAACTGGTCCCGAAAAAGGATAAAGCCATTTTAAGCAAGAAATCGATTCTGAATGGTGGTATTTAACTGGGGCGACACTGAGAATATCTATCAGTCTACGCGGTTATCCTGCATCTTCAGACAATACCTACCTCTACCTACCCAGAGACCAATGTTTGAAATCTAAATACAACATTAGAAAAAAGTTGTTTGTAGGCGTAGGGTGTAGATATATTATGTAGAACTAATATGTACGTACCTACCTACGTCTATTGTAGGGTAGATGGGTAAGAACTTTTGAGTACCTTTCTATTTTATACATAGGATATATACATATCAGTTTTCCCACGGTTGTTTTTTTTCTTATACAGCTTATAAAACTGATTATTATTCAACTTCTTTGTAACAAATCTCACATTTTTACATAATTATTTGTTTACATTGTTTACAATATAGGTAGGCGTCAATACATTATCAGTAATTTTAATTTATAATACTCAGCACTAAAATTTAATTTGAATTTAATTGTAATAAGATATTAAAATTTGGTTTTATTTCTGACTATAATTTGCTAAGGCATGTTGGTGTGCATATTGCATTTACATACCAGATTTTGTTTTTTTATGTTCTACGGAGGAAGAATGAGCTGACTTCGGTGTTTATTTTCGAAGTATACGTCTCTTTTTTATGTCTTCAGAAGAATTCGAAATTAATAGATTACTGAGTTTTATTACCTTACCTTATTAATAGTTTCAGCCGATTTTTATTGTTTTAAAAACTAAGTAGGTAATCTAATAATTTCGAATTAAAATAGTGACACAAAATAAGTTTGCTGTGTTTGAAAAAGTGTTTTTTAGAAATGTCTCTTTGTTCTATCTCCGTACATACATTTTTATTTATTAATAATACATACATTTTTGTGCTTCTATGCCTAATGGGGCGGTTGTACTGGTTTTTTGAATTCTGTTTTCAAGAACTCCCAAAAAAGGGAGTTAATTAGTAATCTACCTACCCCAATAAGTTGAATAGAGGTACTCTTCGCAAACAAAATTTTACAAAGGAAAATAACAATCAGAAGTTCGTTTCGTGGGTGCAAGTAGCTTATGTCGCTTCGACAGGATTGGCTGGGTGTTAACTTACGGGAAGGTGTTGCCAGGAGCGCAGGTGTTGTACGCGGTGTTAACGAAGCTCTTATACACAGTTTTCCTACAACCATCAGCCCAACAATTGTTCGTATTGTCGCCAGTACAGCGACGTTACGTCTTTGTTTGTTTATTACGTGTCCTGAATTTATCGACAGCTACAAATAAACCGGCACTTAAAAATGTATTGAAAAACAAGGCACGCTTTCAAATTGGAGCATGGAGGGTTTTTAGTTTTTATGTTTAATTTCGAGTAGGTACCAGCTTACCAGCTGTATGCAGAAGAATAATTGAATGATTTTCAGAATCCTGTATATTGGTAATATAAAGGGCCATTTGCACATGGCCCCTGTCTTTTGTTTAACGATTTGAAAAATGGTTGTGAATGCTCACTTCAAGAAAATGTTTTATAAAATTTGCAATCAAGTGGGAGAACAAAAAAGGATTGAAACTAGGGTGATGTACCTAATGTACCTGGATCTTACCATGGAACTCAAAATATGTTAGTTTATCCGTTGCACAACGGTGAATTCTAGCGTCATGAAATTTGTGCAACTATTTTCACATAGATTTCTAGGTCAAGGCAATTGTTTTAAACTAACAATGTCATTTTAGTGAAGACGCCATATAATTTGTTCCTAATCTCAACACGTTCAATGAAGAAAAAAGGGTATCTGTGCCTTACGTATTTTTAACAATACCTTTTAAGCACGTACATAAATTTTCAGCACGTTATATTTTTTAAATTATTATACCTAGGTATACTATTTGTGGATACCATACTTAGGTGGTTTTTTTTATTTTTCGCTTTATGTGTTTTTAACACATATTAAGAAGGAAAAGTGAGAAAAAGAGAAAATTTTACCAGGTATCAGTATCAGTATTACATAGGTCATTTATATAATATACTAGAAATAGTAGAGGCCCTAATACAGTTCCTTGTGGGACACCATGTTTAACAATATCAAAATTGCTCAAGCATTCTCCAATTATTGGACATAGTTGTCGATTTTGTATGCAGCTTTGTAGGTTCTTCTACATTAAAACAAATCTTTTCTTAATTCAGATTTCAAGAAATTTTTCGGTCCTGATGCAATTTTAGTCGTCGACAGGTGGCAGCTAAATGTAAGTACTTAAAAACATGTCATTACATCATAGATCGGGATAGAATATGTTTTAATCTGTTTGTTTTGTGTTGAAAATTGAAGTCTTGACAACTAAATTCCGCCGGTTACAGAACAGAACAGACTGAGGTGTGCACAATAATGGTGCCATCTAATAAATCTCCCATTGTGCCGTGGCTTCCGCTGCCTTTACCTGCCATAGGAGGTGCTGTAACAATGAGACTAGGAATCTACTACACATAATAAGATCTGTAACACTCTGATTTGGATGTCGTTCGTTACTTCGCAAAACTGATTGTAGGGGGTGAGGCGATGCAAGATCTATGGAGGTTGTATAGTGGAGATAAGTTAACATTTTATATTATTGGCTCTCAGACCATTTTAGGCTAACGCTGTTAATATAACAAGTTCTATGAACAGTGGACCTCCAAAAAAGGATGTTTCTAATTTTCAAAATTCCATTTCCTCCAAAAATTCCCTTTCCTCCGCGTCAAATATTTTATTTTAATTTTTTTAATTTTACAGGTTACGAATAACCTGACAATGGTTGAAAATATCCCATTACCACCACGGTAAGCGGAAAATGTTGCTTGTGTTGTGATGGGTGACTTAGTCAGCCGAGGAATTGAACACGCGACGCCCGGGTGGGACCCAAACGCGATGCCAACTCAGCCACAGATCGGTCGTAATTTTCTCTTACTTATAATCATGTACTTAAATACCCACCTCTTACATCAGAAGTAATTTTATTTTTAAATTTCAAATAAGGAATTATGCAATTTGTCCAAAGAAACGTCAGTATATCATTAACAATTATTTTTGTTGGCAAACCTTCTTTAGTTGAAGTTCCATCTAGTCAAAGTAAGAATTGCTCGAGTAATAAAGTGGATTTAGCAGATTTTCGAAATCGGAAACAATCGGATAAATTAAAAAGGTCTTGAAATAAGACAAGGGAAGTGGTGCTGTTACATGAAATTGTAAATCATTTCGATGTGGATGACTGTAAAGTTCTCTAACTGCTATAAAACTATTTTTTAAGAGTCACCTGCCTAAATGCTGATATGAAGAAATTATCAAATGTTTGTAATATTGACATATATATATAACTGTGACTAAATTGTACGATAATTGGAAATGGATAATGGAAAAAAAAAATTAATAAAACGAAAGTCGCATTTTAGTTCGTAGTATAATTTGATTATAATTCAAAAGTATAATTTGATTATAATTCCGTCTTTAGTCAATTCACCAATAAAAATATCGAAAGAATTTAGCGAAAGTTTTTAAGATTTATTAATTTTAATTTTAATATTCCCCTAGAACAATTTTGTCTTTATTATTGTAGAAAGCAACCACTTTGTGGTTAGACATATTTAAATAGAAATAAAACACTTGTTTTGTTTAAACCTACGAGTTTAAATTAATTTATTTCACCGATCGGTTTCGCTTTACTCAATCATTATCAGGGAACAAATTAATACTAAACAATAACTGCAAAATGTGTGCTTATGTATACATAAATATAGAGGGAGACAACACCATAAAATTATTACAATCAGTGAGAAATAATTTGAAGAAAAACCAATAGATAATTATCAATAGACTAATGGGTTATCGAAAGTGACAAAAGGCAATTATTAATAGTTTAATGGAAACATACCTAATAAACTATTCCATTAACAAAACTCCACAACATTCTTCCCCAAGACATAAAACTAAATAATAATTTTAATGAGTTCAAATCAAGAATAAGAGTAGGGCGAAAAAATCCTAATAAAGACACTAAAAACTACATAGAAGACAAATTAATTATAAATAAATAACTTTAAAGACCTCCTAGTGAGGAGGACTAAAAAATACAATATCTACACTTAAATTCACCTTTATATTTTGTATGTACATTTTTTATATACTTAGTCGCTCAAAAAAAAAAAGTACTAAAGTCGTCTAATAATGGGATTTTTGTGACCAATGTACCGGGATGCTATGGCATAGATTCATTCACAGATTTCCAATCCTGATCATAACGATTATTACGGATCCATCCCAGGACTTCTTTCAGTTTTATGATCCAAGACTCTAGCAAGGGCCGCAGTCCTAAAAGCCCCCCCGCGGCCCCCGCACAATGAGATCATCACCAGATATAGGGCTCGTTAGGTGCCCAACAAAAGCGCTGGTGACCATTCACTGTTGAGTGATGGTCACTTTGTGGACGGGCCGAAACGACCGGTGACCACTGAGCAAAGCCTTAGTCCGCTTGGCCGCGACCTTCTGTCTATTGTTCTGCAAAGTGTTACATTTTATTTATTTGACTCCTTTAGTCTACTTCCTCGCCTTTGCGGAATTCAGCACCGGTAGGCAGAGGTGGCTAAATAATCATATTTTTTGTAATTTAATTTCTTCAAGTTTTTCCCATACACACTTATTCTTTCCTATTGATATTTTCAAAGCTTCATAGTTTGGAAACTGAAGTGCGGGCTGCAAATAGTTGCGTTATCCTAGAAGCTTAATGCGGAGTTTTTTGTAAAAAAAAAATCAAGCAGATTTTCTATTCTATAGAAATTAGAAATAATAAATAAAAAAGTGGTCTTACCAGCCAGTAGCGTTTTGATGTCATAATGACGTTGAAGCCTGTACCGACTTATTCCCTTTCAAATTAACCCGGGCGAACTGATGATGGTGGTGTCTATAATCCAATCAGAAGAACGTGCATTTTGTATCAGTTAACGCCCCAGCCCCACTGCGGCGAATGGACGTTCCTAGGCTTTACGTCGCTTGATTCCGTGAAATCGATTTTAAATTTCCTTGTTATAATAAACAATGAGTAAGAAAGGAGCTAACAGGCCTTTACGAACCCATAAAAAACAACTCTCAAATACCTTCTTCAACCTTTCCAAAAAATCTTTTCAAGTATTTTTAAATCCCTCCCTAAAAGAGGCGGGGATTCCGGTTTGGCAGTACTAGGGGATCAAAATTAAAAGAATGATTAAAAAAATTATTACTATGTAATATGTTTGTGTTTATCAATGTTTCCGACGTCTGCCATGATCTAGCAGATCTTCAATCTCCCGTTGATACAATAATAAAAGGATACAAAGTATTCCTATACCTTTACACAACTAACAACAGGCTCGTGCTGCCTGGGCCTGTCACCGTTGTTGGTTTCTAGGACCTAAGGTCCTAGGCGGGGGGCGTAGGGGAATATAGCACGGACTATAGAAGGATATTGCACAATGCCCATTTTTATAACAGATCAGCCAATATGTTTTGTCAATAAGTTGGAATTGTGCGGAAAGGTGTGTACAGTTTGGGGACATTGATGTAATACAGCTGATGTCATGGGCTTTTGGAAGATGTGAGTTTCAAAGCATTTTTTAATTGGCTAACACATTTTTTGTATTTGCTATAGAATTGATAGATACCTATACACGTAAGAGTATGTAATGAGTATATTATGTAGGGAAGCAAAGCTTCAAAATAGATTAACTTCTTTCTTACATTAAAAACTAAGCACATTGCAGATAACATTCTAAAATGTTTAAAATGATTATCTTGTTCGCAGCATCCTGGAATATAGCTCCATTATTTGGGCCCCTTCTGAACGAAACCGTACCCTAGAAATAGAAAAAGTACAAAAGAGGTTTATGTGTTACCTGTATATAAGAGAATATACATACTATCCATTTCTGTATCCGTCCCTGCGTTCTTAACAGGAATGCTCAATTTCAACATCTTAGAATCCGCTAAAAATATTTTTAGGTAAACATTTTTTAAAGTTAATCTCTGGAACTATATACTCAATTCATCTGTGTTGAAAGAGATTAACTTAAATGTCCCTCGTGGGAGATCCAATCCACAAAGTGAGGACTTCCGTCTACCAAAACGCGCAAAGCAACAGAGAGACTTAATTGCTTAACGATTCTGCATTTACTGATCGAGATTTCCAATCTTATTAACAGACAATTCAGCAACTGGCTTTTGACGCATGTCACAAAATAGTAAAACTGTCCCAATACCTTTCTATACTTACATATACCTTGAATTTGTAATCATCTCTGTGATATATATTGGTGTATAACCGTTTTTTACACAACGATTACCATCGTGAGCTCCAAAACCTTGAAATATCCATGTAATTGTCGATAATTTTGCGGGATGCCACTAAAAAAAAGCTACGGGACGAAGCCGGGTTGCAAAACCTAGTCTGAATTTTTGTATGGATTAAAACACCTTTTTTTGTACCGTGTAGGTATTATATTTTACAGTCGGTATACTATACATTTTCTCATTTACATAATAATATTGACACTGACAATGAAACAAACGCTCGATAGTAAACAATCGTTTGATCTTTCTAATGACTGTCACTCGCCAGAAAATATCCATAATCCATTTGTTCCGCCAACTAAACTGGAATTGGATAGTTGCAGTATAGTGTATGGGGTATGGGGCACAGGACGATGGGAGTAATTGGTAAAAAATAATACCGAAGGGGCTTAGCGGCGCACCGTGAGACTCTAATGAGGGCGGAGCCCCGGGGGGCCCTAGAACATCAGTGGGGCCCTTTGTTGGGGAGGGGGAATAAACCAGCGCATTGTGCTCTAGGTCGCTTATTTATTTATCGGTTCGTGGTACCGTTCGTGGAAAAGAATTATTCTAAATATTTTGAAATCGGCTCTGTTTTTTTTAGGGTAAGGAGTGTGCGCAGTCTTTTATTATTTAAACATTGGTCTGCAGGTGAAAAGCTATGGTTTCTTAGGTCAGCATTCGAAATATGCTGAAATTATAAATTTACTATTGATTTTAATTTTATGGGTACCACCGCCCGGGAACTATTTATTGGATAACCAATACGTCTGCCATAGGTCACCCGAAGTGGTTCGCTACGTTTGATGACTTAGCAGGGATTCCCGGATTCATCTCTCTCAACCCATCACATTGCAACGCAGTGGGATGGATGGATTCATACTTCCGTAACTCCTGGAAATACTGACCTCCAGATTTCTACCTACCCCTCATACCTTTCTTCTTCCCAGATCTTCATCTCCTTAATTTCCTTTAAAAAGACCTGAAGAAATTGTTTTTGTTGAGTTGTTGAGCTAAAGTTAAAAAAATAAATACTTTAAAGTCCTCTACCTTCTAATATAAACTATGATAACTTTATCTCATGCAAATGGTCCACAAAACTAAAAAAAAAATAATGATTTTTGGATTCACATGGTACATTTATTGAATTTTTAGTGTTAATGATATTTCACTGAAAATTACGTTTTAGCAATTTCATAAATTAACCCAACCTTAGAAATACTAAAACTAGTAAGTGTCTCATAATATCCTTTATTATATCGCACATACATTTTTAATTTACAGATGCAGAGGAAATAATCCTTTCTTATTGTTGATTCGGCGAAGTCCTTGACCAGCAAGTAAAAATATCAAAAAATCAAAGGTCAGAAAAAAAGAAAAAAAAATATTGTTGCTGCAGACTCCCTAGCTTTAAAATAAACAATAATAGCTGATGGCACACGTCACCCTCCCACCAAAACAACACATTAATGAGGCAACAACTAACCCCTGCTTCCCCCCTAACCTCTAACCCACCGACCCAGTTAAATCCATCATCCCTCTTTCCCCAATCCACGTTCACCCTTTAGCTCGGAACACGGGAGGTCTTGGAGTGTCGCCTATCTCTTTATTCTAAAATCTGTGCTTTGTACTTTTCTATAAACATTAGTGGGAATCGCAAGGACCTTTCTGTTTTCTGTTCTCCTGGTAGAAGGAGTTGATTGGTGAGTGTGGGAAATGGCGGCGGGGGGGATATAACTATTATTCAAAATAACTCCCACTATTTTGCTGCATTGTTTGGTTTTAACCACAGAAAAAAATACTGGATGAACATAATTGTGATGAAAAATGTATGTCTGAAGGCTGGGTGTTGCCCATTCTCAATGGATATTCACCATCAATACCATAATTATTTATTTATTGTTTTTGTGTTTAATTCGTAAAAGTCTATTTAGTTTTTTAAAAGCACATCTTCAAAACTCTCAGAACATCTCTTGGTGAATAATCACAATCCACATAACAACAAAGAGCCTAAACCATTACATATAAAAAAGAAAAGAGCTCACATTAAATTTACTCGAACAATTAGAAATCAATAAACGAACGAATGACCCTATTTTAAAATTAATTAATAAAGTAAGGAAAAGACTTTGACAATTACGGCGGTTTTATAATAGGTGGCAATGGCTGAATTGGCAGAACGCACGTCTCGATAAGACGAGAGATCTGGGTTCGAGTCCCAGTTGAGACCATTATCTTTTATTATTTTTCTGTTTCATGTTCATTTTCACATTTTAATTTAGATTATTATTGTTATCTTCTTCTTCAATGATAATAAATTAATTTAATCACTTTCAAAATCGTATAAATACTGCGTCTAATTGGGGAACAACCACAGTTTGAAAATGGCCTTGTAAGCCGAAATAGCTGTCACAATAATAAAAAACTAAAACGCATGCAGATTTATTAACATTATTAAAGCCATAATTATCATTTATTGTTTTTTAATTATCATTTTTTCTTTACATGATAGATATCATTGTTTAGAATTCAAATTTTAACCTCACTAGAAGAAACCTGTGTTGAGATAAATAATTTTATAGAGTAATAAAAATAACACAAAATAATACAGGTATTGAATAAACAATATTGTTACATTAAAGTTTCTTACAAATAATAGGTACCTACTAAGCTAAGGAAAGCTGTGGGAGGCGGGTATGGGCACCGCCGTCCCGGGAACCATTTATTGGACAACTAACACCTCTGCCATTGCCAAGAGGTTCGCCACGTTTGGTGATTTAGTTGGGTGGGGGTTTGATCGGGTCAAATCGGCTGCCAACAGCCGATGCGTCTGCCCACCTGCCGCGTGGCAGGCCGAATCAAGAGAGACTGGTGAGGGAGGACCTTTGACCTCGCCAGCCGGATATCCTTCGACTCATCGCTTTGCACCACAGTTGGAGGGATGGATTCATACGTCCGTAACTCTTGGACATACTGACTCCAGATTCCTACCTATCTCTCATACCGTATTCCCAGAACTTCCTCTCCTTTCTTTCCTTAGAAAAAACCTCCACTGAGCAACCCCTAAGATGATGGAAACTGTTTTTCTCAGGGCCTCCTGTGTGGAGATAATGTAAAAAATAAAATCAACAGATTAACAGAATTCAAATAAATCACAGAAAAGTATATCATTTCGTTTATAAGTAGATGTTTCACCCCTCAAACTCCGAACAAGCTCAGAAACGATTTATTTCATTCAACTCAAAACACGAAAGAGATTTGTGGTTTATTTTCATTGAACCGTGTTTGTTTCGAGTGGGAGATGCCACAGAATAACAATCGCATAACGACCAACGGATTAACAAAACAGTGAAAAAAATCTACCAAAGCATTGTTATTGTGACGGACCCCTACTTGATAAAGAACTGAGAGCGTCATTGCTCTGAGCGTGTACCATGGACAATTGGACACGTGACATAAAATAACGGAACTGCAAGTAAAACTAATCGAAAATTATATAAACATCCACGCTTAGTACTTCAGAATATGTGTACCTAATATTTTTAATTGTATAATAAAAAATGTGCATTGTTTGGACACTATAAATTGCCTTTTGAGGCAACTATGTACATCTCTCTTCCTCCATTCAACCTACTGCCCATTTTCCTATCCTGATAAGATGAGTGGCCAATTACCTACATGTGACATATGGAACACCTAACTAGAGGAACAATTAGTCATAATTAGAAACCGGTAGAGTGAACCTTCAGTTGATGCCTAAATGCGCTTTATTGGAATCTATTACGGAAAATTGTGGAGTGATCCCTTGGTGTTATAATATCGATTCCCCATAATACAGTAGTATAATAAAGGGGTAAGTCAGTCCGTTACTAATATAAAATATTTTCCAACTCCCACATAGTTGTGTCAACCTGAAAAGATTATTGTTTACAGACCATTGAATCGCAGTTTATATCTGTGACTATACTGCCAATTTCGTCACTCAAAATGCAGTTTTTTTTAGTATTACACCTCAAGGACGCCCTAGTATGTACATTGTATACACGGAGAAAAATGTTATTCGAAAAAAAACGATCATTTTAATACTAAAAACGCTTAAAACGGGACTGAAGTTCTTACGAACAAATTAACAGGATTTCGATGTTTATTGACGGGAACACGAATAATTTGTTGGTATACGTAATTTCGTACGGGAATTAAAGAAGGGGCTTCGCGAGAAGGGGGAAGAGGGAGAGGGGAAATTAAAGAAGGTGGTGAGGAGTGGTGAAGGGGGGGGGGGGTAGGGGGGTGCTGTGAAAGGGGCAATTGGGAGAGGGGAGGGGGAACGCGTGAGGGAAAAAGGGAACGAAGGAGGGGAAGGGGACGCGGGAGGGGAAGAGGAAGAGGAGTCGGAAGGGGAACGGGGACGAATGGGATTTTTTTTTTTAAAGATACAGACCAAATAATATAATATCAAACTAAAAAAAAAATATAAAAAAAGATAAAAGTTCCAATAAACTACTTTTAGGATTTTTTTCAATGGGTGCTTTTAACTTTGAAAATAAAATAAAACTTATTTTTGCATAGTTATTGAAATATTGTACATGTATGTAATATAACGGACTGTAAATGTACAAATACATTTTGTGCAATTTATACAAATATGAAACAATTTATTCATTTAATTAGCATTTCATAGAATTTGAACAATTCATTATGGGCCGGTGGCTTCGCGACTTGACCAAATGAAAACTTGGCCTATTCCTGCAGATATCAAAATGATCTTTCTATTTTCTCCTGTTTTTGAATTTCCGTTAAATACAGTTTGCCTTTGTACAAACAATGTCTGGAATATGAAGGATTATCGCTCATTATTTCATAATGAAGGCGTTCATAAAGTACAAACAGAACACAAGCCGAAGGTGGGTCGGCGTGTGTATGGAAATCAGGGCTGAACCGGCGCCCCGCGGTGAGCGTCTGCCGCCGCGACGCTGCCGACGCCGTCCGGCCAACCTACTGTACCTACCCTTCCACTATTAAGAATCCCTGGTATCTATTATTAAAAAACCGAACAAATAAACCCGTCGGTTTTTGGAACAACTTGTATGGGTCTCATAGATATCGTTGTGTCCCCCTTACTATCATGGCTATAAATATGATCTAAACGGTATTAGAAAGAGAAAATACCGCGCTTTATATTCACATCTAAAATTTAACAGCATGATAATTAAAACGTACACCTTTATAAATCCAAAGTATCCGACCGCAATTTGAAAAAAAAATTATGAATCCTTGAATTTTTAATAATTATTTTTACAAAAAACCATAAAAAAGTGAGATGACAATAACGTTTTATAATATATTTGTCTACTATAATATATACGTGTTTTTATTTTTTTTTTATTATCCGTAATTTTAGTTAGAAAAAACTTAAGGTGAGCCATTTTTAATTATTTTTTTATGTTTTATTTTTAATATTTAAAAAAATGTAATTATAAAAGCAAAAGCGTATTTCATCACCTTTCCAAAACAGTTTTCATTTTTCGGATACATTCAGAAGTATTCCATTTATTTGGATTTGCAATATTATTATTGCATTGGCAATATTTTGATCCACTGACAAAATACGGTCGAGGCCTGAGGGTTAAAATGATTTGATCATGATTTTACAGTAAGGTAAGTGAGTTGTGACTTTCACATAATTCTTTATTCAGTAGGTACTACCCAAATTTGATTGATGTGAAAATTTTCATCCGAATGAATCCTCAATAATGAAGTTTCTCCCATGGTTTCGTAACCAATCAATTAAAACATGTTCAATGATTTTTGATTACACAGAAATGTTATGGGGACAATTCATGATCGTTCTTATGGAAACTGAACGATTGTTTTTCTGTTTATTATAAACAAAGGACTCCCCCAAGGCGGTTTGTTGTGACACAGGGAGGGATATATATGTTAAGGGTAATGCTAGAATACAAAGTAAACCTAGTTTTATCCGGTTACGTTTTTTAGATTTTCACGGCCAAAAGCATTTTCGTTGTTTGTTTTTGGGGTGTTATGCCGTGTTGCACTACCTCCTTCTTTAGCCGACATTTCGGACAGCGTTGAGTGTCCATCATCAGGGCAGATCCGGCAGATCCGACGATGTGTTTTAATTTTTTTTGTTATTACATAGGTATAGTTTTATCCGGGTTAACTTGTTCGAAAACTAACAAAAATTAAAATTGAATTCGCAGCTTACCCGTGTACAACTAGGTCTACCCAATGCTGATTGGATAATGTTAGAAAAACCAATTATTGATAGCATAAAGTTTTATTTCAATAATTTACCCAATCTTCCGTATGGATATATAATTTTTTTAAAATTTTTATTACTGACTATTAAAGATACACATCCATTTTTTAAAAGATTTCCTCAACATCATGTTTGTAGACCTCGTATTTGTGTTTGTTGATTTCCTCATCTTCATGCTTAATAATTTTCTCATCTTCATGTTTGTTGACTGTAGGTTGTTATCCTAGTGTTAAATCACATTTTTTAAAGATTTCTTCAACATCATGAAAGTCGTCATGATTGTCATGAACCTCATTTGCATGTTTGTTTATTTCTTCATCTTCATGTTTATTGACTGTGGGTTGTTGTGTTGGTGTTTCTTCATATCTGTAGGCAAATAAAAAAAAACCGTGTAGAAGTAGGTACTCATCACCAATGAAATTATCAAAAATATTGTATTGTCGTTAGTGTCTGACGTCGATTGACACTTTAACAATCTTTTCTCGAAACCTTTGCCCAACCTTTTGAATTTTAACTTTTTAATTCTCTAACCCCCATTTTACTTTTCAAAAGAAAGGCAAATATTCCCGGGTTACGAATAACCTGAAAATATTATAAATCTTCTACTACCATCACAGTAAGCGGAAAATATGTTGCTTGTGTTGTGATGGAGGACTTAGCCAGCCGAGGAATTGAACACGGGATTCCTGGGTGGGACCGAAACGCGATGTCAACTCATCCACTGACCGGTCGGAATATAAACAGGGGGTTAAGGGACGCACTTGACTAACTTTAATCAGTGCTTCCTGACGTTATTTGGAGTAAAAAAATATACATAAAGTTTTGGTCTCCGGTGACACTTTTGATGTCTTTTTTACAAAAACATAAAAAACAGTAGAAGTTGTACAGTTGGGGGCGGAATAAGTGGTTGATCGATTTCTCGGCTGATGGACCAATGACGACAAGCGCAAGATTTTTTTTTGTTTGAATATGTCGAAAAAAAAATTGAAAAAAAAAGTTATCGAAAAAGTCACCAGAGACCAAAATTTCATTGACACTTTTTACTATAAGTATATGACAATCATTTTCACGCTTTGTCTAATGTTAGTTTTCCTTAGTTTTGATGGAAGAATACCAAATCTTAGTGAGCTGAAAATAGTTGATTTCATAGTGTTACTTTCAATTTTTTTTGGTTTTTATAATATTTGGAGATTATTTTTGTAGGAGTGATTACTGGTACCTACCAAATTCTCCAGAAACTGACTGGTCCAGGCTGCTTTAGTCGTTACACAGTACCTAGAAACGGTACAAACGCTCGTTTGGGAGGTGGGAGGGAAAAGGTGTGTTGGAAACAAAGCCCGGTACACGTGTTTGTACTTTGTAATTCGTTGTCCGAAACCAAAATAATGGCCGATAGCAAAATATCCGCTGCAAACTGCCGCGGCGCTCAAACGTGTTCTGCAGCGATTGAAGCAATTAGGTGTCGCTACTGGCTGCCATCGGAGCAAAGCAAACAAGGCCGCCAACAAAACGACACAAACCAAACAAGCGGGAAAAGGCAGCGCCCGAGGCGGGAAAACGGAAAATACAATCTGACAGATTGTGCTCTAATGGTTTCGCTGCAAAATTATTAAATTCTTTTACTATCTGCTGGACTTTATTTTATTGCAAAAATAAATGATTTTGGAATATTATGAATTGAAATATACAGCATCTGCAATGAGGTCTTCCAGCCTAACTGGTGTTCTTCCTCTCAAGTCGGCTCCTTATTGCTAAGGATCGTGACCCCTACTCCAGTTTCCATAGGGACACGGCGGTGCCCTCTCTCTTCGCGGTTCTGCGCCGCGTGGAGATCTCCGGTCACTCCGGCGCATTGGTGACCTTCCTCTGCTTCTTCCATCTTCCACTTGGCCAGTTTCTAAGAGTTTCTCTAAATTAGAGTCCTCAGTTTGGCGAGCAACGTGTCCAAAGTATCTTAGAATGCGTTGTAGGCAGCTAGTTGAGGGCCTATTGTGAATGCCTTATAGGTCTACCAGAATGGACACATTTGTGCGTCTTTTTTTTAATTTTTCTCCAACAAGACATTTCGAAGGCGTCTATCCGCTTTCTTTCGCTGGCTCTAAGTGTCCATATTTCTACAACGTATAGAAATTTGGGGACGAGTCTCATCTTGGTGGTTTTCTTTATGCCTCTGTCACTCCAACTGGTGTCAAAAAAATAATATTCACCGTCCTCCTTAAAAACAAACATTATTATAGCTAAGTAGCTACAAATCAGATGTTTATTGTTTTTGTGTTTAATTCGTAGAACTCCATTTAATATATTTTTTAAATTAAATTTAATAATGTTTATTATTAAGTTCTGCAAGTAAATCAGATGTCGTTCTACCTGTCTACTAAGGTGCTAGCTACGAGTATATAAACCATATTTTTTAAATCATGAAAAAATATTTAAAAAATTCAGTTGTATTCAAATTTTATGCAGAACACTTCTTCCAAATTTTAGCATATTTCTATGTATTATGTAAATAGTTACATATGTTTATTGTCTCAAAATATTCTCATATTTCAATAACAGTTTTTTATGTGTTTTCTTTAGCTACGGTTAAGTTTACAGTGCTTGTATTAAAAAAAACTCTGATAGGTAGGTACTTATTTATTTTACTTATTGTCAGATGTTGTGAGAAATGCCCTTAATTCCACAAATATTATTCATTTGTTGTCCTGGCAACATCTAAGGTGGAAATACAAATTGGGATCACACAAAGCCCTATCGTTAACACCGCCATTAATTCACACAATGGAACCTAACGCTGGAATCCGCGGGGTGCTGGCGGTACTTGGATGGTTGTAAGCAACCTTTAATTCTTGCAATATTGTCAAAGGTATTTTATTAAATAATATATTATATTTTTTTATAATTTCGTGTAGATAAATCGATTGTCCGGTTGTTTAGTCACACATCTCCAAATACTAAAATTGAAATAATGAGGAAAGCAATATTCGAATGCTCGCCATAAATAAAATATTATTTCTTCAAACTTCGCAAATATTATTTATCCGTAGGTACCTATGTCTTAAATAATAAATATGCTATAAAAGCACACCGGAAAGCATCAGAAAACATGTATTTTTTGTTTATTTCACTACAAGTTTTTCAGCGTTATAATTGATTTGGTGATGTTTATGAGAAAACTGGTTATTGTAGCAGATAGATGTTACGCGTTTACATATAACTGCATACTCATACTCAACTAAAATTTCAATTGTTCGGAGATGTCTTCAACTGGACGATCGACATTTTAGTAGGTAATTGATAGGCGTAACTTATGACGATTTTATATTGATATTCCGAGCACGGTTGCGTTGTTGACTGCCGAATCGATATTGACAGGAAATAAATAAGAAATCGGAGGATTTGTCTTCGGGTTTGAATTCCTAAACATCATGCCGCTAAAAAATTAAAAGTCCTAATAAACTGACTATTTTGAATTGAAATATTAACTTTAATATAAATTGAAACTTCACATGTACTTTTTGACACTAAATAGGAGTTAATTAGTCAATGATTCATTAATTAATTAAATTAGTTTTTTTTTTATTCAATATTTGCGTGCTCCCTCTATCATTCCTGTTTACATATATCCCTTTCACACCATATTCAGTAACCTTCTTTTTATTTTTGAACTTATAACGGAGCTTTGCATGCTTATTTCTTTAAGTTGTTGCATCACGCTTTTCTACTGATTTATAACATATTTTTCTTGAACACTTTCAGTTTTTAAGTTCCCAAAAAAAAGTTGTATTTGAAGATAATATCTGTACATTGACTCTGTAAATTCACTCTATAGAAAAAAATCGTGAAGTATGCTCTATGGAAAATTAATCATAATACATTTTGTTCTGTTATTTAATATGTTATAGATATGAAAATTAATATCTTTAAATTTTAAATGCAACTTAAGCATTTGTCGAGAGATTTTTGCTCTATTTTAAACGAGTCGTGTTTTATTCAATATTTTCACTATTTTCGCTTAATTATAATAGTTTTTTTTTAAATTACATTCATATCTACACATCTCCCTTTCTTCTTATTTGTAAACGCTTACTACCAGGCCTAAAATGGCAGTTAAATTAAAACAAACATAACAAATGTTGGCGATGTCTGTCTTAAGGAGAAATATCTTGTACCACCCCATCCAGCCTACAAATTGAAATAATGCTTTATCCTAAACGCAAAAAACAACTTAATACATGTCGGTAATGCCCCTTTGTTAAAATTCTTTGATATTTGTGCAATTTGCAGGAAAACTCGCCACTCTGAATACGTAATCAATACCCCACGGTTTAAATAAAATGTCTAATGGTCAAATACAATACATCCTCGCATCAGCCCCAGGCAAGTTGTGTATTGTGCGATTTTTTACTATTATTTTGTAATGTGCACTCAGTTGCTCGATCAACCCAGTGCACTTCTGGTCAAATCAAATTCCTTCTTTGGAAATTGAAGGGGAGCAATTTTTGTATTATAACATGAGCCGTTATTTAAAAATATTTAAACACATTAAATGTGCTATGTTCAAGACTCTTACACAGACATTCAAGAATTTTGCCGAAGACGACCTCCGCGGTCATGGGTTAAGACTCTCATCTAGCGATCCGGAGGTCGCGAGTTCAAATCCCACGCAAGTATGTTTTATTTGTGTTATTTCAAAATTTAATCATTTAAAAATAATATAAAATATATTTTTTTTTTTGCCTCAGGCTAACGTAAATACTGCGTTTTCACGAAATTTCCCTTTCATAGTAGTTCACTTTCTTCTGAAATACCTACCAGCTCGTAGTGGATTGAAGCTGACGACACGGTATCGCTTCCAAGTAAATAAGCACACACTTAACACAACAAATTCACATCGACGGATCTGCCGGGTCTGCCCTGATGATGGACACTGCAACGCTGTCCGAAACGTCGGCTAAAGAAGGAGGTAGCACAACACGGCATAACACCCCAAAAACAAACAACGAAAATGCTTTTGGCCGTGAAAATCTAAAAAGGTATCCAATATAAAATATGTTTGCGGCACGTTCCAGAGTGGTAGATTCTCAGTATCGCCATGGTATAAGACCACCGTTCAGAATTGAAATGTTGTTCAAAATGGCTTTAGCCGTGACTATTGAATTTACAGTGAACAGATCTGAATAGCCTGGTACTTCTCCACCTTTCTCTTCTCCATCTCCTTGCCCTGCCCAGTACTTACAGCCTCACAACATACCCATTGGGGGTGCCATAGTCTCACTGGCTCAAGGCGGTTGAAAGTTGTTGGGACTCTTTTGCGGTATTCACAAAAAAAGTTTGTAAATTTTTGAGTAATTTTATTCCTTTAATCTCGTTAATTTTACTTTAAGTTTCCACCAAAACCGGGTTACAAGAAGTCAAGATTTTTCTTCAATGCAGAAATTCTGAAACTAACTAACTTAGTATTTTCTCCTTATTGCTCAGAATACTAATTTTATTTATTTACATGAAAATGTATACATTGATTACAGTAATTAAGTATAACAAGATAAATGCAGCTGTAGTAATTGTAAGAAAACAACACGTTTTTTTATTATTTTTTATAGTGAATACCTCACAAGAGTCCCAACTGTTCCCGTCTGGAGCCAGTGAGACTATGGCATCCCCAATCGGGGTAGGTTATGAGGCTGAAGGTAAGTGGGGAAGGGAAGGAGACGAGGAAGAAGAAGTTGGGGAAGTACCTAGCCATTCAGATCTAGTCACTAAACACGGCTAAAGCCATTTCAAGCAACGTTTCAATTCTTTTCGAACCCGTGGCCTTCGGAATGGTAGTCCAACGCCCTAGCTCTGGACTACGCCGGCCGTTCGTATGTATATAATAAAATTTTGTGCAAATTAGCTAAATACTAAAACGATAATTCAATATAATATAAGTCTGAAATAGTAAATAAAAGAAAGTATAAAATGAAAAAGTAAGTTGGTTCGTATAGTCACAATATTAATTTATGTGTGCTATAAACCAATAAACAGAAATATATAATAGAGGGTAATAATGTGGATTCTTCAGTGGACATCTTCAATTTATCACTAAAAAAGCAAAATATTGTTGCTGGGGCATTTCACTCACAAAAAAATTATGTTATAATTTTATACACTATTCTTAGGTAAAAGCCCATAAAACGGCGTCAATAAAAACGTATGTATTCAGGTTGTTAAGGGACGTTCCTTTTCTAACATTATTTGGAGTAAAAAATATAAATGAAATGTTGGTCTTCGGTGAAAATTTGTTTGTTTTTTTTTTTAACCGGACTTAGGTATCTAGTACCAAGCTAGTATATTACAAAATAAAATAACGAGAACATTTTAATTATAGAAACAGGCTCTCTCCTTAGGGTGAATTGCCTACTTCAAAAAAAAAAATCATTTTATTCTGCCCTTGGCAGTGGCTCGACGCATTTGCCCATTTGTGCATGAAATAATTAACATTTCCAGTAAGTGTCTTTAGGTAAGGACTAACCGTCTGGCGTCTAGCCAATATGAAATGGAAGAATAGATAGAAAACTAAAATATTATTTAGTGACCGAGACTCGAACTAGGGATCTCGAATATATTGAAAATAAGAAAATTTTATAGCAACATCCAATTTTAAATTGGTTGAAAATTTTCGCAATGAAAGTCTTTTTTTTTTATTTTATTTTATTTTTTTTATTAAAGGTTTGTCAACAGTGATTCATATCAAATCTCTCACAAAAACAATTACAATAAGCATGGTTGATATTATCACTAATTAAAGACAAACACAGCATTGGTAATATAACTTATCTTTACGAATATTTAGACATCATTTTGGTGAATAGGTACATTACTTATATTCGGCAAGTTACTATCCCATTACATACATATAAACAATATAATAATATCTTTTTATATCAACACGGATCTTTAAATCTCGTTACCAGATGTTTTAAAAGTGGCCAATGATGATATTGTCAAATTAATGGAATGGTTTTTATATGTCTCGTTAAAATGACGGCACATTCTCGGCAAGGCAGTGTCATATCCCAGCTTGGTTCGATATTTTTTTATGTTTAGGGGAATAAAATGTACATGTCGTGAACCGATTCTAGGAATACCGTCTTAAGGTGGTCCTTAGTCCTAGTCTTAGAAAAAATGTAAAATCATACAAAATCTTGGGTTTTTGTTTTGAAAATTTGATCGCTTAGAAATATTATGGATGCTTCAATTAAATACTGTGAGTAGAACACATCTTGACCTTTGAAATAATCGATTTTTTTTTTGACAAGCTTTAACAAGCTTACAAAAACATTATGCGTCTGACCTATAAAAAATGGTTTAAAGTGAAAAATCTCCTACTTACAAATCCTTTTTCTGATATGGTTTTATTGAATAATGTAGCTAATTATGTTTAGCGTTTCGATCTTTAAAAATATACTTGCGGAATAACAAAGTTGGCTAGAGATTAGGGTTTTTATTGGTAAACGCCCAAAAATCGTTCACTCCGCCCAATTCGAAATGAGTCAAGGACTAGTGGATCGTCTTAAGACGATAGTCTTCGCTTTTCGGCCCATACAAAAAGGACGCCCGGGAAAAAACACTTTTCTACATCGAAAATTGCACAAAATGAATATATTTTTTTATACTGCCTTCTAGAGGGTGAAAACTATGTCGGTATGTTTTCGAATTTTCGATGCGTTTCGTATTAACGTAAACGTTCACTGTCAAACATGTACGATTTATCAAAAAATATTATTTAAGGAAAAAGTGCTGCTAGCTCAACTCTCATAAAGAATTATAAAATTATAAAAAGCTACCGACGTAGCTTCTTCTTTCTAAAAAATACATATTTTTAAAAATTTCAATTTCGTGAAAGTTTCGGTGTAGAAAAGTGTATTCTCCATAAACCCCTTTTCGAGCGATTTCTGTAGGTAAATTTGAGCGTTGTCTCATTCGCACATTTCGCATTCGCATGTATTGTAAGTGTGCGTGAGCTTATTGTGAGCGGGACAGAATGACAGACGCGTGTGTTCCGCGTGTCGTTTAAAGTCTAGCCTCTTAAGAGTATATTCTATAATCTAGGAAAATATGTTTGTATTACAGTAGGTTAGGTTAGGTTAAGATCATTTTTACATCAAATTCACAAAGTACTTGAGGCGTAACGACGAAGGGAAAGGAACGACCGCGGGGGTCAACGCTAGAACCAGAATAATTATTGCTCTGTTACAGTGAGCGGCGGTAGGTTATTATCCAGTCATACTTGTAAGGTATGAAATATTGCCTGGATGAAAAAATATATTCGCAATGCGAAATTCAAGTAGTCTTTCTACACTGCAATGATTTTGTTTCATCTAATGTTGTATCTAATGTGGTTATGAGATTTAAAAGTACTGATAACATCCCTGAAGCAAGGGCGGCAAGACGTCACGTCTGGGCGGCTGATGACTGCGGGCGGCACAATGGCCAACAACAGTTATTGTATAATATTTATTAGATGAAAGACAGATAATCCCGTGTCATTACGTCATTAGGGAGTAGGCACGTGCTGGGTTCGTGCCAGACTAGGGGCAGATCTACCCTACTCCGGCACCGGCACCGGCACCGGTGATCTCATCACGATAAGCACACTTGTTCAGATACGCATTATTATAGGTGTTTTATCTCTTAGTTAGTACAAAAATTTATTCAATGTATTCAACTACAGGGTTATTCGGAATTTTTATATTAGTATGTTTTTGGTTTTACACATGCCTTACACAGGAGGCCCAGAGAAAAATAATTCCTGCAAGACCTATGTCATCTTTGGGGACGCTGTGTGGAGCGTCTTTTTAGGAAATAAAGTTCTGGTAAGGAATATGGTATGCGGAGAGGGTAGGAATCGGTTAGTAAGGGAGTCAGTGTGTCCAGGAGTGAAGGACGTATGAATCTATTCCTCACACAGGAGAGGTTAAAAGATCTCTCTCAACTACACTCTCACAGTTGGTGGGTAGACGCGTCCGCCGCCTAGACCGGGATAAACCATATCCTATTAATATGGGCACTTCTGCTAAACCACCAAACGTATTGAATCACTTGGTTGACCTATGGCATATGTGTTGGTTATCCAATAAATGTTGGTTTTCCAGAAAATTTTATTATGAGTTTTACTGCACAAATCTGTTTTTTATTTGTTTCCAATAAACCCGTCCCGCGTGGCTGTATTCTTATCCGCTGCTGGTTGGTCAAAAGGTCTTCCTCAACCAGTCTCCACTGAAACAGCCCGCCACGCAGGGTGGGCAGTTGCCTCCACCGCCAAGACCTAGATAAAGCTCACCCCATGAACCATTCCCCAAGTCCAATGGTTATCCAATGATTGTTTAATTTAAATTGAAAGGCGTTATAATTTTTCTATTTAACGTACTTCGTGATTTGCCTGTAGACACTTACCTACCAATTATAATTCGAGGAAGCAGGTGACGAGGTGATCTCTTCCTCTAGATCTGATACTGTGTAAGGGTGCGAGGGGGAGGGGGAGGGAGCAGGAGGGACTCAGACACCTCCCAGAAGATCGGTGATATCCCACGTCCTTGTTATGTGCAGATTACCCGATTTGTTCGTTGAGGTGCCTCTGTTGGCCGCCAGCACCCCGATTAAACATGAACACGAACTCTTTATCTACTCTATTATAATCAGAGATCCATCATCATGTAAATTCATATGGATGGAAGTACAGGTACAGGAAGCACATGTGTTGATGAGGCTGGGGGGTAATTGGGAGATTAAAACCGGTGAAATGAAATAATTGATGATGAACGTTTAGTGTTCTTTATTTAGCTATCTGTTTTATACTGAGTGCAAGATATGATTGGTGGCCGGCGTAGTCTGGTGGTAAGGCTTTGGACTCCCATTCCGAAGGTCGCGGGTTCGAAACCGGTTTGCGCAAATAGATTTTATTTGATTAAATTTGTGTTATTTCACAATTAATTAATTAAAAATAATATATAGTATATTTGCGGCACGTTTCAAAGTGGATTATACTCTCAGTATCGCCCTTGTGCAAGAATTGAAACGTTACTTAATAAAGGCTTTAGCCGTGTTTAGTGACTAGATCTGAATATCCAGGTACTTCCCTACCTTCCTCTTCCAAACCTCCTTCCCCTCCCCATTTTGCCTTCACCTCACAACATACCCAAATTGGGGATGCCATAATCTCACCGGCTCCAGACGGGAGCAGTTGGTAGGTACTCTTATGAGGTATTCTCATTAAAAAAAAATAATAAGTAGATGCAAATAATTTTTTTCCGGTAATACCTATCTAAATAGTTGTTACCGAACTAATGGGCTACATAATAATTTACTAACTCATTTGATGTTAAAAATTATTTTAGTTTCAATGTTATTATAGGTAGGGACCTACTTTATTACTTGTCGGAATTCATCACAATTAGTTCAATTTTTAAAAACACACTTAAATTCAAAGGAAATTTTAATTTCACGGAACTAGATTTTATACAAGATTAACGAACAGACCACCGAAATTAGTATTTTTGATATAGGTAGTAAGTAGATATTTACCCAGTTTATAGATTGTTCGAATTATTCACACAATCAGTTCGATTTTTTTAAAGTGAAACTTAAATTTAAAGCAAATTTCACGCAGGACTAACGCAAAGGCAACCGAAATTAGTATTTTTGAATTTTAATATTTCATATTACCTTTTTTTTATAATAGCTCCACAAAGGAGACCCCGAAGAAAATAATTTCCCTAACGGCATATAATATCATCTCAGGGGATGCTGTATGGAGGGTATTTCAAAGGAAATTAAAAAGAGGAAGTTCTGGAATGTGGGTTCAAGAGTGACGAAAGTAAGATGTAAGACGGTGGTGCAAAGTGATGGGTCGGGATAGACCAACAGTAATCCGGCCCGCCACGCAATAAGCGCGCAGATACACAGATACATACGCCGCCAGGACCTAGACTCATTCCATGAACCCGGGGAAATCTTGCTAAATTACCATACGCAGCAAGCCACATGGGTTGACCTATGGCAGAGGTGTTGGTTTTCCAATAAATGGTTCACAGGGCGGTGGTTACAAACCACTTTTCAATATGGAAGCCTTAGATGAAGCAGGTAAGTGATAACATTTAAAAACGTTTTCTTTATTGGTGCCATTAATTTTTCAAAATATAAAGATCAAAATCAATATTTTGCTACGACAACAATGTCTTCAAGTTACGAATCATTATTTGGTCGAGAAACTTATAAATACATTTCTGTCTGTTTCAACGCAAGGTTAACTTGACTTGTGTGTCTTTGATCTATAAATAAAGTTACTAAAATGGTGAATCTGTTTTGAATAAAAAGCGTTTCCTCTAAGTGGCTGAAGAGGATACATATCCGACAGGGAATGATATTCCTCGTATAATCAAATGTTTGTGTTCGTAGCCACACAAATAGTGTGAAACTTGATGCCTTCACACAAAAAATGATAAAAAGCCGCAATCCTTAAACCCTGAAGGTTGCCTGTTTATTCTGGGGAACCAAAAACAAGCCATCGCCTGTTGATGTAACAACACACTCAACGGAAGCAGATTTATCCAAACAAGCGTGGAGAGATACTTACATTTCATCAAAGGGCCTAATTTTTGTAGATAATATGGAAGTTTTCTTGTTTTTTGGGAGCGATTTCCCGATAAAGGCAAACAGCGGACTTCTTTAGTATTTTGCAAACTTTTTTTTATGTTTTCCCTTTATATATCCAATAACATTCACAGAGTAATTGCATTTTTTAATGAAATTGCACATACACATTATTATTATAAGTTGAGTATCACAGGTATTTTAAATACTTCAAAATTAAAACAATAAAGAAAACGCAATACAATGAAAAAATTTAAAAACAAAATAAATAATATGAAAATAAAATTTGTCGAAGATAATATTGTTAATTCTGAAATTTGAAATATGACAGTTAGAGACTGTGAAGTCTCAAAATCGGGGAATTTTGACAAGACAGTGTCCTGAAAAGGATAGTAAATTTTGGCAAGATCTTTTGGGTATATGGATGTTGATTAATTGAAGCGATTCAGTACCTACAGTTAATTCTGTAATGCAGTATTTTATGTAACAGTCATCTATGATTATTCTTCGTTCTGAAAGTTTTATTAGGGACATTTTATCCAGTAGGTAATTTTAATCAATGTTTTGTACAGCAATATGTAATTTATAGTTTATGTATATCAGGAAATTATGTTGAATCTCTTCCTCGTTCGTTGAATGCTAAAAGAGATTTCGCTGACAGCTCATCACCGATCTCGTGAACTGTTGGATGCTGATTCTGGACCACTTCATTAATAATTGTGAAGGCATGTGCTGCTTCTGAACATATCTATATAAGGGACTTGTTGTTCCTGTAAACTGATATCATTTAACGTGCCTCAGCAGCTGTTGGACTGTTAGCAACAACTGCATACTGGGTAGATAGCTTAAAAAGCAATAGCTAAGCAAATCTTCTTGTCGGTACTCGATTTATTCATTATCATTACTAACTGGTAGGACATCTTACTTTACCTACCTGGTTCGAAGCTACATGGTTATGTTATATGCCTGTAATTTATAAATTGTAATTTCAATATCAGCTATCGAAGGTTCAAAGGAATCAAAGCGTATAAGTATATAAGATTTTCAAATTGTTATCTATTTATGCAAAGTGATTGGCTACGTTTGGTGACATCGAAAAAAATGAACTAGTTGTTTGTACATTTTCTAGTTAAGATTTGGGAGGCTGACTAAAAAAGACAGACAGAAGTTTGTGCGAAACCAATTCTTATTTCGTAATACAGATTTTCAAACCGAAAATATTAAATCATAGCACCCGGAAATCCGAACGATAGCTTTTAAAGAAGAAATATCAAAACTCTCCTCTGTTATTTATAATATGTTTTCAAAGACATCTTTTGGAAGCGTACACCCTTATAAAACGGAACAAATACAAAATATCAATTTATAAGAGATTATTAATAAAATCTGAAGATATCTTATCGAATGAAAAAAGGCATATCCTTGTGTCTTGTGGATAATTGGTATTGTGGATCAGCAACAACTATAAAAATAAAAGCACATGTGATGTGACTTCAAACACGAACCACCCACGAATTTCATCCCTTCAAACATTCAAATTCAAGTGCTTAAAACCCTTTAAATTTGACGTACTAACAAGCTTGCAATTTATTGGATCTGGTCTATTGGGCTTCCACCTGCTTGTAAGAAAAAACGCTTGCATTTCAGATTTTTTCGGGATAAGTTAATAAGTGGTTTTTGCCCCCCACGGCCGCTTTGCGTCATGCTTCTTCCTTGAGCCGTGTACCTCGTCTTTGTATCGGGTTTCTCGACTAAAACACGAACAAAACACAGATCTCTGTGTAACGTTACAAGAGTTGCTGCATTTGCTTGTTTAGCGGCAGCGGGAACATCAAGTAACGGATACTTCAAAGGAGATTTTCAAAGAGAAGTCCAGAAAACAAAATCATCTAAGTTGATGCAACATCTAAGTTTACAATAATTTGAGCATTATGGTTGCTTAAGTCAGATTAGCAGGTGCTTGCGGTATTTTTGTCATAAATAAATTAACCTGTCGATGAGAAATATAAGGAAATAATACGCGGTCACCTTTTGTGCTCGAGTTAGGTTTAGTCCTTTAAGGCTCTTCAATATTAACAAAAGTGATTTACTTAATTTGTAATCTGCAAGATTTTTGTGGATACTTTACTGATTTTATGGATAAAAAATGAAATCATGTTTTTTTTTCGTTGTTTGTTTTTGGGGTGTTATGCCGTGTTGTGCTACCTCCTTCTTTTGCCGACGTTTCGGACAGCGTTGCAGTGTCCATCATCAGGGCAGATCCGGCAGATCCGTCGATGTAATACATCGACGGATCTGCCGGATCTGCCCTGATGATGGACACTGCAACGCTGTCCGAAACGTCGGCTAAAGAAGGAGGTAGCACAACACGGCATAACACCCCAAAAACAAACAACGAAAATGCTTTTGGCCGTGAAAATCAAAAAACGTATCCGAAATCATGTTTATTCTATATTTGTTGGCGCGTAAAAGTATTTTTTGCTTGGGAACTGTGGAACTATAGCAACTCCCTTGAATCTGTGCAGAAACGGGCGGATTCCTGTATCAATAAACGGATTGAATCTTTAATATGGCACAGGCATTAGTTTAAATCGTCGTAGTTGTTCTACGGTTATTTCAATGGAATATGCTTTTCAGCATCGGTGCAAAATGGAGAAAAATGTTATTTTAAAATACGATCATGAAAAACGGTTAAAAACGAGACTGAAGTTCTTACGAACAAATTAACAGTGTTTCAATGTTTATTGGCGGAAAAATGTAAGAATAATTTGTTGTTATACGTACGAAATTACGTATACCAACAAATTATTCTTACATGTTCCCGCCAATAAACACTGAAACCATGTTAATTTGTTCGTAAGAACTTCAGTCCCGTTTTTAACCGTTTTTATGAATAAAATGGTCGTATTTTAGAATAACATTTTTCTCCGTGTGCAGAGTTGGGAAACACGCAAAACGCGCGTCCAATATTTGTAAACGGTTAACATTTTGTCACACGAGAACGACGCGTTATATTGCTCAGCTGTGCTGTGGAATGATTTGCCAGCCTCCATATTTCCCTTTTTACATTAGCAGGAGGCACAGGAGGGAAAATAATTCCCTTCAGGGCCTATATCATCTTTGAGGATGTTGTGTGGAGGATCTTTTGAGGAAAGGAAGGAGATGAAGTTAAGGAAAAAGGAAAGAGGTGTGGGTGCCTGCTGGAGAGGTAAAAACGTCTCCCTCAACAAGTCTCTACGCCACGTAGCTGGTGGACAAATGTATCCACCGCCAAGACCCGGACAGACCTCACTCCATGAACCCAGGTATCTCTGGTAAGTCAACACACGTAGCGAACCACTTAAGATTATTTATGGCAGAGATATTGTCTACTTAATAAATGGTTTCCGGGGTGGTGATACTCAAACCCGCCTCTCCAAACACGGTTCTCTTCAAGAGCATATAAATGTGATTGGAATAAAAAATCTGCAGAACAACAACAATGAAGATTTGTTACAAATGAAGTAGATAGATAGGTAGGTTATTAATAAAAAAAATATTTTAAAGTAGAATCTGGGGATAAATATTATCTAAAGAAATAACACCACTATCCGAAACAATACCTTCTCCTTCCTCTTTAATAACAATGAAAACAAGATGGGGTGTCAACTCTCGCTTCTTGTAGCCTCCCGGAAGTTGCAATATAAACCCGATCTATTAAACCGCCGGAAACAAAAGAGTCCTCGTGAAGATCCGGCGGAAGTGGGGGCTCTGCCGCCATCGCAGGGAGGCTGCGAGCAAGTAGCAAGCCGGGCTCCTCTCGGGCTCCTTTCATCTCGGGCCCGGAGACAATGGCGGGGGCACTTCATAAATATTGCTACAATATTAATCAATATTTCAAAAACACGCTCGTGGCGATGCGGACACAAAAGGATCAGACCCTCGCGGAAGCAGGAAGAAGGGCTTTTCATAAATTCCCATCTTAAACTTAAAAGTGTTATTAACATTTCGAAAATTCGATTTTAAATTATCACGCTATCGAAGAATCAAAGTTCAAAACTTTTAATATAATATCACTACGCTTGGATGCATTTTTAAACAACATAAGTGTTATGTCTGCCTTATCCACAGTCAGATATAGAAATTGTGTCGGGGCTCTTCAAGAACAATGGGTCCTTATTACAAATTGGTTTATTAAACAATATATTATACTTCTGGGTCTCACGACCGGCTCTGACTGTCTAGGAATTGAATCTGAGCTTACTATACTGTACGGGTGCGCCTAATCTTACTACTTGACATCTGTCGGAACTTGACATAAGCTCTAAGCTTAACGACATCTATTAAAATCAAATGAAACTGCGTGTCACTATGACACTACAATAAGCAATAATTTTAACTCAATTTTCATTTTAATTCAGATTCAGAAAAACAAAAACCCCATTTTTCCATCCAAACCAGCATAAAGCGCGTACAATTCCGGTAAATCCAGCTAGTTAATTTTAAAAAAGGCTTGAATTTTGACGTGTGTTTTATGTGTGTAATGGCTCTTTTTATTAGCCCTATTTGAGTTTTTTTTTGCGAACTAAACAAATTAAAGGTAAGGCGAATAAACATACAACTCCGAATATTTCATCACATATTTATTCATATTTAAAACAAACTTTACAATTTTATCAGCCCGAAATCGTCACTCATGAAGTATTTTGCGGTGACCACGACTGCCAACGGTCTGCTTATTTGAAACGAAAAAATCAAACGGCATTTCAATCTGTGAAGTATGAACTAGTTTTGCCATAGGCCACCCCAAGTGGTTCGCTATGTTTGGTGACTAAGCAGGGGTGCCCGGGTTTATGGAAGATAGGGTTTGTCTAGGTCTTGGGGGCTGTTGCGCCTACCCACCAGCTGCAGGGGAGACCGTTTGAAAGCTACAGCTGGTCCCATCGTCTTGCATAGCAGCCTCCTGAACAGACTTTAAAAATTTTTTCTTATTCATTGCATTTTAAATGACATAATTGGAGGATTTTTCGACCACCATGCACATGCCCGGGTTGTGGTAGTCGGTTTTATAAACAGAGCAATAAATAACATATGAAATATAAAAGAAAGCAAGTGCATATAAAATAAATAAAAAAACATAATTTAATA